>SJYA01002928.1:3338444-3467103 GCA_006410615.1 Neotragus moschatus
TGGACTGCAGCCTACCAGTCTCCTGTCTATGGGATTTTCCAGTCAAGAGTACTGGAGTGGGTTGCCATTGCCTTCTCCACATGTGGCTTGCATTATGTTCCTATTGGACAGTACTGTTTTAAGATGACTTAGTTTTGTCCAAAGAGCCCTAGCCCCCAAAGGTCTGGCCACCCCTACAGTGACTGGTCAGTCGGGTGGATACCTGACCTCTGGCCAATCACAGAGGGGCAGCTCCTCAGGTGACAGGGAGGTGGTGGTTCCAGGTAGGCAAAGATAACTGAACATTCCATACAACCAAGGAAGCCATCAACAAAATGAAAAGACAACCCGGATGGGAGAAAATAGTTGTAAATGATATAACTAATAAGGAATTAATGTTCAAAATATATAAACAGCGCATACAACTCTGTATCAAAAGGACAAACAATCCCAGTAAAAAAATGAGAAGACTGGAATAGACATTTTTCCAAAGAAGACAAACAGATGGCCAACAAAATGTGGAAAGATGCTCAAGATCATTAACCATGAAAGAAATGCAAACCCAAACCGCAATGAGCTATCACCTTACACCCATTGGAAGACTTTAATCAAAAAGAAATGAGTGTTGGTAACAATGTGGAGAAAAGGGAAACTTTGTGCACTGTTGGTGGGGATTAAATTTATACAGCCACCATGAAAAGCAGTATGGAGTTTCCTCACAAAATTAAAAATAGAACTACCATGTGACCCAGTCATTCCACTTCTGGGTATATATTTAAAGAAAATGAAAACATTAATTTGAAAAGATAGATGCACTTCAATGTTCATAGCAGCATTATTTACAATAGCCAAGATATGGAAGCAAACTAAGTGTCCATCAACAGATGAATGGGGAATTCCCTGACTTAAGGGCTTAGGACTCTGCACTTTCACTGCCAAGGGCCTGGGTTCAATCCCTGGTCAAGGTTCTAAGATTCCATGAGCTGCATGGCACAGCCAAAAACAAAACAAAACAAAAAAACAGGTGAATGGATTAAGAAGGTGAGGTGTCTACACACACACACACACTCACACAATAGAATACACATACACTCAATAGAATACTATATGTATACACAATAGAATACTACTCAGCCATGAAAAAGAATGAAGTCTTGCCATTTGTAACAACATGGATGGACCTATGGCGTATTAGGCTAAGTGAAATAAATTGGACAGAGAACGATGAACTCCATCTGAGCTCGCTTATATGTGGAATGTGAAAAACAAAACAAACAAAAACAGACTCACAAATACAGAGAAGAAACAAGTGGAGAAAAGGAAGGCGGGAGGAGCAACATGGGGTAGGGGATTAAGCATGCAAACTACTATGTATAAAATATGCATAAATAAGCTGCAAGGATATAGCGTACAGCACAGGGAATGTAGTCAATATTTTATAACTAATACTTGAGTATAACCTTTAAAAATTATGAGTCAGTATGTTGACACTGTGTTGAACACACATATATATAAGCTTATAGAAACTCGTATAATATAAATCAACCATATCTTAAAAAATAGATTTAAAAAAATAACTGACATTCCTTTTATCCCTGCTGCTGGGATCTGTTAAGGAAGTGCTGTCTTGCTTCTTGTCAGACACGAAGGACACTCAGGCAGCAGGAGAACCACTCCCACCCTTTCCCCACCGTCAGCACCTTATAGTTCCTGCCTGTGTGTGTAGAAACAGAGATTCTTGACTCTCTATTTTTTCACCAGCTGGTACCTTGGAGGACAGAACCTCCACTGAGATATCTTGTAGGGCTCTCGACTTTGCTAGCACATTCTCACCTAGATCCAAAAACCTGCTTTAGCTCCACCTCTGAAACAAGAAAATTAGTCCTTGATTAGATTACTAAGGACACAGACCTTACCTTATTTCTTTATTCATTCAACAAATATTGGTGCAATGTCTACTCTATGCCCAGCATTGAACAGAAGAGCTATCAAAACAGACCTCTGGCTCTACCCGCAGAATTTGATGAGTCCACCTTGAAATTTCCTTCCTGAAAAACTTGCTCCTTGTTGCCTTTAGACATCCCTTTTTCTTAGTTCTTCCTACTTAACTGTCCAGTCCTCCATCTCTTAACTAGTTCCCAACTGCCCCAATCTTTTAATCCTGGAGCTCCCTGAGTCTTCATACCTCATTTTTTACCATCACAAACTCCCCAAGTTATAACTATCTTCCAGTGGCTGCAAATTCAATCTATGCTGCAGCAACATCTCATCTTCTCCATGACCAAATGTCGGCCCCACCTCCCCCTTGGACCCCAGACCCATATATCCAGCTCCCTTTTCAACATTTCCACTTGGCTGTGCAGTCACCATCTCACATGGAACACATCTAAAGCTAACTTCTACTTTCTCCTCTAAAATCTGCTCCAATTTGATATCTTGAAAACCCATTCTTCCAGCTGTTTAGATTTGAAAACAACTCTGCTCAGTGTTATGTGGCAGCCTGGATGGGAGGGTAGTTTGGGGGAGAATGGACAGATATATATGTATGGCTGAGTCCCTTTGTTCTGCACCTGAAACTATCACAACATTGTTAATTAGCCATACTCAAATATGAAATAAAAAATTTAAAAAAGACGTGGAGCGGTCCTCTTACCTAGAATGAAAAATTAGATAAAAAACAAAATAAAATAGGAAAAAAAAAATCTTGGCATTGTCCTGACTCCTCCTTCTCTCACATCCCATTTTAAATCTGTCAGCAAATCCTATCTGCTCTATTTCAAAATATATCCATGTTCTGACCATTCTCTCCATGCTGACCTCTACTCTCTTGGGTCAAGCCACAGTCATCTCCTATGGGGGAATAGGGAAGAATATTACAGTTGTTTCCTAATCAGTCTTCCTGCTAGTATCCTTGCCTTCCTACATGGTCTATTATTAAGTCAAAGGCCAGAGGGACCTTAAAAAATGTAAGCTATAGCATTATCATTCTCAGAACACTCCAGCCACTTCCATCTCTCTCTAAGTGAAATCCAGTGTTTACTATATCAACCAGGCCTACCATAGTCCTCCTGTTCTCTCCAATCCAGCCACCCTGGTCCCTAGTGTCCTTGCTTTCTTCAGACATACCAGCCAAGATGCACACACTTCAGAGGCTTTCAGTTTGCTGCTGCCTCTCCCTAGAAAACTCTTCTCCTAGACATGTGCATGGCTTGCTTCTTTACTTCCTCCCAGTCTCTACTCAGACAACTTTCTCCAAGAGGCCTTCCCAAACCACCTCTTATAAAGTAGCACTCTATTCCTTGCTATCCCCTTCTTCTGTTTGATTTTTTTTTCCTGATGCTCATCAGTACCTGTTGTATATTCACTTCCATGTTTTTTTGTGTTTTGTTTTTTGGCTACACCATGCAGCATGTTGGATCTTAGTCCCCTGACCAGGGATCAAAACCACACCCCTTGCATTGGAAGAGCAGAGTCTTGACCACTGGACCACCAGGGAACTCCCTTACCTTTGTGTTTATTGCCTGCCTCCTATTAGGATGTGAATTCTCTGACAATAGGGAGTGTTTGTTTTTGTTTACTACTATCTTCCAGTATCAGGTATAACACCTGAAAGTGAAAGTGAAGTTGCTCAGTCGTGTGCGATTCTGAGACCCCATGAACTATAGCCAACCAGGCTTCTCCATTCATGGGATTTTCCAGGCAAGAATACCAGAGTGGGTTGCCTTTTTCTTCTCCAGGGGATCTTCCTGACCCAGGGATCAAACCCCCGTCTCCTGCATTGCAGGCAGATGCTTTACCCTCTGAGCCGCCAGAGAAGCATGGTGAAGCATTGTTGTAAATGCTTGTTCAATATTTGTTGAATCCACAGAGGCAAAGAAATGGTTTCCTTCATGAAGATAATCAATGTAAGAAGCAAACAATAAACCAGAAAAGAATAAACATATATAATTTCAAGTTGTGATGAGTGTTGTGAGGAAGCTAACAGGTACAGTGATGGAGAAACCACTTTAAATAGGCTGGTCAAAAGGGATCTTGGGAAAGAAATGATGTTTAGGATTAGAAGAGTGAGATAGGGCCAGCCCTGCCAAGGGGAGGAATGACCATTTCGGAAGGAAAAAAAAATAACACATTCAAAGACCTTGAAGCGGAAATGAGTTTGACATCTTCAAAATATTGAAAGGGGACCCAGGGTAAAGGAAAAAGTGACAAGAGATGATGTTGAAAAGGACCTGATAGACAATGGTAGAGTTTAGATTCTATTCACCTTTCTAAGGCAAGACTTGCTAGTAGCAAGTTGAGAGGCATAGGTGTCCAGAGATGGAGTATGGATTTCTGGCCCCTTTCTCTAAGTTTCTTAGTTAGGAGTGAGGTGGCCCTCACAAGTAGAGTGCAGACTGGTCCTCCTCCAGCAGAGCTGCCAAGATGCCGTTTCCCATGCAGGCCGCAGCAGCATCCTCTCTCTATGGGAACCGGTCTCGGCTGCTCCAGCTGTTCTCTTGTTTGGGCCCTCTGTAATTATGTAGGCAGTTTCTTCTCCCACCGCAGCAATGTATCGCATGACATTTTCAGTCCAGGTGGCCTGGTCCCGACTGTCTCGTCTACATCCTCTTGGCTGACCCCTAGGCCATTGCTTATGCCGTTTCCCTGCAAAGAAATACCCTGGCCTCGCCCACATCTCCAAAACCCAACTCTAATCCCAAAACAACCAGGAGATCTGACTTATGGGCCTGGCTCATGATTTCAATTGACTCTACTAGCGCAGAAGCCTGAATAAATGCCCCCTCCTACTGCCATCTCCCCAGATACCTAATCTCTCTCCAGAGATCAGACATCCTAATCTCTGGAGCCTGTCAATGTTATTTCCTGTGGCTAAGACAGGACTTTGCAGATGGGTCTAAATGAAAGATCTTGGCATGGGGAGAGTATAGTCCACTGTCTGGGCCCATCCTAAATGCCATCACAGGGATTTTTATAAAAGAACAGTAGAGGGGAAAAAAACACAGACCAAAAGGGGGAAAGGCAGTGTAACCATGGAAACAAAGATAGGAATGATGCAGCCACAAGCCCAGGGATGCCAGCTGCCGCCTGAAGCTGGAAGAGGCAAGAAATGGACCCTCCCCTAGAACCTCTGGAGAGGGTGGCCATGTGACATCTGGTTTCAGCCTAGTGATTCTGACTTCAGGTATCTGGGCCTCCAGAACGGAGAGAATGAAGTTCTGTTGCTCAAAGCCACCAAGTTTATGGTAATTTGTTACAACAGCCACAGGAAACTAACACAATTATGCTTCTCTTTCTCTTGGCATCTTGTCCCTTTGGGAGGTCACAGCACCTTGCTGTCGGCTTTCCTGGTGAATTGCTAGATAATTCCTATTCTTATCCTTGATGTGATGCCCACTCACGTTTGTTGCATCCTAATTTCATAGTTTTATGCATGGATGTTCTCTCTCTTGCAATCTTCATCTGAAAGCCCCATGTCCTAGCTAGTCAGACTCCAGGTAACTATCTTTATGATGTGGGTGGCAGAATCCAGGATAGACTGTGCTCAGCAGGTCTAGAGGCTAGTTCAGTCATCCATGGGGTGTGGACTAGTAGGTGGTTTGAGCTAGTTAGATTTTTTTTTTTTTTTTTTAGTTTTGATAATACTGGGCACCTAGAATTGTGATGATTAGAGGCAGATGACAAAGGCTGCAGGCTTTATTGTATCCAGGGACTTGATGACCTGAAAGGAAAGGGAAGAACTAGAAAAACATAATAACTGAATGGCTCCAGGGGGTAAATAAAATAGAAACACGAGGTTTTAAACCTGAATCACCGGGAAGATAAATAGTAGTACTATTTACAGAAAGGGAAGTATCAGGATGCAATGAGTTGGGGAGAGAAAAATACAGATTTTTGATTTAAAATGTTGAGTCTTAGGTAAGTGGGAATGGCCACTCAAAAGGTCATCTCCTGTGAGAGGGTGCCTCCTCACCTTCGGTGCTTTCAGAATCCTCTGGTTATGCCTTAATTGTAGGCCTGATACCCCTAAAGCATGATTACTGGCTTTTTTGTCTCCATAATGGGCTTCCCAGGTGGCTCAGTGGTAAAGAACCCACCCACCAATGCAGGAGACATAAGTTTGATCCCTGGGTCAGGAAGATCCTCTGAAGATGGAAATGGCAACCCGCTCCAGTATTCTTGCCTGGGAAATTCCATGGACAGAGAAGCCTGGTGGAGGCTACAGTCTGTGGGGTCGCAAAAGAGTTGGACACAACTTAGCAACTCAACAACAATTGTCTCCGTAACAGTCTGTGAATTCCTTAGGTGAAGAATCGTGTCTTCTTTTCTCTCCAGCACCAAATACACTATCCAGCACCTAACAGACGCTCAATAAATAAATTTTCAATGAATTAATGAATGAGATGACCCCCAGNTTGGACACAACTTAGCAACTCAACAACAATTGTCTCCGTAACAGTCTGTGAATTCCTTAGGTGAAGAATCGTGTCTTCTTTTCTCTCCAGCACCAAATACACTATCCAGCACCTAACAGACGCTCAATAAATAAATTTTCAATGAATTAATGAATGAGATGACCCCCAGACAAGATGTTCAGGCTTCAGCCAAAGTCTTGGGGTTTATAGCCCACTTTCATTGGTAAGCAGTGAAGCCGTGAAAAATAGCACACTTCAAACAGATGACAGCTTGTCATCAGTTGGGTTCTATAACAATGGGAGGTAGTTCTAGCTAAGTAGATTTATAAACTTTGACCCAATATTCAGGTGTCAGGGATCACAATAATCAAATAAGGAAGAAGACAGGAGTCTGAGACACTATCATCCATCCAGAGCTTTCATGAAACTAAAAGTAATTTTTCACTAGCCAGGCAGGTCAAGGTTCAGTCACCCTTACCCCTGTTGTCATGCAATCTTATAATAAGCTGCCGTCAGAGGCATAAAGATATTATGTGATGTGCCTGACTTCTGGAGACTGGTAATTATGTTTTATGCCATATCAAAGATCTAGTCAGGGCAGGAAGGTCTACAGGCAGTGTACTTTCTTTGTTGGATATTTCTGCTCCTAAAAAGCCACCAAAGGTATGGAGTATTCTCTAAAATGCATTTCAGGCACTATTGGAAAATGCTATTCCTTAAATTCTCAGCCAGATCCTTTTTGTACCTCCTGTAGATATCTGGATATGGAAGTAAACGTCTTCTGAATGCCAAAAGATTCAGATAATAATCCTGGCTGTTTTAGATACTGCTCTTACCTTCATAGCCTGGATCTATCATTGAATTTCCCTGGGCATTTTATGATATATTGATCAAACCTAATTAAGTCAAGAATTTGCTTACTATTATCTGCCTTCACAGCCTCTGCACAGAGCTATTCAATTCAAACAACATTTACTAAGCTACTAATAAGTACAAAGTTCTGGGCTGGACACAAAGATAAATAAGACACAGTCCCTCTTGTCTGGCAGACCATGGTCTCAGAACAATTAGGGTTTGTGTGCATATACTCTAACCCAGGAAAATTAAGATAAATACTGCAAAGGCAATGTAAAGAGGGGTCCACCTTTTTCACAAAGTTTACCTTCAGTTACTGGGTTGAAATGGTAACGATCTGAATTATTTGTTGGAAATAATAATGACCGTGCCCACAGATTTGTATGCACTTATTCCTGAAACAGAGGGTAAGGAATACTGACTCATGTGGTATTATATACCTCAATCACTTTCTTCACGATTAACCCAGACACATTCTTCTGGTAACCACCTCCATTGCTCCTCTGATTCCAGAGCCCATGTTTAGACAGACACAAAAAGATGTGGGATTATGTCCTAGGAAAATGCAGGAACATTTTTAGGATGACCTTGGAGAGCTTTGCTTCTTTATTTTTTTTTAACAATTTTATTTATTTGTATTTCTTTGGCTGTGTTGGCAAAATGGATGTTTGGGGAGGCCTTACAAATAGCTGAGAAAAGAAGAGAAGCTAAAGGCTAACAAGAAAAGGAAAGATATACCCACCTGAATGCAGAGTTCCAAAGAATAGCAAGGAGAGATAAGAAAGCCTTCCTCAGTGATCAATGCAAAGAAATAGAGGAAAACAATATAATAGGAAAGACTAGAGAACTCTTCTGGAGAAGGCGAGGGCACCCCACTCCAGTACTCCTGNGAGCCCATCTTTGCATGAAATGTTTCCTTGGTATCTCTTATTTTCTTGGAGAGATCTTTAGTCTTTCCCCTTCTATTGTTTTCCTCTATTTCTTTGCATTGATCGCTGAAGAAGGCCTGCTTATCTCTTCTTGCTATTCTTTGGAACTCTGCATTCAGAGGCTTATATTTTTCTTTTTCTCCTTTGCTTTTCGCCTCTCTTCTTTTCACAACTATTTGTAAGGCTTCAAGTGTAAGGGTGGTTAATTTAGGAAGAAATTACCATGCTTTTCCTATACACAGTAGCTTTAACAAGTCACTTAACCTAAATCTTAGTCATATTTTTACAAAATGAGATGATATCTGACCTTCTGAACTTTCAAAGTGGTTATGAGGAACAGATAGAACCATATTGGTAATACCACCTTATATAAAACAAAGGGATTATGACGATAATGATTCAAAAGTGTCTTCGAGACCTTTGAGTTCTTTGCTCTCTGTAGACCACTTGGCAACCTAGGTCTTGTGGGCATTAAAGGTGGACTTGTTTCCATTAAAATTACTTATAATCTTGAATCCCAAACATCTAAGACTAGAAGATATTCGACTCAGAAAATCCAGGATCTTGTGTGCTGTGCTTAGTTGCTCAGTTATGTCCGACTCTTTGTGACCTCATGGACTGCAGCCCACCAGGCTCCTCTGTCCGTGGGCATTCTCCAGGCAAGAATACTGGAGTGGGTTGCCATGCCTTCCTCCAGGGGATCTTCCCAACCCAGGAATCGAAGCCAGGTCTCCTGCATTGCAGGTGAATTCTTTACCATCTGAGCCACCATGTCAATTGTTCAGTATTGTGTGTTATTAAATGCTCCTCTGTGCCAGGCACAGCAATAGACCTTGGAGATGCTAAGACAAAGAATTCTGAATTCCTGCTTGTAAAGGGCTTGGTATATAAATGAAAGAAACAAATAAATGCAATAAAATTTTATGGGTGGTATATAGAAGCTTGTATGGAAAAGAAATAGCACTCAGGAGGGAGTGGTTGAGTCTAGCGTTGGTTGGGGGTGGGAGGGCGACAAACTTTGCTGACTGCCTAGCTAACAATCACCTTTTCCCCTTCCCCAGCTCTGCTACCCACTGGACAGACTTCAAGATCAAATATTCCCTTTCTCACCCTCCCAAAGCAACTAAGCATGCATGTGGCACAGATGTGTTCAGTGAGATACAAGAATAAATTTACTAGAATTCCTTTCTTAATAAAGGCGTTCATGGAAGATTGTATTTTTCAAAGCTGGCCACAACAAATGGTATCGATGAACTCATTTACAAAGCACAAATAGAGATACAGACGTAGAGGACAAATATATGGACATCAATGGCAGAAAAGGGTTGGGATTAATTAGGAGATTGGGATTGCATAAATACACTGCTATGTATAAAATAGAACTATTGAGATCCTACTGTAGAACACACGGAACTCTAGTCAATGCCCTCTGGTGACCAAAATGGGAAGCAAATCCAAGAAAGAGGGGATATATGTACACGTGTGGCTGATTCACTTTATAGCAGAAACTAACACAACATTGTACAGCAATTATACTTTAAAAAAAAAAACAGTAAATAAAGGTGGCCACAACAATGGCTCTCAGCCCTATGCTCTTCTTACAATGTGATCTTAAAGCATCTCCCATTAAGAGATAGGGTCAAGGCCCATTCCCTTGATCCTGGAGTGAGCACTGACTGTCTTAGGCAACAGAGTGCAGAAGTGGCATTGTGACATTTGAGGCTAGATCATAAAATTGCCACATGTTTCCATCTTGCTCTGTTGGGATATTTGCTTCTGGAAGCCAGCCACCATGTTGCAAGGAAGCCCAAACTGTGCCGGGAGACCACAGGGAGAGACCGTGTTGCGATGTTCTGGACAGTATAGCCCACAGTTGGCACCAGCTACAAGATGTGTGAGTGAGGACATCTCTCAGTGACTGTAGCCCCTTCCAGGGAATTGTGCCTGGCCTTCATCCTAGCTGAGACCCAAGACAAGGTGGGACAGAAACCATCTTTCCCCACTGTGTTCTGTACAAATTCCTATAGAATCTACAAGCAAAATAAAATGGTTCTTCAGGGATAACTAGGTAACTAACAAGAACCAACTGTATATCACAGGGAACTTTATGCAGTGCTCTGTAGTGACTTAAATGGGAAGGAAACCCCAAAAAGAAGGGATGTATGTATATACATAAACTGATTCACTTCACGAGACAGCAAAAACTAACACAACGTGACAGAGAAACTATCCTCCAATAAAACATTATTTTTAAATAAAGTAATTCCTTTTATGTTACTTAGCTTTGGGGTGACTTGTTCACATCTGGAGTGTGGATGTAGCTGGCCTGACCCTTTCTTTCTTCTTCCAACCTTGATTCTAGGAGCTGAGCAGAGTGGGAGTGGCAGAAATCTTACAACCATGTGGTGAAAGCACGGTCTTGGCCTTGACACTGTTGAGCTGCTGAATCAACACCCACAACTATCTATCTCCAAACCTCTTGAAATGGGGGAAAAATCAACAGACTCTTGTTTGTTTATGCTGCTATATGCCAGATTATCTGTTACTTGCAGTTAGCCTGGTAAGATCTGGTGGATTTGGGGGGGGATAAAATTTGATTTTAAAATACCAGTGACTGTCTAATCAGAAAGGAGGTAGCAACTGTAATCTACTCTTCTGAGAAATTGGACTCTGAAGAAAATAAGAACATGAAGCGGTAGCTGGGCTGGGAGTGGGGGATCCTGTGGGGATTTATAATCCATGAGGCGCTATCTAGCAAAGCCTGAGAGATTAAAGACTGGAAAGAGGATGACCTCAGCAATTCTTGGCACAGCTCAGTCTTCCTTTGGTTCTCGCTGTCTTCAGTCGGCCTCCCATCTAAGTACTAACCAGTACTAACCGACCTTGCTTTAGCTTCCAACATGAGACAAGATTGGGCACGTTCAGGGTGGTGTGCCCATGGACCAGCCAGTCTCAGAGACTCCCTTGGAATTGTTAAAAACAGGGCCAGTACTTCCCTGGTGGTACAGTAGATAAGAATCTGCCTGCCAATGCAGGGGACACGGGTTTGATCCCTGGTCCAGGAAGATCCCATATGCCACAGAGCAGCTAAGCCCATGTGCCCCAAATACTGAGGCCCACGCACCCCAAAGCCTGTGCTCCACAACCAGAGAAACCACCGCAATGAGAAGCCCTCACACCATAACTAGAAAGTGGCCGTGTTTGCCACAGGCAGAGAAAGCCCACACAAAGGAACGAAAGGCACAAGGCTCAGCACAGCCAAAAATAAATAAATAAATAAAATTATTAAAAAAAAAAAAAAAGAAGAAGAAGAAGAAGAAGAACAGGGCCAGCTTCCAGGGCAGGCAACCTATACAGCTGCCCAGAGTTTTGTGCTGAGAAGGACCTCTCGTGTGATGTACCGTTCTACTCTCTCTGTCTTGAATGTCTTGATTTTTGAATAAGGGCCCCATGTTTTCATTTTGCAGAGTCCTGAAAACCATGTAGAGAGTCCTGCCTAAAAGTTTCTTGCTCCAACTACCCACATATGTGAGGTGCTAAGAAACAACTTGGACTTTTAATACTAATGGATTTTTGTCTTAAGGGAACTATATTTCTCTAGTTTTAAATAATGTGGCACAGGGTGGCATATAGACAGATCCCCAGATGGCATCAAGAAAGTAGCCTCTAAAAAAAAGAAAGAAAGTGGCCTTTTCCATCTGGGAAATTTTCCAGTTCCCACGAGTCCTGGGCCAGATGACCACAAGAGAAGTGAGACTCTTGTACCTCCATATTCAAAGCCCAAGAATGTCCTACCCAACACCTGCATCACAGTGTCAAACGTGTGAGCAGACCTGTGAATTAACTCCTCAAAAACTACACCCTATTATGCCCAGATAATTGGGCAGTTGAGTGGCCCATGGCTGACTAATACCTTCTCTGTGACCAGCTGAAATATTCCTCCCACAGTAATTATGAATTCTCTGGTCCATCCAGCCCATGACTACAACTGCGCCCACAGGATGCGCTCCTGGTCAGTCTCTGGGACACATTTCATGGGGCAAAGGCATGGGATGAAGTCCTTGAAAAAGAATGCAGCTGATTAAAGGGGATTCTATATGGATGCTATGACCTTGGTTGCCATAGTCATTATATTTTCTCTCTTTAGCCATTCAGAAGACCTCAGGATATCTCTCTGAGGATGTGGAGAGCTAAAAATAGTTAAGCAAGTGATCTGATCCATCCACTCTTACTGATGTAGATGAACAAAACACTGTTCTCTTTTTCCTTTCTATGTTTAAGATTACCAGAAGCTAGGACTTCACCTATTGCTCCCCAGAGACACCCCTAAGGTGGGGCAAAGGGGACAACAGAGTGTTTTGCGAAGCTGTCATTTATGAGCTGTCAGGTGTGTTAAAAAGCAGAGATATCATTTTGCCCACAAAAGTCCATATGGTCAAAGCTATGGTTTTTCCAGTAGTCATATATGGATTTGAGAGTTGGACCATAAAGAATGCTGAGTGCCAAACAATCGATGTTTTCAAATGGTGGTGCTGGAGATGACTCTTGAGAGTCCCTTGGACAGCAAGGAGATCACACCAGTCAATCCTAAAAGAAACAACCTGAATATTTGCTGGAAGGTATGGTGCTGAAGCTCAAGGTCTAATACTTTGGCCAAGAGTGCAAAGAGCTGACTCATTAGAAAAGATCCTGATGCTGGAAAAGATTGAGGACAATAGGAGAAGGGGATGACAGAGAAGAGATGGTTGGATGGCATCACTGATTCAAAGGACATGAGTCTGAACAAATTCCAGGAGATAGTAAAGTACAGGGAAGCCTGGCATTCTACAGTCCATGGGGTCGCAAAGAGTCAGACATGACTGAGTGACTAAACAGCAAGGCATGTGCCATAACTGTGGATCAGGAATCCCAGATGCAGAGGTCACTCCTATTCTAGAAAAAGGCACGGTGATCAGGTCTCCAGCCAGCTGGGCTGAGCTTTAGTCCTACCGAGAATGGAAACCAAGCAAGGGGGTGGGAGGTCTGCTGGGGGAGTGGCCCACAGATGGTAAGGGTTTGATTAGAACCAGGGCCTGCATGTCCATGAGGATGTCTATGGCCCCATTTTCCAGAAAGAAAGCAGCAGACTCTTCCCAAGCTCCCTCGTCCTCCCCACCAGTGGGCAGAGAGCCGCTGACATACACCACCTGCCCTGGCTCTAACTGGCTCAGGGAAGCAGATGGTCATCTCTAGCAGAGGGGGGTGAGTGTGCCTGTGAGATGAGGGCGATGAAGGCAGGAACTTCCCTCCTCTCCCCTTCCTTCTTCCTGTGCTAAGGGAAAAGGCTGAGATGAATTTATGCCTCCACAGCCACTTGTGCCGGAGAAGGCAATGGCAACCCACTCCAATACTCTTGGAAAATCCCATGGACACCTGGAAAATCCCATGGACGGAGGAGCCTAGTAGGCTGCAGTCCATGGGTTGGCGAAGAGTCGGACACGACTGAGCGACTTCACTTTCACTTTTCACTTCCATGCATTGGAGAAGGAAATGGCAACCCACTCCAGAGTTCTTGCCTGGAGAATCCCAGGGACAGAGGAGCCTGGTGGGCTGCCGTCTATGGGGTAGCACAGAGTCGGACATGACTGAAGTGACTTAGCAGCAGCAGCAGCAGCAGCCCCTTATGCAGGGCTCAGCAACCATTTAAAAAAATAAAACTTAACACTTGTTTTTAATAACAAACACTGGCAAAAAGGCAGAAAACAAAATGCTACTCACTTAGAGGTGCTGTGTTTAGTCACTCAGTTGTGTCCGACTCTTTGATACCCCCACAGACTATAGCCCGACAGGCTCCTCTGTCCATGGGATTTCCCAAGCAAGAATATTGGGGTGGGTTGCCATTCCTTTCTCCAAAGGATCTTCCCCACCCAGGGATCAAACCTGAGTCTTCTGCATTGCATGCAGATTCTTTACCATCTAAGCCACCAGGGAAGAGGAAAAGCTGGTAAAAACCGTGGGTGGTTGATAAATGTCTTTAAGACTCATTTCTGTGCCCACAATAGAGAGCCCTGTGGTCCAATGCTTGCATATCATAGCAGCCTGAAATCACTTCACCCCGAATATCTTGACAAGGCATATGACATCCTTTTTAAAATCTTTTTCTTCTCTCACCCACTGTCCCACACTCAACAGCTCACTTCTCAGTTCTCAAAACCCTTCAAAAAATATCCTCCTCGCCCTATCCAATATGCCTTTCCCCTTAATACTCATCACAAAAGCCAAAAGGAATTCATCTGGCAAGACAGGCCCTTCCATAGAGTTTGAGGAAGAGAAAAGAAACCTCTCAGGCAGTTAGAATTCTCCGTTGCAAGTGGAGAGAGGGGAATGTCGAGCTCATGTTCTGGTAGTCGTCTTATATGTGCATTTAAAAAAAAAAAGAATGCTTTTCTACATCAATCAGTATTCTATGTTGTAATTTTGACTGGCTTCATTGTATTCCGTTGTGCAGAGAAACTATAATTTCTTTAACCAAGCCATTATTTATTTGCAACTTTCACATGAGGTCTATAATAAACTTCATTGGTTTTTAAATCTTTGCACATATCCCCAATTACTGACTTAGGGTAAATACCCAAAAGTAGGAATTCAGAGGCATTACTTAGGATATTTTGGGCCACATGTGTGACATAATAGTAGCTTAAATAACATGAGTGTATTTACATCTGGGATAAAATCAGAGTTGGAATGGTGATTCTGCATCATGACATCCAAGATCCAGGTTCTTTCCATCTTGTGGCTCTGCCATCTTAAGACGTTGCTCTTAGCCATGTGAGTGAAAGACGCACGTGAATGCCAGGCAAGGAAAAGGGGGAACAAGACACTGCACCCCTACACTCATGCCCTTTTAGGGCTCAACCCTGAGGTTACACACGTCACTTCTGCTCTCATCCCATTGACCAGAACTTACTCATGTACTCATTCGCTGCTGCAGGAGAAGCTGGGAATATGATCTCTATCCTGGGTAACTTGGCTAAAAATTCCATTACCATAGAAGAAGGGGTTAACAAGCATACATATTTTTAAGGTGTTTGATATAAACTACCTTATTGGTCTGCAGAAAGACTGTAGCTATTTATATTTTCCTCTCTTGTGCCAATGTAAGACAATTCAAATATCCTGCCAAATTAATAACTCAAGAAAATGATCATCGTGCTATTTTATTTTACATTTTCCTAATTTCTGGTGATTTTTGTAACATTTATGTTTCTGGTGAAATACATCTTAGAAGTGTCTTCTGAGATTCTAAATGCAGAGGCAAGCGGGAAACCCAGATTTCAGGATTATGGACACACAGCAGGGCGTGCCAGCTTGCCTAGCATCTTCCAGGCTGTTTTGTTGCAGATAGTTCTAGTCCTGGTTCTCAGGAGTGGCCCTTTTTTTCCCACCAGGTATGAATCTACTATTACCAAGTAGGTACCCATGGGTTTTACTATTTCAAAGACTTCATGGCATGGTGAGGCAGCCCCTTTGAGGCTAGGGCTGAATTCCTTAGAACTTAAAAGGTCTGTGCCTCCCAGGAATTCCAAGTAAACTAAGTTCAGTGTTATCTTTGTCCCTTTAATGTTACTGGTCACCCAGGACTCCCAGTCCTAACTGAGAGCCTGATCTAGGACCACAAAAACTCCTGCCAGGTCTGGGAGATGTTCACAGTATCTGCTATGCTGAGGTAACAAACCCTTCCAAATTTCAATGGCTTAAAACAACAAAGCTTTTTCACTCTTACAGCACTCTCTATCTTGGGACTGTTTAGGAGCAGTGGGCTCTACTCCACACCACTCTTAGCACAAGACCCCGTCTAATAGAGCCTCACCATGTGGAAGATGGCCAGCCCCTAACACAGCAAATCATGTATTTGCTCACAAAAGCTTTTTCTAAGAAGTGACATGTGGGGACTTCCCTGGTGGCACAGTGGATGAGAATCCGCCTGCCAATGTAGGGGACACAGGTTTGACCCTGGTCTGGGAGGACTCTGCATGCCTCAGAGCAACTGAACCTGGGTGCCACAACTTTTGAGCCACTACTGAATCCCAGCACTTGAGAGCCCAGGCTCCACAGAAAAGAAGCCACCGTCATGCACAGCAAACTCCGCTCGCCTCAACTGGAGAAAGCCCAAGCAAAGCAACTCAGGACAGCCAAAAATAAATAAAATAATACATTAAAAAAGTGACATGTGACTTCCACTCAGATCATATTGACCAAAGAAAGTCATATGGCTTTCATTTCAAGGGGGAGGAGAAGTGAAATTCTACCAGGATCCGTGAAGGAGGAGAACCAGAAACACTGGGGAGTAGCACTAATGACGATCAGACTCTCATTCCCCGGGCCGTAGGGGATGGGGAATGCACTTTCGGTTTTAGGAAACTTCAGAGTCATCTGGGCTGGTTTTCTAAGGGTTTTCAGGTTTGTTTTCCATTGTCCTTATGAATCTGCAGTCTCCTTAAGATACAATCTCCTCTCATTTGCTTTCGATCCCCAACACCTGGCACGTGTCCTGGCAATTACTCAGCAAATATTAATTGAATGAGGGATGAGAGAGGGAATTGCTCTTATATAAAAAGTACTGGAGGATGGAGAGCATAGGAACAGAATGCTAAGAAGGGTGACTGCCTGCTTGGGGCATTTCAATTCACCGCATGAAAGGAGCCAGAAATAACAAGTTTATATAACTAGGAGGCATGAGTGAAATGGTGGACAGCTAGCTAGGATGGAAGGATATTGACCCACTATTATCATCACACACTCAGACTCATATCACCTTGACTCACACACACACTCTCAGTGCGTCTGAGTTCACATGTGTATCAGTTTAAATTCCAATTACCTCATAATGCTACATGGACACATAAACACGCACATACATACACCCAGTACTAGCTGATTATAAATGTATTGTTCATTTTTTTAAAGGCTTGGTAATAATTACCATCACCTTGAAAAAAGAATTTTAAAAGCCCAAAATGTTTCCGTGATTTAATTTTTCATAGGCAAGAGGACAAGATTGATTTATTCTTTATGTTTTATCTCACTAATCTTTTAAACTAAACAAGCAATACATGTGGTGTCAGTAAAGTGGTACTTTTGTTGCAAACTGCCAAATCAATTTCAGTTCAGTTCAGTCGCTCAGTCGTGTCCGACTCTTTGCGACCCCATGGATCGCAGCACGCTAGGCCTCCCTGTCCATCACCAATTCCCGGAGTTCACTCAGATTCACATCCATTGAGTCAGTGATGCCATCCAGCCATCTCATTCTCTATTGTCCCCTTCTCTTCCTGCCCCAAATCAATTTAGGGTCACTTAAAAACCAAAGACAAAACAAATAGAAGAAGCTGGGTAACCCTAAAATCAAAGAAATTCATAAATCCTCGAGAAAGATAGAAACCAAGGAAATTTCAGGTCTCTCTTTTAACACGGCCAACAGGAAATTCGACTCTAAAAACCATCTTTTCCTATATTATCTGTATCAAGATTTAGATTCCAGGAAGGTATCAGATTGGCTAACTTTAGGGGATATCTATCTGCTTTTCTGTTGGTGGGATAGAAGGTGGTAAACAGAATCACACGGACAGAAAGCAGAGTAGTTACTCAATAGAATAAACACTGATTAAGACAGAAGTAATAGCTGTTTATGACATGTGCTTATACTTTTAGAATAAAAATAAATATACAGAAAGAAAATTTCAATCACCTATATTCCCAAGAAGTTTATATCCTGGTATAGAGCCTTTCAGACACTTCTCTAATCACATATTTGTTTTCCTTGCAAAATTTGAGTCATACTGTATACCCTGCATTATAATTTGTCTTTTTTTTCACTTAAAATATTGAGTTGGCCAAAAAGTTCCTTGGAGATTTCTGTAACATGTCATGGGAAAACCCAAAGGAACTTTTTGACCAACCTAATACCTTGTGAAAACTCTATATAAATAGCAACAAGATCAAAATATATTTTTTAATTCAGAGTAAGGACAATCAAATGAATTGTAATCAGAGATAGTGAACACTAGACTAATTAATCAATGTTAGAGTAAAAATTTACAGTTATGCTTTCCAGACCTATATTCCTACCCATCAACAACTACTACCAGAACATCTGAATTTCCATCTTTTTGTCTGTGTATCTTTCTACCTACATACATACCTAGTCACCATCTGGCTAGCAACCTACTATACCAGTCATGATACACCAAGTTATGCTCCAGTAACAAACACCCATGACATTTCTGTGGCTTAATAAATGCATTTCTTCATCCTACCACATGTCCAATCTTGGTTGGGGAGATTCTGTTCACCTAGATACCTGGGAACCAGGGTAATAAAATTTCCATTCAACCCAGCAGGGACACCGAATATGGCAAAGCACACCCTAGTTCTCAAAGCCTCACCCAGAAGTGATACATCCTTTTACTTCCAATCATAACTCATTCATCAAAGCAAGTCTCATAGCCAAGTTAACAACTCTAAGCCAGCAGTCCTGCCATGTGACCCTGACATGTCCTAGGAAGAATGAAAATATTTGTGAGTGGCAAGTGGCAGAGATGACATTTTTGTTTTGGGAGTTTATAAACAATTTAGTAGTTGAAATTAGGTTTGGAATGGAGAATAAAATCTTTCCCAATTTGCAAATCCTCTAAGAGGATCAAATGATTTNCCTGCCATGTGACCCTGACATGTCCTAGGAAGAATGAAAATATTTGTGAGTGGCAAGTGGCAGAGATGACATTTTTGTTTTGGGAGTTTATAAACAATTTAGTAGTTGAAATTAGGTTTGGAATGGAGAATAAAATCTTTCCCAATTTGCAAATCCTCTAAGAGGATCAAATGATTTAACCGTATTAGTCAGAGTGTGCATCATAAATCATTTCCATTTCTATCTCAAACTGTATTTTTCCCTTGCCCTAATTCCTCTGTTCCTCTCTTACCAAATGAACAAGAAAGTAAGGATGTGGACAGCTGGTGTCAGTAGTTCACACTGAAGATGACTTTGTGATATGTTATTAAATAAAAAGCCCAGAGTTATTCATTCTAGGTGATCTAAAACAAATTCTGAATAGTTTTGATTATTTAAACTGCTTTAAAACCTATCCCGAGGAATGGAATGTTAATGTTAGAGCACTATCATCAGTGATTCAGACCAGGAAACTATTATGAAAATACGACCTATAATAGTAGGTAGCTCAGGGACCAGTTTACTTCAAGGCTTGCCTACCAAATATATTAACTGATTAATGTTTAAAGTGTTTTTTAAAGAGGTGATATATTATATGGCTTTCCTGGTGGCACAGTGGTAAAGAACTCACCTGCCAATGCAGGAGACGTGGGTTTGATTCCTGGGTTAGGACAATCCCCTGGAGAAGGAAATGGCAATCCATTGCAGTATTCTTGCCTGGGAAACCCAATGGACATAGGAGCCAGGTGGGCTACAGTCCATGTAGTCTGAAAGAGTCAGACATGACTGAGCGACTGAGCTCACATACAGATATATTAGAATATGGGAAAGCGACATCTTTAGCCATTGTATGATGAGGCTAAGATATATCAAACTGTTACATATACTGGTAGATCCTGAAGGCACCATCTTAGGGAAGACAAAGATGGACAAGGTCATCTTAAGAGGTGATCTGAGTCTAGGACAAGTTGGGTACCAAAGTATACAGCCTTCTGAGTTAGGTGGCAGCAGAGATGGAGGCAAACATAGCTGATTGAGTCATACTAGAAACTATGGATTTGAGACAGACAGGTTCCAGGGATGACCTCTGATGAGACTAGACACAAATGCTCGTTTATATCCAATCTTGTCAACTCACTGGTAAAGAGTGGAAAAAGGGGAGATGATGGAATGACAGTTTGCAGCCCTTGGAAAGGGGAACTGAGCCAGCAGCGGGCACACAGAGGAATCCCTGAGGCCCAGGGCAAGTCTTACTGGGATGTGGGCAGAAAAGGACTTCTGCACTTGGGGTAGCAGAGGAGGATGGTTCCTAGAAAAAAATGCATGAAGACACTGAAGAACCAAAGCTTGCTGCAGAGGGAAATTCCAAGCTGGTGGTTGAGGGCTTGGCTTTCACTTCTGGTCCCTGCCTTCTGGTCCCTGAGCAGTTTAGGGAGGGTGAAACTGGCCTCTGTCACCCACACACTTCTTGCCAGACCTCGGCTACTCTGAGCAGAGAAGTGAGGGTCTCCTAGTCCTAAAAATTGAGGGGACAGGCTGAGGGAAGAGGGATAGATGAGGTGAAACTGGATTTAGAACAATGCTGCCAATCCTGCTGTGGCCCAGTTAGTCCACCCTTCTTTTAGAGTCCAGAAGATGTATATTTGGTGATATACATGCATGTTTCAATCAAGCCATCAAATATTTTTTTCAGTCCAATATAATAAGCAAAATGGTTGAGCTATTTTTTTTTAGTGCATCAAATATACTGGAATTAAAAATATATTTTGTAATTATAAAATTAATATCTAAAAATTTCAAATATTTTTAGAAAAGCAGAAAACTATAAAGAAAAAAATTTAAAGTAACCATAAGCTCACTGCCAGGAGATGGCTATTGTTAATGTTTAAAATAGTTCCTTTTCATCTTTCTCTTTGCAATTTTTAACAATCTAGACTTGCAAAAACATTTAAAATTATATGTTATATAGTTTGGACACTACATTTGTCAATTTTAAATAAAATATGAATGTCTTTCTATGTATGGAAAACTCTGCTGCTAAGTCGTTTCAGTCATGTCTGATTCTGTGCGACCCCATGGACTGCAGCCTACCAGGCTCCTCCATCCATGGGATTTTCCAGGCAAGAGTACTGGAGTGGGTTGCCATTGCCTTCTCCTGTATGGGAAACTCTAACACTATTTTAATGGCTTTACATCATCTTAGATACAACCTAGATAGTATATTCAAAANTTACGTTGAAAATTACTGACGCATAGAAAACATGAGCTTGAATTGCAGCACATGATTTCACTATCTCAACATTCTTCTATCTTAGGATGATTTCTGTTGTTCTATAGAGAAACTTATCTCATCAAACCCACCCTAACTTAAGAGAACCATTTGCCTCATCCTCATAGCTTAAAACCTCTTGACTCTTACTCCCATAATGCCTAGTGGGATTGGTGGCACCTGTGTGCACAAGGAAGGAATGGAAATTAAGTATCACTGTCCTGACTAATCCCTGCTCATTCCTGCCCTAACAGATGAAAGACATGTTGTTGATATTCTCACTCAAATTTAGCTGCCCTTGAATCTTGAAATCTGCTTTAAAAAAATAGTAAACATCATTTGAAAAAAAGCAACAGAAAATGTGCCCTGTATTTCTAAACATCTCTTCATAGCAAAAAATAATCATCAAAGAGAAACCAGTCAAGGTTAAAAGCAGCACTGAAAAGTGATTCACTTGGTAAACAAGAGTAGGTGTAATTATCACAAAAGCAAACTTTGCTAAGGGGATAACTGTCAGAGCTCTCGTGGTAAAAGGTCTCTTTACCATTTTAATCTGACAGGCTGAGAGTTCCCTAGTGAAAACAATTCTCAATAAAATCAAAAATGTAACTACAGTATCCTTTTAAACTTTCATTTCAGCCATGGCTTCCAAAACAAGCTTAATATTTATAATTCAAATGACATTGGTAGATTGACTGATAATATGGATTACAAAAATCTTTTAGCACTGTATTTTTATGTCCTGAACCAAATACTCTATCAGCAGTGACACTTAAAAGGGCTTTGTTTATTTGCTTTTTGGAAGCCAAACAGGCCTGTCCCCTGAAAGAAACCAAAGTCAAATTCAGTTTGAGAAGCAATTACACATTCAGAAACTTTTAACATAACATAGACAAGCAATAAAGATTTACTGCATAGCACAGGGGTAACTAATACCATAAATTAACCAATAATGATATATAATCTGCCAAAGAAAACCTGAATCACTATGTTGTTGTATGCTTAAAACTAACACAATATTGCAAATTAATTATATTTCAACAAATAAATTAATTTAATTTAAATACACTTTCCAGAGATTCCAGATGACTCTCAACTCTGTTTATAGCATACGTGCACGTGTGCTAAGTCATTTCAGTATTGTCTGACTCGTTGCGACCTCATGGACTGTAACCTGCCAGGCTCCTCTGTCCATGGGATTTTCCAGGCAGGAATAGTGGAGTGGGTTGCCATGGCCTCCTAGTGGAAATGACACACAGTATACATGTGTCATTACCAAACAAGCCTTGTCGGTTTTCAAACAACCTCCTTGTTTTAAAATGTGTACAAGTAACTTGTTCCAGGTCATACAACATAGTGATTCGAACTGTGATCTCTTAACACTAAGGCCACTGTTTTTTGTTTGTTTGTTTTCACCTTCGGACATCTNTTACACATTCAGAAACTTTTAACATAACATAGACAAGCAATAAAGATTTACTGCATAGCACAGGGGTAACTAATACCATAAATTAACCAATAATGATATATAATCTGCCAAAGAAAACCTGAATCACTATGTTGTTGTATGCTTAAAACTAACACAATATTGCAAATTAATTATATTTCAACAAATAAATTAATTTAATTTAAATACACTTTCCAGAGATTCCAGATGACTCTCAACTCTGTTTATAGCATACGTGCACGTGTGCTAAGTCATTTCAGTATTGTCTGACTCGTTGCGACCTCATGGACTGTAACCTGCCAGGCTCCTCTGTCCATGGGATTTTCCAGGCAGGAATAGTGGAGTGGGTTGCCATGGCCTCCTAGTGGAAATGACACACAGTATACGTGTGTCATTACCGAACAAGCCTTGTCGGTTTTCAAACAACCTCCTTGTTTTAAAATGTGTACAAGTAACTTGTTCCAGGTCATACAACATAGTGATTCGAACTGTGATCTCTTAACACTAAGGCCACTGTTTTTTGTTTGTTTGTTTTCACCTTCGGACATCTTGCCCAATAAAACTTTCTGTGATGACTATAATAATCTACTTTTGCACTATCCCATACATATCTACAGGCCAGGTATGGTTTTCAGTGCCCAAAATTTACTAGTGTGACTACTAAAATTTGAATCACTAATGCTTTTTAGGAAATGGCAACCCACTCTAGTATTCTTGCCCGGAGAATTCCATGGACAGCGGAACCTGGTGGGCTACAGTTCAAAGGGTCACAAAGGGTCGGACATGACTGAAACGACTTGGCATGCAAAGATATTTAATCTTCATTAATTTAAATTTAAGTAGTCATATATAGCTAAAAGCTACCTTAAGTGTGCTTATGCATATGCTAAGTTGCTTCAGTTATGTCCAACTCTTTTCAACCCCATGGACTGTGTAGCCCTCCAGGCTCCTCTGTCCATGGGATTTCCCAGGCAAAAATACTGGAATCGGATGCCATTTCCTTCTCCAGGGTATCTTCCCAACCCAGGAATCAAACCTGTGTCTCTTATGTCTCCTGCATTGGCAGGTGATTTCTTTACCACTAGAAGGAAATGGCAACCCACTCCAGTGTTCTTGCCTGGAGAATCCCGGGGACGGCTGAGCCTGGAGAGCTGCTGTCTATGGGATCGCACAGTCAGACATGATTGAAGAGACTTAGCAGCAGCAGCAGCCACTTGGAAAAGCCCCAAAGAGAAAGCAGAAATCAGCTCACTAAGAAATGTCCGGGGTACTCTCTGTCTCCACCAGCTCTTAGTTAAACTACATAGGAAGGGAAGGGTTATGAGATTTGTTGCCTCTTTGAAATAAGGGGCAGTGATGTGTATGTCCTTCTATTTCTCACACTCCAACACCTAGTTTTATACAGAGTAGGCAAAAAAAACTTTTAATCTGTTGATGCTTTAAATATTCATTTGCCTTAACAATGCTAGGGGCAGAAAAGAACAGCTTAAAAATCTGTTCACAAAAATTAGCCAACTTGCACCTTCCTGCAATTAGAGAAACCCATTCCTTCCTTAAAGTAGATTAAACTTCTTCCAGGAGAGGGCCCCTCCATATACACAGTTATCTAATCAAGGCTCAACTTACAAGGGATATGTTGTAGTGATGTTCAACCCAGAGGGTAGGACAACACAATGCAATTACCCTTAAGCACTTTATGGCCTCCAGTGTCTACATCATAGCAAGTGCATCTCCTCTCTATAATGCAGAACCATTCACCTCTGCCCAGAGAGGAAATTTGGTAAGATCAATTCACTTTTTTAAATGTAAAAAATAATTGAAAATAGCATTGATTTTACTTTTCAGATGGCCATTTAAATGGCATATGCAAGCTTTCTTTGATTAACAACAGGCAGAAAATTGGTAGAAATGTTAGAAACAGAATGAACCATAGGGCAAACTTCAATTATTACTTCTGTCTATGATAAACACTAGTTTTTCCAAACTCTTATGTAATTCTCCCCTGAAGTCCCCTGAAACACAAATAAAATTAACTGTTGCTGCAGCATGATAGTCTTCTTTAGCTTCCTTTATTTGTTTGTTCATTTGATTTGTTTCTAGAAAACAGGGCTACTGCTACTATTTGTGATCAAATTAAGTACCTTTTCCCAGGGCATGTATTTTCTTTCCTTTCTTTACTTTCTCTTTTTTTTTAATGAATAAAAGCATTGTTAAAGATATAAAGAAATGGATGGCTTAGAACAACTACCATCAGTCAAAAACTCTTGTTGAATATATCTCAAGGGAGCTACTTTACAAATCCGGCAATCCATGTCAAATTTCATTGACTTCTTAAGAGGCCAAAAGGTCTTTTGACAGGGTCTCAGAATTGTTTCATCTTCTTAAGCTGTCCTCTTTGAAGCAAACAGTTTTGATGCTCTGAAAACCAGNTCAAAAACTCTTGTTGAATATATCTCAAGGGAGCTACTTTACAAATCCGGCAATCCATGTCAAATTTCATTGACTTCTTAAGAGGCCAAAAGGTCTTTTGACAGGGTCTCAGAATTGTTTCATCTTCTTAAGCTGTCCTCTTTGAAGCAAACAGTTTTGATGCTCTGAAAACCAGCATTTATATCTATTGCTCCCAGTCCCCAAGGATCATAATTTCTTTGAACTAAAGAATCAGGGATGTTACCTAGGTGGTTTATTTAAAGACAATTTTTGTTGTTTCTATGTAATTTTAGTGCCATATCAGGAATTCCTCTTTTAAATCAAAAGCCCATTTAACTGTATATAAATATTAAGGCTTTTTTACCAAGTCTATTCTTCTAAAGTACTGGAAAGTAGTTCATTTATAGCTGGAATTCGTCTTTAACAAATTCGAACTCTGTGCTATACACAATCAGCAATGGACTTTGAATAATTTTATTATTGCCAAGGAAACATATCCTCATACACCTAGGGAAGAGAATTATGTGGCCATTGTAAATATTTATAATAGACATTATCTTGGGATACTCAGCAGTAATTAATAATTTAATTAATAAGTTATGAATAGAAAAATATAGGTTTCTAGGCTACACTGTTGCTAGTTGCAACAGCAGTGAACTTCACAGTGTTACATTTGGAGATGGTCCTAAATCACTGTGGCAATTACTGAGATTTTTTTTCTTTTTTTTGAGTCTGTAGTCAGCAGTACCATAATTTTCACTTAATAGGCTTAAGAAATGGCCTATCCTTCAGCGCCTTCAATTGAATGATATAAGCCCAAGATACCATCCTTTAGATCTCAGGAACAGCCATGAAGAGAATATATATATATATACACCAAGATTTGGGGGATTCTAAGCTTATGCTTAGCACAGTTTCTAAAAAGGACTAACCCTACTGAGCTTTCCAAATCCCCAAGGCCCAATTATATTTCTTTGCTTCAGCATCACTTTTCAGATGTTTTCACCACTGCTGGTGAACACAGATAACATTTGGGGTCACTGATGTAATTTTTGAAAAGCAGTTATTAAATATTAAGTTAATTGTGATTTATTAGTGATCACAACTGTTTCATGAAGAGGTTAGTATTATTCACACAATCATGTAATGTCAGAATTGACAGTTCCTCAAATATAAAATAGTCTAAACCATTTGCTAAAGTTTAATTTTCTTTCCATACTGAGTTCGTCAACTATTTTAAGACAGCTATCACACCTACCCCTAGAGTTTTCTCTCTTCCAAACCAAATAACCTTAGCTCCTTTCTGCTGTTCTTAACATACAGATCTTCCCTCTCCCTCCTGCTCTAACCTCAGTCTCATCTCAAAGCTAATAGAGCCTTCAGACACACTAGATTTTAGAGTCTGGCATAGCACACTTGATTCATATTGAGCTTACAATCAAAGTGAAAATCCTGAGTTTTTTGGCATGTGGTTCCACTATAGTTTCTTCTATCTTATTCTATTCAGTAAGATTTTTTGACAAAAGAGCAGTTTTCATAGTTATCATAAAATTCAGGTAGACTGTTGTTTTGTTTAGATGTTATCTTTTTCTATCTTGATTTGACTACGTAATTTCAGAAGAATGTTTAATGTGGATTAAGGTGACAAAAACAAATGCAAGAAGTGAGATAAAATTATGGAGGAGGGGGAAGGAAAAAAAAAAGGCCAACTACCTTCCCTTACCCTTCTTTTCTCTGTAGGTTAATAGAGATTTATGGATTACAATAAATAAAATTATGTGGTCAGAAGCTCTGTTTTGTAATGATATATTCAAGCTGAAGTTTCTACTGACTATTGATATATATATGTGTGTGTGTATATATATATATATAGATAGATAGATATTTAATGTACATATTTCCCAAAGATTGTGTCTAATTGAAATGATTCTGTATTCAACGACACTATTTATACCTGTTAAAATAATACGTATATTAAGCAATTGAAGTGCATAAAAATTATTTTCCAACTTAATGTTATGAAAAACATATAACTATTTTAACTGGTATGCATTTTTAATAAAAATGTAACCATGCTTTTGGACGTGAATTTGAGCTAATTCCAGGAGATAGTGGAGGAGGATGGAGCAGCCTGGTGTGCTATAGTCATAGGATCTCAAAGAGTCAGACACAACATAGTGACTGAACAACAAAACAAAGCAAAAGTAAAAAAGACAAGCATTAAGATAATGCTTATAGTTGAATTTATATTGTAGATATTTCAAAGTCAGAGGGTTTTAATGTAATTTTATTGAATAGTACTTTACCTATTAATATCTAAAAATAATCTTTTAAGCTTTAAATCTAAAGTTAGTCCATTTCTTAAATGTATGTTTCACTTTACTATTTGTTATCAGAAGCTTCAGTCATCATTGCTTAATTTACTTACCCACTAACTCAAAAATATGCCAATATGTCACTAAAATTCCAGTGGATGAATGACTTTGATTTCCCTATGGAAATATGATCCAAGAGGAATAGGTCCAAATTTTGCAAATTAGCATATGTTTTGAGGGTGTGTATAATGTTTTGTCAAACAGCAACACTTCCTTTGAAAAGCCAATGATAGTTGTTCTTCCTACTCATTTCAAATCTGCTCTATTCAAGTTTATATAATTTATGCAATGCTATTTGCAATATCCAGCTGCCTTGTAGTTCCATATACTTAAGCAATGTAAGGAAATTTTCAGCAACATTTTCACTTTTAGAAGTGCTACATTGCACATAAAGACCTTATTTTTCAAAGTATTATAAATTACTAAACAGCCCTCCTATTTGGGTTGCATTTGGAAGCAAGTAATATACTTAATGCACAAACTATTTTCAGATACAATCTTTTATAATGCTTACACTTGAAAATAAGCAGGCTTAAGCAAAACAATTGCTTCTAATCATTCTAAGTGACGTGATAAAGCATTTTATATGAGCTGGTAGTTCATTTGAAAGCAAAGAGTTTGCAAATCATGTAGTTAGGCTTACATGCACAAATAGTGTAGAAAAAGATGTGGTCATACAGAGCTGAGTAAGTTGGTACAAATCTAATCTGTCCTCTCTTTTCAGGGGCCACTTAGAATCTGCAATATTGCTAGCAAAGTCCACAAAATCAACAATGTTATACGTTGTGCAATTCTTTCCTATTCAACGCATGTGTGTGCTCACTCAGTCATGTCCAACTCCTTAGAACCCCATGGACTGTAGCCAGAAAGGATCCTCTGTCCCTGGGATTTTCCAGGCAAGAATGTTGGAGTGGGTTGCCATTTCCTTCTTCTTTTTCCTATTCAATGGGTCATAATGATTTCTGTATTTTTTTTTTTCTAGAATTGCCCAAAACGAACACCTCTGAGCATCCTAGAATTGTTCATCATCAGTCAATGTACACGTAAGTATATACATGAACTGTTTTTAAAGTCAAGATTAAACATTTATGAATATTATATCTATATTAGTTTGGACCGCTTTTACAAAATACCATAGACTGGGTCGCTTATAAATGACAGAAATCCATTCCTCATAGTAATGGAGGCTAAAAGCCCTAGATCAGATGGCTAGCATGGGCAGGTTCTGGTGAGGATCGCTTCCAGGGTGCTGACTTTCAGCTTTTCCTTGTGTCCTCACACAGTGAAAAGCACGAGATAGCACTCTCGGGCTTCTTCTATAAGAGCACGAGTCTCTTGTATGATGGCTCCATCCCCATAATTAATCACTTCCCAAACCCACTATCTCCTACTTCCCTCACATTGGGGTTAAATTTTTAACATGAATTTTGGAAGGACACAAACCTTCTGTCCATAATGACATCTAACCCAAAGGGTATTGTTATACAAACCACAAACTTTTAACTAGAAACACTGCAAGGGTTCTACTCATGTAGAGTTTTCCTTTGTATTTTTCCTTCTAACCCTTCTCACCCCTCCTCCTCCCCACAGAGTACTGCCCAGGTTTAAGCATAACAGCTAAGATTTATTGAGTGCTTCCTGTATGCAAGCATGGTGCTGAATCTGGATGTGCATTAATTCATTGGATGCGTAGAATTTTCCAAGATTTGGGTAGTATCTAAATATGGTCATATCACATTGAGAACCAGCCTGAACCCCTTTAAAAGTTTAAACAATATGGTATATTTCCAGACCCAGATGTTTGAACTTTGGCACCTAGCACCCAGTGTCACAAAACCACATGCCTAGTTCTTATTATAAAAATTTAAAATTTGCATGATTTGGTTACCTTGCAGAACGCAAGTCAATCTGTAGACTAAGTAATGACTTCAATTAGAAAAGTTTTAGTTCAGGTTACAAAATAGCATCTTATTGTACTTTCAAAAATATATATGTGTATATATGTGTAACTAAACATGATTTTTTTTTTAGGAGACTCATAAATGATTCTTGGGCTTCATAAAAATTTTTAAAAGATTTTATTTTCATATTTTCTATAGTTCTAGTTAGTCACACATTGCAATAAAAAATAAATAAAAGTATCACTGAACTCAGTAACATAATAAGAATAACCCTTAAAACATATCAGTAGTGAAGGCTGCTGCTGCTGCTGCTGCTAAGTCGCTTCAGTCGTGTCCAACTCTGTGTGACCCCATAGACGGCAGCCCACCAGGCTCCCCCATCCCTGGGATTCTCCAGGCAAGAACACTGGAGTGGGTTGCCATTTCCTTCTCCAATGCATGAAAGTGAAAAGTGAAAGTGAAGTCGCTCAGTCGTGTCCGACTCTTAGCGATCCCATGGACTGCAGCCCACCAGGCTTCTCTGCCCCTGGGATTTTCCAGGCAAGAGTAGTGGAGTGGGGTGCCATTGCCTTCTCCAAGTAGTGAAGGCACTAAAGCTAAATAACAAAGTTCTGTATTTCCTTTGCTTACATTTCTATAGTAGCTGATAAATTTTTGTGAAATGTTAAACTGCAACTAAAAGATTTTCCTTCTATGTATTCTTATGCATAGAAATTCAGTGNGATTTTCCAGGCAAGAGTAGTGGAGTGGGGTGCCATTGCCTTCTCCAAGTAGTGAAGGCACTAAAGCTAAATAACAAAGTTCTGTATTTCCTTTGCTTACATTTCTATAGTAGCTGATAAATTTTTGTGAAATGTTAAACTGCAACTAAAAGATTTTCCTTCTATGTATTCTTATGCATAGAAATTCAGTGAGGAATTAGAGCTTATGTGATGTGTTATGAAAAATAAAACAATTTTTGACTACAGAATTTACCTGTCATGTAACATGACACTCAAGCTGCAGAGCAACAATAAAACTGTCTTTAAATAAACTATCCAGGTAACATCATTGATTGTTCAAGTCCCTAGAGACCAAGAGCAGCAGATATAAGTATTGGTGTTCAAAGCGTCTAAAGTATTTGCTTCAGGAGTGACAGCTTCTACAGATGAAACAATTCTGAGTTCCTGCCAAAGACCCTTGGCTTCTTAGAAAGTCAGAGGATATTTGACAGGCATGGTAGTGTTTTTTGAAAAGAGGTTCTCTCAAGTGATGTATAAATGAACGTTTTGCTAGATTTCTCCTGAGAGGATGTGGACTTGGCAGCTGGGATATGAGATCAGAGTCCTATACTGAAAAGAGGACTCAGGTCATAGAGGGTATGAGACAGAATGAAACTAGGCTCCTTGGCAATGCACAGCACTGGGACACAGAAAAATTAGAGCCAGTAATGACTGCCAAGGGACAAGGCACTAAAAGAACATTCTAAAGACAGGTCATCAAAATCCTTTATTATTTCTTAAAAATTACACAAAGCTTAGCCTCGGGAAATGTTTCTCATTTCAAAGTGAACACTTTATAGCCCATAGGAGTTGGCCATTTGTTATTGTATTCAGTTGAATCATAATTGTCTTATTTAAGTAGCATTTGTTGGTTGTGAAATACCTTTTTATCAGTATTAGAGCATTAACACGAGAGGAGTGTCAACATTCCTAACAGATGAAATCTCTCCTGGAGACAGGAGATTGTCTCTCCTGAGACAATCTTCACAAGGTCTTGATCTACCAGTCTTAGGTCAGGTCCTGAATACAGACTACAGATCTTTTTCCACCGCCATGTTAAGCTGGAAAATGCACTTAATACACCTAACTTATCTAAGAAGAGCTTCCCTGGTAGCTCAGATGGTAAAGAATCTGCCTGCAACATAGGAGACCTGGGTTCCATCCCTGAGTTTAGAAGATCCCCTGGAGGGTGCAGTGTGTGGTGTTGGAGAAGACTCTTGAGAGTCCCTTGGACTGCAAGGAGATCCAACCAGTCCATTCTGAAGGAGAGCAGCCCTGGGATTTCTTTGGAAGGAATGATGCTAAAGATGAAGCTCCAGTACTTGGGCCACCTCATGCAAAGNGAACTGTGGTGTAGGAGAAGACTCTTGAGAGTCCCTTGGACTGCAAGGAGATCCAACCAGTCCATTCTGAAGGAGATCAGCCCTGGGATTTCTTTGGAAGGAATGATGCTAAAGCTGAAGCTCCAGTACTTTGGCCACCTCATGCAAAGAGTTGATTCATTGGAAAAGACTCTGATGCTGGGAGGGATTGGGGCAGGAGGAGAAGGGGATGACAGAGGATGAGATGGCTGGATGGCATCACTGACTCGATGGACCTGAGTCTGAGTGAACTCCGGAGCTGGTGATGGACAAGGAGGCCTGGCGTGCTGGGATTCATGGGTCGCAAAGAGTCGGACACGACTGAGCGACTGAATTGAACTGCACTGAACTGAACAAGAGAAGTCAGTACAGTAAGATTTCACCCATTAATTATTTTGAGGGCTTCAGGTGTTAATAAAGCTGCTGCCGCAATTACTCTCAGACAATGTGGCCACCCACCTGAGATTACATCTAATTCTCTGCTCAGATAAGCCATAGATTGTTGGTGAGGCCCTTGGGGTTCTGTCAAAACTCCTAAGTTTTCTTTCAGTGACAAGTAAATTCTAACACTTTGGGCAAGCTCAAAGCAGGAACTTGCAGGAGAGTAGGCTGAAGAGCCTTAAAAGCCTTTTGAGTGTCTGGAGACCAAACCAGCTTGTCAGTTTGGGCCTGCTGAATTTCAGTTATNCGTGAGTCTGAGTGAACTCCAGGAGTTGGTGATGGACAGGGAGGCCTGGCGTGCTGCGATTCCTGGGGTAGCAAAGAGTCGGACACGACTGAGCAACTGAACTGAACTGAACATCATCTTAGTGGTTCACTAGCACTTATTCATTTTCCTGTTGTTAGTCCAATATTGTTAGTCCAACATTTCATTATTATAAGCTACACTGAAAGGCATTCATAAATGCATTTCAGTATAATTTAAACATAAATATGTATTAAATATATATTATATATATATGAGCATATAACTTTGTCCACATTTTGAATTGTTTAAGATAAATTCTGAGAAGGGAAATCCAAGAGTCAGAAGACAAACATTGAAGTAGTTTTGAACCATGACCCTGAAATTCTCCGACACTCTTTCTAGGGAGGGCTGAGGGTCTATATCCCTTCTTCTTGAATCTCGACAGGTTTGGGACAACTTCAACCAACAGAGTAAGCAGAACTGATGCTGTGTGGTCTCTGAAATCTGATGGCTGGAGCACTCACACTTGAATCTCTGAGCTGCCATATACACAACATGACTACCCTATGGCTACCATGCTGGGAGGAAGCCAAGGGAGGACTTCAGGGGACGTTGCTGGCTTGTGCACCACTAGTTGAGAAACCAAACTTGTCAGTGAGCAAGCCTTCTGAAATCTCCAGCCCCTGGCCACTGAGTCACCCCCAGCCTTCAGGTCTTACCAGCTGAAGCCCCCACGTGTCATAGAGTCGACAAACCATCAGCTCGAATGATAAACCCACTGTTCGAATTCCCGATTCCCAGAATCTGTGAACTTAATCAAATGATGTTTTGAGCCAAGTTTCTGGGTAATTTTTCAGGTAGCAATAGTAACTGGGTCAAACATTTTCAGGGTCCTTGATTTATCCTGTCAATTTGTTTTCTAGGCAGCTTATGGCAATTTGGCCTCCCACCTAGAGTACACGAAACCTCCCCTTGCACTGCAGTGATCCACACTGACATATTATAGACTTCATCTCTTGTTTAATCTTTAAAATTTTAACTATGGGAAAAGGACATTCACAAAAATGAGGAACTAATATATGAAGGACCAGGTACCCATCAGCTAGCACCAATAATTACCACTCTTACATCATCTCTACCCCCTCCTACCCCCATTTCTTCTACCAGCAGAGCTGTTATATTTATACATTGTTCTTCTTAAATAAAGATATATTTGCTCCTGTAGTCAGTGAAGACCAAGATTGCCAACAATAGCTTCATTAAACAATAAACAATGGAGTAACAAGATTGCTAAATACATATTAAATACTACATATAAAATAGTGACAACAAGCAAAGAGCTATTGTATCACATGTAACTACTTATTTATGCCTCTTAGGAATTCTAAGAGGTAGGTCAGATTAATTATAATCAGCCCATTTTACAGATGAGGACACAGGAAACGAACCTGTTCCAGTTTGCATAGCTAACTGGGAAGTGGTAGAGACAGAAATGGAACCCAAGCAATTTGGCTCCGAAGCCCAGGTTGATAATCACTCTGCTACTTCCCTGCTCTTGAGGAAGCCTAAATTTTGAAGCTGCTCAGTCGTGTCTGACTCTTTGCGACCCCGTGGACTGTAGCCTGCCAGGCTCCTCAGTCCATGGGATTCTCCAGGCAAGAATACTGGAGTGGGTTACCATTTCCTTCTCCAGGGGATCTTCCCAACCCAGGGATTGAACCCAGGTCTCCCACATTGCAGGCAGACGCTTTAACCTCTGAGCCACCAGGTTGGTTATAGCAAATTAGCTTGTGTGGCACACTGCACTGATCCTCTAATCCACCATCATCCCAGTTACTAGGAAGATATTTGAAGGGTGAAGATAGATATGGTGCCATTTCATGAGGCAGCTCAAGTAGAAGTATTTCTGGTTTGTGTGGAGCCTTATAAAGAAAAAAGCCAGGATAGAAAAAAAGACAACTGTGTTACAGGCTCATGAAGTCAGGGTTTCTACTGCATATAAAATAGGTTGTATTATACTAAAAGGAAAAAATACAACTTCTGGATTAATATGGTAGATATGGTGCCATTTGACAAGATGGCTCAAGTAGAAGTATTCCTGGTTTGTGTGGAGCCTTGTAAAAAAACAGCCAGGCTAGAAAAAAAGACAACTGTGTTATAGGCTCATGAAATCAGGGTTTCTACTGCATATGAATTAGGTCTTTTTATGCTAAAAGGAAAAAATACAACTTCTGGATTAATTCGGTAGAATGAAACTGAATCGTATTGCATTCCTAAGGAAATAATGGGAAAAAGTAGAAGCAAGTCCTCCAAAAATTCATCAGCAGCAATCAGTGAGGAAAGGAGCCTATTCCACTGCCATAAACCTTGAAACAATGGTCCAGAAAGAACACAGACTCAGGGTCAAGCAGGGCTGCCAACCCCAGTTCCTTGGGTCCCAAGTTACCAAACCCTAAACCTTCTCATCAAAACTTCATATCTGCAAACCTATGCAATTATCCTTATTTTTTCTGCTTTCTGGATTGCAGGGAATGGAAATGGCTGCTGAGGTAAATCAGGTGAAATAGTCAATTGGAATAATCTGGACGGGAAAGCTCCGAGGCTACCCTCTAAACCAGGGGTCCCCAACCTCCAGAGTCTAATGCCTGATGTTCTGAGATGGAACTGATGTAATAATAATAGAAATAAAGTGCACAGTAAATATAATGCTCTTGAGTACTTCCCTGGTGGCAGAGTGATAAAGAATCAGCCTGCCAATGCATGGGACACGGATTCGCTCCCTGGCTCGGGAAGGTTTCACACGCAGTTCCACAGCTACTGAGCCCATGCCCAAGAAGCCATCACAGTGAGAAGGCTGTGCACTGAAAAGGAAGAGCAGCCCCTACTCCATGCAACTATAGAAAGCCTGAGCACAGCAACGAAGATCCAGAGCAATCTGAACAAAAAATTATATAAATAAATAAATGTAATGTACTTGCCCCATCACACATCCACTACCATCCAGGGAAAAATTGTCTTCCACTAAACTGGTCCCTAGTGCCAGAAACCTGGGGGCCACTGCTCCAAGCTGGAGGAGGGATCCAAACCCTGTAGAAATGTCAAATGAGGAATGAACTCAGCGAGAAGCACGTAGCTCGGGTTTTCTAAGAGGGCTCCAGCCTCAGCGGAGCCCCCCTACCATGGCCAGAGGGTGCAGAAAAACAGGAAATGCATCGAGCCGTCCAATCACCGCACCACACCGAAAACAAACTGGTTTCAGACAAGGTGGGAAGACAGTCACGGAGTCACCCACACATCATCAGAGCAAACTGGGGGGTTGACAGAGCTGCCCGAACCTGAGCAAGATGAAGAGCCGCAGCACTGGTGAGGACGCACCGCGCTGTGGGGCTGGGGGCGGAGTGGGGGTGGAAGGAACCAAGTGGAACAAAAGACGAACACACTGCAGCTGGCAAGGGGATGTAACTCAAGGAAAAGGAAGATCTGACCTTACCAGCGTCTAGGACAAGGCAGACCCAGGCAGCGGGTCGTTTGAGAGAGGAGAAAATGGAGGAGAGGAGAACGAGCCAGAATGTGTCCACCTGAGACAGTGCTGAAGACCTATTCCTTCATGAAATTCAAGGAAGTGAGCCAGCTCCAGCTTTCAGACTAATAGTGAACCCTTCAGGCTTCCCAGGTGGTGCAGTGGAAAAGAATACGCCTGCAATCGCAGGACATGCAGGAGACTCAGGTTCCATCCCTGGGTCAGGAAGATTGCCTAGGGGAGGAAACGGCAGGCCACGCCAGTATTCTTGCCTGGAAAATCCCATGGACAGAAGAGCCTGGTGGGCTACAGTCTATGGGGTCACAAAGAGTTGGACACACACACACACACACACACACACACACTGAACCCTGCAGAAAGAAGACACATACACACACACACACACACACACTGAACCCTGCAGAAAGAAGACACACACACACACACACACACACACCCCTGCAGAAAGAAGACAGCTATTTGAGTACCTTGATGTATTAGGTACTAAGCTCTTTTCCTGCATTAAATCATTGAATCCTTACAGTAACCCTACAAGATTATACTCTTATCATCCCATTTTACAGATAAATAAATTTACCCAGGGGCTGGAGAGGTGGTCTGCATTCAGAATCTACCCTCATCCATTATACTCCCCGGAGTTCCCTTTAATTAACAAAAAAGAAAATGAGTCTTCCTCTAGAGCTAGAGGAACCCATTAGAACTACGGGACAGACAGAACTAACCACAGCCTGCCTATCCGGAGAGAAGTTAAGAGTTTTCTTTGATTTTTTTTTCCCTTCCCATTCCTATCCTCAGAAACAGGTAAAGAAGTAAAGCATCAGCCACCCACTTGGTTACATTTTTGCTAACAAACCTTATTGTCCATGTAAAAAACCAGGTGAAATTAATGTGATCTCTGTTAAGTGTTAGAGCTTTCTCTTGGGTAAATGAAAATCCCTTCACCAACAGGTTTGGCTTCCCAGGCTGCAGACTACACCCATACATAAAACACCCACACAGGCACACACAGCTTGCAGGAGTGTTTTAACACAGACACAATTATGACTCACAGATAACCATGGCTGGAGCATAAAGCACTCAACCAGAAGTTACGTAAGCACGGATGACATCCGTTTTCTACTAGAGCAGTACTAACATGATGCATCGTGGGCTGGAGATTCAATTAACAGAAGGCAGAATAGGCCATTTATTGTAATGAGTTCTTGAAACGGGGTGGGGGCGGGGGGAGCTGTCTTGTAATCACTAGTCCACTGTGGGGAGCGTAATAGTTCAGCAGTTCACAATAAACTCGGTGATAAGCCCAAATGTTTCTTCCCGAGAGGAATTTGGTCTCCAAACCAGTGACTCTGACTCAATATTTCGTGTTCTAGGGTTGATTACCCTTAAATAATTCCCACATGTGAATGATGATGTTTTCTTTTTTATATCTCCTGGAAAGTACCTAAATTATATCAAACTTCTCAAATCAAGAATAGGAGAGAAGGACAAAGCCAGGGTTCTCAGCTCAGAAGCATGAGGGATATGGAAATATCTACAGCCTGTGGGGCCGCTAAAGTGCTCGACCCAAATGCTGTACCCTCCTCTCTGTTCCTTCTCTAAAGTTTTTGGTGTACGAGTGTACAGAAAATAGGAAGAGTAGAAGGAGTTGATTATTGGAGACCTGACTATAAGAAGTTGACTGTAAAAAATAGATCATTGGGGACTTCCCTGATGGTCTAGTGATTAAGAATACACACGTCCACTGCAAGGTGGTACAGGTTCGATTCCTAGTCGGGGAACTAAGATCCCTGCATGCTGCCTGGCGCACCAAACAACAAAAAAAAGTCATTGGCGGCCCTATCCTCTGTGACCTATTCTCTATAAAATATCATTAGTATTCCTGTCTCTATGCTACACCCAACTGTTGGCACATGTAAAGGTGTCAGGAAGATAAGCAGGAAGAGAGATCAGGTGACATCAAAAGGAGGATAGTGGCTAAAAGCGGTGTTGGCACCAGTAAAACTCCCCCCTCCAGCAATGAGGGTGTGCTATAGGAAATGATCTCACATCTAGGGAGACTCTGGGGCCCTCCCTGAAGCAACCAGGAGTGTTTAGACTCTAAGTGAGAACAAGTCAGCAAGAACTACTACTATTTAGAATCATCAAGGATATTTAAGTACTCGCACTGGTATGAGTGCAGGGGACAGAAGAACAAAGTGTATCAGTGGAAGAATCAGGAAGAGTGAGAAGAGGGGAAAAAGGGACCAGTGAAAAGAAATTACAGGGAAGCCAAGAAGGTAGGGAGTTTCAAGAAGAGAGAAGTGTCCAAATAGTAGATGTACTGAAATGTTTACTCCTTTAAAAAAAAAAAGGCCTTTCTGAATCCTCCACATCTCCCTTGTGCTCTCTCCCGACTACTGTCCAACCACGCTCTTCCTCAAGGGAAGTCCACTGTCCTTTTGTCACCCTCCACCCTGCCTCTGAGTAATTTATCCACTCTTGTACCTCCTTGCTCAAGTGCCCAGGTCACAGTATCTGACGCATGTTTTCTGAGTTAATTTATAGATGTGAAAACCCTAACGAAATGGAAGAAATTAACGACTTGAAAATCATGAGCAGGTACCCCCTATGCCTACTGAAGCCTAAGGTGATCAGGTTAATACCTGTGACATCTGTTACCTCACCACGAACCAAGCAGAGGATTGGGCATGAGCTGTACCACGGAAGGCATTCCTCCCACCCCCGCCCCACTTACCTGGCCTTTAAAAACGCGTTGCTGAAAACTTTGGAGAAGTCTGAGCTTTTTGAGCACTAGTTGTGCTGGATCCCTTGCTTGGTGCCCTGCAGTAAATACTGCAGTTTCCTTCTCCACAACCAGACTGGCTTTACTGTGCGTGGCTGAGCAAATCCAAGCTTAGTTTGGTAACACTTCCCTTATCTTAGCCACCTCTCATCTACATGTTCAGACTCCCAGATCAACCCTATCTCTATCTCTCCCTCAAGTTTAGGCATTTTTTTTCTCTTTTTCAACTACTTGCTAAACAATTTCACCTGGATGTCCTACTGACCCAAGTGAACAATTCTCCCTGTCTATAACTTTCAGCTAGACGCACTGCTATCTGACCATTACTGAAGTTGGAAACCCGAAAGGCATCTTTTATAATTCCTTACCTCCAACCCTCATTTCTGATACCCAAGACTTGCCTCTTTTGAATTCTACACATTTCTCAGATTCATCATCCCCTCTCCAGCCTGAGTACTTGAGTACTTCCTGCCACTTCATCTCTCCTCTACCACCACTGCACGTATACCTGTGCACGCTCAGTCAAGTCCAGTTCTTTGCGACCGCGTGGACTGTAGCCTGCCAGGCTCCTCTGTCCATGGATTTCCCAGGCAAGAATACTGGAGTGGGTTGCTATTCCCTTCTCCAGGGGATCTTCCCAACCCAGGGACTGAACCCACGTTTCCTGCATTGGCAAGCAGAATCTTTACCCCTGAGCTACGTGGGAAGCCACCACCATGACAATCTCCTATTATTGGTCTTCTCTCCTCTGGTCTTGCCTCTCTCAAAGCCATCCTTCCCACATTCTCAGGGTCAGCTGATGGCAAAGCTCACCATTTCACTCTCCTCTTTCAAACTTCTCTGGGACTTCCGTGGTGGTCCAGTGGTTAAGAATCTGCCATCCAATACAGGAGATATAGGTTCTCCCTGGTGGGAGAACTAAGACCCCACACGCTGTGGGGCTATTGAGCCTGTGTGCGTGGAGCCAACACAGCACAACTAAAGAAACATACACAGAGGGTAACAAAAGATCTTGCATGCCGCAATGAACATCCCACGTGTGGCACTGAAGAACCGATGCAGCCAAATAAATAGATACCAAAAAACCCAGCTCTTCAATTGCTGCCATTGTCCATGGACACTATGTAAACAACTTAAGTGTCCATTGATGGATGAATGGATAAAGGAAATGTGGTATCAACATGCGATGGAAGAACATTCAGCCATAAAAGAGAAATTTTGTCATTTGCAACAAAATCGATGAATCTTGAGGGCATTATGCTAAGTGAAATAAGTCCGAGAAAGAAATATCATGTCATCTCTCTTATATGTGTCTCCTCGGACGATTCATCTCCAAGTGTTAGACAAGAGCCCAGTTTCAGGCCCTGGAAGGGGTCGCTCTTCCTGCAACAAATGGCGACTTTGGCAGGGACGCTTCTTCGCTGAGACTGACATCCTGACCACTCAGGGTACTCAGGGCCAGCTTGCCTGCCAATCAACCAGACCAGCGGTCGCAGCTGGGACCCTTTTGTCCCTGGTCTCCTCCTGATGCAGACAACTGGCCAGAGTGCCCTGACCGGTAAGGAACAAGAGACTTTATTGACCTCTCTCCCTTCCCTCTCTCTTTTCTCTCCTTAGCCCTTCTTATCCTTCCCTGTTTTTCCAGTCCCCCAATCCTGGATGCAGGAATCTGGTCAAAGGGCCCTCAGGCTGAGCTGAGGATTGGAGACTGATCACCTCCTCTTGGCAGAGAACTCGAATTCTGGTTCTGATCTGGTCTGATTTCTGGTAGGGCCGAGTTCCAGTCCTCCCTTCTCTGGAGGCCCAGGGAAAAGTCCATAATGCCTGGGTATCTGTACGTGGCAGGAGACGTCTGTAAGGCCACCCCTTTCACCCCCCTCTCCTGCTTCCTCCCTCTTCTTCTTTCAACCTGGCTTCCTTTTCTCCCTTGAAATCTTACTTGGATCTGAAGTTCTGTGTCTCTATAGGAAGTTTTCTGAGAGACTGTATTCTTGTATTTAAAGGCTTCCCTGGTGGTGCAGAGGTTAAAGCGTCTGCCTGCAATGTGAGAGACCTGGGTTCGATCCCTGGGTCGGGAAGATCCCCTGGAGAAGGAAATGGCAACCCACTCCAGTATTCTTGCCTGGAGAATCCCATGGACGGAGGAGCTTGGTGGGCTACAGTCCACGGGTTGCAAAGAGTCAGACAGGACTGAGCAACTTCACTTTCACTTTCTCTTATATGTGGAATCTTAAAAAAAATAACAACAACATCCTCTCATCAGTAAAGAGAACATATTGGTGCTTGTCAGAAGCAAGAGGTGAGTGTGGGTGAAATGGGTGAAGGCAGTCAGAAGATACAAATCCCAGTTAAAAAAAAAATTAAGTCATGGAATGTAATGTACAGCATGCAAATTATAGTTAATAATGCGTGTGTGTTAGTCACTCAGTCGTGTTTGACTCTTTGTGACCCTAAGGACTATAGCCCGCCAGGCTCCTCTGTCCATGGGATTCCCCAAGCAAGAATACTGGAGTGGGTTGCCATTCCCTTCTCCAGGGGATCTTCCCAATCCAGGGATCAAACCTGGGTCTCCTGCATTGCAGGCAGATGCTCTACCATCTGAACCTCCAGGGAAGCCCATAGTTAATAATACTGTGTTACATATTGGAAACTTGCTAAGAAGGTAGATCTTAAAAGTTATCATCACTGCAAAATATTTGCTATGTATGAGGACAGGTGTCAACTAGACTTACTGTGGTGATCACTTTGCAATATATGCAACTATCAAATCATCACACTGTATACCTGAAACTGACATAATGTTATATGTCTATTATATCTGAGTTGAAAAAGAAACTTCACTTGCTGCCCATCATGCATTGGATAAAAGCTCCATGTCCCTCCATCATCCAGCCCCTGCCTCCCTCTTCCATCTCCTCCCAATGCTCTCTTCCCCAAACGCCAACAACAATGAAATTTGTGAGCTTCTAATTACACGTGATGCTACTTATTCCTCTATGTCTCTGCTCATGCTTCTTCCCTCAACCCAGCTCAGCCTGACCATCTCATATTTTAAGAGTCAACTTTCTCCAAAAACTTATCTGGTCCTTCCAGTCTACTTTTCCTCCTAGTACCTCATACGTTTTTTGGTTCATGCAATAAAGCACTTAGAATTGCACCCAACAAGTGGCCTAGAGTAATAACTCCAGTACATTACTGCTGCTGCTGCTAAGTCATGTCAGTTGGGTCCGACTCTGTGCGACCCCATAGACGGCAGCCCACCAGGCTCCCCCGTCCCTGGGATTCACCAGGCAAGAACACTGGAGTGGGTTGCCATTTCCTTCTCCAGTGCATGAAAGTGAAAAGGAAAAGTGAAGTCGCTCAGTCATGTCTGACTCTTAACGACCCCGTGGACTATGGCCTACCAGGCTCCTCCATCCGTGGGATTTTCCAGGGAAGAGGACTGGAGGGGGTGCGGTTGCCTTCTTCGCCAGAGCACTACACAGCTACTCTATTGCACCCCACATCATATTCATAGTACCTGTTCTTGTTTGTCTTAGATACTGAGCTGCTTGAGGACTTGCAGGATACCTTTCATCTGGGCATCCAGATCCACTCCACCCTACTCCTTCTTGTTCTGCTTGAGGAGGCTGATGTACAGAAGCATCAACTGGGTTCCTCCTTCACTGGCTTCCAATCGGTTTGCAAGGGACCCATCAGGGTGAGGTGGAAAAGGCAATGGCACCCCACTTCTGTACTCTTGCCTGGAAAATCCCATGGGTGGAGGAGCCTGGTGGGCTGAATCGGACACGACTGAGCGACTTCACTTTCCCTTTTCACTCTCATGCATTGGAGAAGGAAATGGCAACCCACTCCAGTGTTCTTGCCTGGAGAATCCCAGGGACGGGGGAGCCTGGTGGGCTGCCGCCTATGGGGTCGCAGAGTTGGACACGACTGACGTGACTTAGCAGCAGCAGCAGCAGCAGCAGGATGAGGAGGTCAGGGTATTTATTCCCCAGCTCCCTGCTTGCTAGTTTGTCCTTGGCTGAACAGCGCCCTTGATTGACAAACTCAACTGGGCAGGAGCATCTCTGCTTACCTTCCCGGTCCTTCTTCTCCTTCACCTCCCATGCCCAGGAGCTCTGCTCCCCATCTCCCCCAGTTTCATGCCAAGGATGGTACGGGATTCCTGCTGTTACTGCCCTTAGAAGACTACCCTATCCCGTGTGTTTTCCTACACTCTGTCTACATTCTCTTCATTTTTAAACTTTTTCTAAACCATCCCTTTCTTTTAGATTAGTTTTTATTGGAGTATAGTTGCTTTATGATGTTGTGTTTGTTTCTACTGTATAGCAAAATGAATCAGCCATACATATATGTATATCCCCCTTTTTTGGATTTTCTTTCCATATCAGGTCACCACGGTATATTAGAGTTCCCTGTGCTGTATAGTATATTCTCATTAGTTGTCCATTTTATACACAGAATCGATAGTGTACATATGTCAATTCCAAGTGCCCAGTTCCTCCCACCCACCTCGATACCCCACATTCTCTTCAGCTTCTTTAAATACCATACATTTTCTACTGGAATCCTACCTGGTACAGGATAGTTATCTCTGGATGTTCCCATCTAGCAGAGTGCTTGGCAGACAGTAGGTGCTCAATAATGACTGCAGGAATAAATGTCTCATCCTGCTGCAGTTCATCAAGTCACATCCAACTATGTCTGAGACAAGACTGATAATTAACAAAGTAACTAAACTGGCTCAAGAGGAAATACTATCAAAAGCTAAGGAAGGGGAGTGGTCCCAATAGAGGGACTCATAGTCTGTTAGAGAAAGCAGGGATGGTCTTGATCTTCCTGGTAAATTTAGGAGAAAGGAAGTTCACCTTTGGAATGTAAAGAAGGTTGGAACAACTAATGTGAAGGAGATATGGAAGAATCAGAAAAAAGAACTACAATTATCAGGGAAAGCTGAGTTGGCATTAGTGATTGTTTGTATTTGCACATTTCTATAGTATGCTGGGGTAATGACTCTCTGATGTGAATAGAGGGACAGAATCCAAATAAACACTGTGTTGAGTTCTCCCATGGGCCAGGCATTAGGGTATAATCTGGAGACATAACAATGAATGAGACATGATTTCTATATTCAGATAAAAAAGAATACTAGAGAAGACAAATACAAAAAACAGATCATTTCAGGGCCACTTGGTAAAGACTATGGTCTGTGGGGAGCGCCAATAGACATAGGAAGGATTATCAAGCCAGCTTGGAAGAGAGAATGGGAAAGAAATCCAGGAAGACTTTCTGAGGCAGTGTCCTTGAACAGTCTGCCAGGTGAAGAAGGGCAGCCCAGACTTATAGTAAATACAGTGAGCAGGGGGGAAAGTCAATGGGGTAGAAACCCAGGACTCATACACTCAACTCCAGACTGAAGATCCAAATGTGAGGGGCTGCTTGGAAAAATGTGTTGTCTATGATTAGCTTTAATTACAAAAGGTATCATTAAAACATGTCTGTAAATAATTCAAAGAAGCCAAAAGAGGATTTACAAAGTAAAAACAGAAAATCCACTCTCTCCTCACTTCCAGATCCCCTCCACTCCTTAGTGATAAACCCCACTAATAACTGGAGAGGTTTCCCAAATTTTCTTCTGTATGGTGAAATAATATGTTGATATATTAATTGGGGTGATTTTGTCTTTGATATTTGTTTTCCTTTCTTTTTTTTTTGTAATTCTTTTTTATGTGATAACTCATTTAGTCATATGTAGGTCCCTACAGACCCTATACACACACACACACACACACACACACACACACACACACATACACACACACACTATGAAAGCAGGACTGTGAGGCCAGGGCAGCGTAGGAATCAAGGTGACTCATGGCCAAAGTTTTCAATTCCAGTGACCTGATATAAAGGTATTCTCAAAAAATGGTATGTATCAAAAGCAAAATCCTAAAATGCTGTGCTGTGCTTAGTTGTTCAGTCGTGTCCAACTCTTTGAAACCCATGGACTGTAGCCTGCCAGGTTCCTCTGTCCATGGGGATTCTCCAGGCAAGAATATTGGAGTAGGTTGCCATGCCCTCCTCCAGGGGATCTTCCAAACCCAGGGATCAAACCCAGGTCTCCCACGTTGCAAGCAGATTCTTTACCCTCTGAGCCACCAGAACCCATTTTTTAATATTTTTGTGACTAAATGAAAAGTCCTGAAGTTCTTGCAGACAGCATAAGGGTACTGGTGAAGGATCTGAGTCAGAGACAACAGAATCACTCTAGCTAGCCATGACAGAAATGGATTTAATCACTGCTATCTAAGCTTAAGGAATTTCCAAAAGGGCCAGGACCAGGTTTGGCAGCCACAGGACCAGGAACAATGCCTTCAGGATAAACACCCAACCACACCACGACCCTGTCTAACACCCACTCAGCTGCTGCTAGGACCACAGGACACCAGACAGTTGTGCTACCATCAGGTGGCCCTGGAGGGATCATAGTCTCCACCACAGAATTCTCTCTCCCCAGGGGCTGCCAGCTCTTATCATTTGCTCCACCTTCTGAGTTTCTGGCAGAAGCTACCTACAAATGAGTTTGCAAAGTGGATTTTAAGCTTTCTAGTCTCCGAAGTCAATTGGCACCCCATTCCAGTACTCTTGCCTGGAAAATCCCATGGACGGGGGAGCCTGGTGGGCTGCTGTCATGGGGTCGCTACGAGTCGGACACGACTGAGCAACTTCACTTTCACTTTCACTTTCCTGCATTGGAGAAGGAAATGGCAACCCACTCCAGTGTTCTTGCCTGGAGAACCCTGGGGACAGGGGAGCCTGGTGGGCTATTGTCATGGGGTCACACAGAGTCGGACACGACTGAAGCAACTTAGCAGCAGCAGCAGCAGCAGCAGCAGTCTCCGAAGTACAATCCAGAAGGGTTTGGAGTGAGCGCTACACAATCAACAGATTTCACTACAAGGAAACATACTTTTTCTCCCTAAAGATTCAATAAAGTTTTGTTTTCTGTGAATGAGGGGATGAAAAGAGATATGATTTAGAAATATCTTTGTTTTTCCTGAATTGGCTCTCTTACAATGTGTCCTATACATGAGTGCAGAGCTGTGAGAGACAATTAGTGGCTCCAGCTATAAGAACAAGGTGAGGGGACTTCCCTGGTGGTCTGGAGGTTAGGAATCCACCTTGCAATGCAGGTGATGTGGTTTTGATCCATGGTGGGGAACTAAGATCCCACATGCTGTGGGGCAACTAAGCCCAAGGACTGCAATTACTGAGCCCTTGGGCCTCAACTAGAGAGTCTGTGCCACAGCTAAGACCCAACGCAGCCAAAAATAAATAAATAAATAAAAGAACAAGGTGGGAACTGGAAACTGGTGAAGAGTCAACATTTTCAAACCAGGATAACCAGTCACCTGTTACTGTCATACAGATACGACAGTAATGGACATCCATGGCCTTGTCCCCCCGCAGGACTGACCTCTCTGCTCCTGAGAAGCATCTATTCAACACATGGCTACTTCAGAAGTTCCCTTGTTCATCTATGCTCTTTATCATTCTTGCATGACTGCATCTCCCAGCCAAATGTGGCTGAGCGAAGGGGTGGCAGCTGGAGCCAAGCCAAAATAATGCCTACCTTTACTGGTGGTTTTGAATTTGTGACTTGGTGGTGGAACCCATAAGATCTGACCCGAGAGAGCTATTCGTAGCCCTGTCTCTTGCTAGTCTGCAATGAGAGAAAGAAAGCTAACCCAAATGAGGGAAGCCATGGCCATAGACAGAGTTCGGGTAGTACTTGAGCTACTGGTTCAAGTCGTCCCCAGGATGTACCTGCATTACAGCCCTCTGTGATTTACCCGATGAAGTTTCAGACACCATCACACAAAAGAAGCACCACGTTACGTATGCATCTTATGTAAACATACTTGTAAAAACAGTAATGTTCTATCAATTGTCAGACTCGTTTCAGAGCTATTTAAAAAATTGTAATGCAAATTTTAGAATCAATGATAGAGTAGTTATTCAACTCTTCTTTGGCATCTAAGCAAATTCAAGTTGGCTTGCCATGAATTACAATGACAAGAATAACTAATATATTATGGACTTACATATGTGAATATGATGCAGAAACAAGTTCCGACCTGGGACTAGGATAATGTGAAAAACACACGGCAGTAAGTATTTCTTAAGGGAAAAATCATTTCATGCAAGAATTATAAACAGCATAAATTACCCTGAAAGTAAGCGTGAGTGCCAGTGTCCTCATTTGCCCCAGTATTACTTGGAAGCACTCTGGTGCCCCATCTTGAGGTGAAGAACTAATGACAGTAACAATAGTTTCAGGCAAGTCAATTAAGCTGTTTTCTTATAATTATCAAACAAACACAATTTTGGATATTGGTTCATATACATAAGCATCTTCTCAAGAGTGAGAAAGTCCTCAGAATCCAGCCTCTTTAAATAGTTAAATCATATTCTAACAATTAGTGATGAGAGAATAATTCGAACTAAAGAAAGCTTTGTTGTTGCTCAGTCACTAAGTCGTGTCCAGCTATTGGCGATCCAATGGACTGTAGCGTGCCAGGCTTCCCTGTCCTCCACCATCTCCTGGAGTTTGCTCAAGTTCATGTCTGGGTTGAGGTGATGATGTCATCCAACCATCGCATCCTCTGCCGCCGTCTTCTCTTGGCCTCAGTCTTTCCTAGCATCAGGGTCTGTTCCAGTGAGTCAACTCTTCGCATCAGATGGCCAAAGCATTGGAACTTCAGCTTTAGCATCAGTCCTTCCAATGAATATTCAGGATTGATTTTCTTAGGATTGACTGGTTTGATAACCAGTAAAAATTAACTTTTTAAAAGAAAGCTTTAAAACTTTACAAATAAGCAAATTTTTGGAGGGGGGGGAACAAAGCCATTGATAAACTCAGATTTACCTTTGTCAGCACAGGTAAAGGGGACCAGTGGGAAGACTGCAGAGATTTGCCAAATTTTAAAGGTGACAGTCCCACCAGAAAGAATTTATGGAGCAAAACAAGAACTCATTCTTACAAGTTCAAGTGTCCTGTAGCTCACTTTCATTTTAAATTTGACTCGTGGTCTCCCTTCTGCCATAGCATGAGCTGCAAACTCACACACTCTGCCAGATGGCTGCGGGAAGCCCATTAGTTATGCACCACACATCCTGATCAAAACTGAAAGAAATTATGCTCAGATTGAGGAGAGATGCTCGAGAGTGAGGCAATGATTAGAATTTTCTGTATTTCTACAGAAGACTTCATATCATCATTGTCCATAAATAAACTCATTCTTATGATCTGCAGACCCAAATTCTGGGATTGCTGCCAAAGGAACTCCTTTCATGGTTGGGGTCAAAACACGCACGTCCCTGTGATATTCATTAGAGAATGCCATGGAGTTGATGCCTTTTCAAGGTTATCTCAAAAAGTCTGAGAATTAGACTGCAAGATAATACATTAAACATTGCGCCTTTCAGAGGATGTCTGTTTTTGAATGCATACCGGGGAGGAAGAAGAGGAATTCAGTTACAAAGGAAGCTTATTAGAAACTTCAAGAGAACAAACTTGAAAATTAATGGAAAATGCAATGTACAAATATTGGTGATGAGAAAGATATTAAGCAGTACTTTGAAAGGAACTGAGGGACCCAAAGTGCATACAGCAATATCAACTCATTGCAAAATATATAATCTTTGAAATAAAATATAAGATCATATTTGTTGTTCAACAAAACCATCAGATTGTATTGTAATCATATGTTACTAGTTTTCTGCTAAGTAGAAGACATTCATACAAGGGCTTATTCTAATGTAGTCTCTCAAGGAAAGTTCTTTTTAGTTAATGCTTAAGGAAAACCCATTACTGTACATATGTCCATGGAAGCCAATCCCAGCTCCACTTGGTATTCTTCTTTTGGCAAAGAGTGAGATGAATAACTGTTCTAGTCCTTGGTTTCCTCATCTAGGAAATAAGAATTAAAATACCTATCTTTTGGGATTTCCCTGGTGGTCCAGTGGTTAAGACTCCATGCTCCCAATGCAGGGGGCCCGGGTTGGATCCCTGGTTAGGGAACTATACCCACATGCCACAACTAAAGATCCCATATACTGCAACTAAGACCCAGGAGAGCCAAAACGAAAACAAACACCTGTCTTTCCCCACCCACTGGGATGCTGTGAAGAAAAATGACAGAGAGAGACATTTCAAAGAGGGGAAAACTCTGTCTCAGATGAAGAGGAAAATATCTGTCTGTCCTAGTCCCAAATTTTCTGAAAAAGCTAGACGAACACTCACTGAGCATCTATGATAACTCCAAATCAGCTCCAAGGGAAGCTTAGAAGACCACAAACAGGCAACTGCAGAAACAGAAGTGGAGAAAATAGCACAGTGGTCCAGGGTGAAGATGGCCCTCCAGTTGTGGGAGATGCAACCTATATATTCCCTGCTCCTATGGAGCATCCAGCCTAGTGTCCAGGGAAACCCTGGAGATGCAGTGTCTAAGCCTGGAGTGTCTCCATCACATTCACCTGGGAAGCTTCCTATGAACACAGTCCCTGGATGCCTCTCCCCATATCCAGTGAACTGGAGCATTAGGAATGAAGAGGGATGTAACAGGTAGAGAGGTAATTAGATGATGTCCTGGACTTCTCATCCAAACTCGCATCACTGAGGCTTCGCCCTTATTATATTCAGCAAGATCCTGGTTGAACAGAGAATTCATCATCTAAAATAAAATTAAATTAAATTAGCCTTTGATTTTGAAACACCGTAGGTCTAAAGGGCATCCTCCTGAACAGAAAATTATTCCTAGAGATTCATTCATTCATTCATCCTTCATTCCTTCAACAAATATTTCTTGTACGTCTTTTGTGGCACTAGGGTCTCAGCAATGAAGAGGACAAAGTCCCAGCTCTGAGGAAGCTCTCACCAACGTAAACTGGGCATCCAGGCCCCCAGCTTTTTGTTTTCTCAGGTTTGATTCTTTAGCTGAACCAGATGTTCCTCCCATAATTCCAAACATTCCTTCTCACCCTACCCCCTTTCTGCCACCCTTTTTTTCCCTCCAGAAAGTCATTTCTATTTATTCGCAAACACAGGTTTTAACGTTTGCTCATCTGAAGTCTATTAGTCTCTGCATACCTCTGCCCTTGATTCTGTGCTAGGCAGTGCAGTGAAACAAGTGCGTCTGGGTAACACGTGCTTGCTCCTTGCTTTATTTTCTTCTGTTCTATATTCAGGATGACATGTGGAAAAGACGTCTTGGAGCAGGATGTTTACATGTACGGGGCTTGGGTAGATACAATTTGATGGGCAATGTAGACATAACCAACCAACAAAGACTTATGAGACATTCCTGAACATACACAACAGTATTCTCATTCTCAAGAAGTGTACCAAGCTTCCTGTGATAGACAGCACAGTCAAGGTAACAGAGACCTAACTCTCCCTTCAGTAGCGTAAGCAGAGGAGAGGAGGGATTTTAAAGGTGGCAGGCAAATTACCTCCTGTTGAATTAACAGTCCAAAGCCAAAATACTGATTGCCTTGTATTGAACCGTTTCACATTAGGTACTATTTGTGTGGGTGTGAGAGAAAGAGAGAGAGAGAGAGAGACGCAAAATAGGAATGCTGCTGCTGCTAAGTCGCTTCAGTTGTGTCCGACTCTGTGCGACCCCACAGACGGCAGCCCACCAGGCTCCTCCGTCCCTGGGATTCTCCAGGCAAGAGTACTGGAGTGGAGTGCCACTGCCTTCTTCGAAAAATAGGAATAGTGGGTACCTAAAGGGACGAGCTTTTCACTGAATATCTCACCAGCTTTGGGCAGGACGAAAATAAGGTCACTTCTTATAAAAACCAACAAAAAGGAAGACGGGAAGGTGACCCTCAGAGCATCCTCTCCTCCTTTGTTCTTCCTGCTCACCCTCAGGTGGGCTTTCTCATCGCCATCACCCCTTCAGCATACCTCCCATCCTTCTGCTCCCAGACGTTGCTACCCGACGTCCTGTGGTTTATCTTGCCTCCTCACTAGGGTACGAGGATACAGCATTCTATCCAGGCCCCTCCTTCATTCATCAACAGAGTAGGTCCAACTGTTCTGGTGGATGGACGTCCCTTCCTCCCTGCTTGAGAGCACCCCCACCCCGCCCTTAAAGCTGCCTGGCCAAAGGGGAGGACGACCTTCCTAGACAGAAAGGGCTGTTGTCCACATAATATAAAGAGCCTACTGGTCTCTCCAGCAGTCCTCCAAGCTCATGTTATTGTGCTTTCTCCACTACCAAATTTAGCCTCTCTGATCCAGATTCTTTGACATTGCTGGTAAACTTTAACAGATCAAGTAAATTATTGCAGGCTAATCAGCTCATTGGAGAAGAGTCATGGATAACCTAAACACTTATCTGTTACCTCTCTGAGATGTCATCTGTGAATTATTACAGTCTCTCAAAACAATGATGTCCCGACCTTTGTTCGCTTAACCCAAAGAAATGACTCTGTAAGAGAAGGAATTTTAGGCTAGGGTAGAAGGCGAAGAGGGAGGTATATTAGTACCGGAGGGTCCTTCACTTCATACTAATACCTATAGGTCATCCCCCAACAAAACTAGTTCAACGAAGAAAATTCAGTAACCTTCTTGCAAATTACCTTTTTCATGAAGGGAAAAACATTAATATATACTTCAAATGGTAGCCATGCTTTATATACTTTCTGCCATAGTTTAAAATGTTTTCACACAACCATAATGTGTATCTTTCTATACATCCCCCCCCCAAAATAACCTCAGGGTTTAAAAAGAAATCTGTTTTTGTAATAAATGTTGGGGGAAATAATCATAGGGATTAAAGATCAACTACTTGCTCTTAAACCAAGAACACATCATTTCTCTTTGAACTCTGAAACCATCATTGAGTAACTGAAAGATAAAAATCATATTGTTTCTGGCTTTTTATGAGTGCTTTTGTTTTGTGTTGAGAAACTTAACATAGAAACATAAAATATTCTCCTGGAGAAAAGAATGTGATTTTTTTTTCCTTTGGCAAATAAGATGTTAGCAAAGACATTTGCCTTTGTAGAATTTATTAGAAACAAATTTACCTGCTGTGTTAGTATCCTAGGTTGCTGTCATGTAGGGCTGTAAAACCAATGAAATTTATTGTCTCATAGTCCTGGGGGCTAGAAGTCTGAAATCATGGTGTCAGCAGGACCATACTCCGTCTAAAAGCTGTGGAAGAATCCTTCCTTGCCTCTTCCAGTCCCTGGTAGCTTTCTGGCAATTGTGGGCATTCCTCAGCTTGCAGCTACACACCCCAATCTCTGCCTTCATCATCACATGGCGTTTTCCCTGCCTGTGTCTTCACGTGGCCATCTTTTTATGCAAACACCAGTCTTCCTGGATTAAGAGCCCACACTATTCCAGTATGACCTTGTTTAACTTAACTGTGACTCTATTTCCAAATAAGAGGACATTGTGCAGTACTGGGGGTTGTTGTTGCTCAGTTGTTAAGTCGTGTCTGACTCTGTGACCCCACGGACTGCAGCATACCAGGATTCCCCATCTTCACCATCTCCTGGAGCTTGCTCAAACTTAGGTCCATTGAGTCAGTGATGCCATCCAACCATCTCATCCTCTGTCATCCTCTTCTCCTCCTGAGGGCTAGGACTTCACTATATCTTTTGAGTGGGACATGACTCAAGCCATAACATCCAAAATCTGCAATTTTATTTGAGAATGACTTGGAAACCAGGTATGGCTCTCTGGAGGAGCTGGGTACTTGGTCTAGACCAGTGATCTATTTTCAGAGCTCTGTTATATATGGGTCACTGGGCTCCCATTTAGGTGGTATGAGTTGTAGAAGTGTCACTGAATCAAGAGTAGGAACATCGGAGTCTGAAATTCAGCTCTGCCAGTGGAGTTTGGAGGAGAATGGCTACATGTATATGTATGTATGAATCCCTTTGCTGTCCACCTGAAACTATCACAATGCTGTTAATCAGCTATACTCCAATATAAAACATAAAGTTTTTTTTTAAACAGAACTTAAAAAAAAAAGAAATTTAGTTCTGCCATCTAGCAAGCGTATGATTTTGGGCTATGCATTTGATATCTGTAATCCCTTGTGTTAGAGAGGGTAAAAATACCTAGGTTTTTCAGAAGATTAGAAACACCTATGTATCCCAAGAGGCAAAAACACCTAGCCAAGTGGGTTATTGTGAATAATTGTTCAAAACAAGACTGTATTCATAGATTACTTGTAAAATTAAAATACCTTCATTAAAAGCTTAAGGCTTTATAATCTGTAAAGCACTCCCAAATTAAGGTATTACTACACTTAATAAATCATCAGTCAGTTCAGTTCAGTTGCTCAGGCATGTCCGACTCTTTGCAACCCCATGGACTGCAGCATACCAGGCCTCCCTGTCCATCACCAAATCCCAGAGTTTATTCAAACTCATGTCAATTGAGTCGGTGATGCCATCCAACCATCTCATCCTCTCCTTCTCCTCCCACCTTCAATCTTTCTCAGCATCAGGGTTTTTCAAATGAGTCAGTTCTTTGCATCAGGTGGCCAAAGTATTGGAGTTTCAGCTTCAGCATCAGTCCTTCCAATGAATATTCAGGACTGATTTCCTTTAGGATGGACTGGTTGGATCTCCTTGCAGGCCAAGGGACTTTCAAGGGTCTTCTCCAACACCAGAGTTTAAAAGCATCAATTCTTTGGTGTTCATCATACCCAAGGTCTGAAAAATATTAATATTCTTTCTAAAGCATCTACCATTCATCTTAGACATCACTCATGCAAGTAAATGGCATTTGACGCAATTTTGTCCACAGCACTCCTACAATTCCACCGCTGTCTTTTTCTTCTTCTTGCCTTTCACCTTTCCCATTTGTTCTTCTTCTGTTTTTTCTCTGTTGCTTCTTTCAGGGTTGCTTCTCCACTCGAGGGCATTCCTAAGAGCACACAGGATTAACAGAAGCAGCTGACCACTAACATAGAATGGGTAACAGTGTGGCCTGTCGACTCAGTGCACTACATCATACTTATCGCTCGCCTGTGACTGCAGAGTAGCTGTGCTGGAGAGTTCCCCAAGGCTGCTGCACCTCACGTGTAAGCCCGGCACCTCCCTACAGTTCTGCTTGAAGTTTTCTCCTAAGGTGAGGAAGCCTACTCAACTGGGTGCACCAGCAGCCCTAAATTCTGATGCATAAGGGAGCAGAGATGCTGGGTAGATGCCTGCGTCTCCCTTCCTTGGGAGGGACGAGTCTGAGACGGTCTACCCAGTGGGTCCCCAGGTCATCAACAACGCCTCTTTATTGGATTTTTTCCTTTCACTCTCCCTGCTTCTTCACCCTTGCTTTCTTCACCCAAATAAGCCACCCACACCCTAATACTTATCTCTGGCAAAGGAGCTCAAACTAAGACAACATCTGATATTAAAAAAATAGAGAGACAACATCTCATAGATTTCAACTCCATAAGTCTTTAGATATGAATTGTTCCATTTGCAATAATAGAAACCCGACTCACACTAGATTAAGCAAAGAGGGTCCAACTCATATAATTGAAAGTACACCTAGGCCTAGGGACTCTTAATTGTAGCATTAGTACTTGAATTCTCTCTCTCTCTCTTTTTTTTTTTTTCACTTGCATTGTCCTTTGCATTGACTTCATTCTCAGGCAGTCTATTCCTAAATGGTGGTCTCTAGATGATTGAGACTTANGGTCCAACTCATATAATTGAAAGTACACCTAGGCCTAGGGACTCTTAATTGTAGCATTAGTACTTGAATTCTCTCTCTCTCTCTTTTTTTTTTTTTCACTTGCATTGTCCTTTGCATTGACTTCATTCTCAGGCAGTCTATTCCTAAATGGTGGTCTCTAGATGATTGAGACTTATACCTTCCCAGCTTAGAATGCGGTAGAAAAAATTCCTCTTTTCCAATAGATATAGAAAAAAAATCCTGAGTGGAGTTTCACTGGCTTGGTTTAAGCCATATGCCCACCGATGACATTCAGTTCTACCTCATCTTACCTTAAGAAGAGAAATGAAAGGCAAAAGAAGAAAAGGAAAGATACATCCATCTGAATACAGAGTTCCAAAGAATAGCAAGGAATGATAAGAAAGGCTTCCTAAGTGAACAATGCAAAGAAATAGAGGAAAACGATAGAATGGGAAAGACTAGAGAGCTCTTCTAGAAAATTAGTGATGCCAAGGGAACATTTCATGAAAAGATGGGCACAATAAAGGACAGAAATGGTATGGACCTAATGGAAGTAGAAGATATTAAGAAGAGGTGGCAAGAATACACTGAAGAACTATACAAAAAAGATTTTAATGTCCCAGATAACCATGATGGTGTGATCATTCACCTAGAGCCAGACAGAATGTGAAGTCAAGTGGGTCTTAGGAAACATCACTAAGAACAAAACCAGTAGAAGTGATGGAATTTCAGCTGAGCTATTTCAAATCCTAAAAGATGATGCTGTGAAAGTGCTGCATCCAATATGCCAGCAAATTTGGAAAAAGTGGCCAAAAGACAGGAAAAGGTGAGTTCATTTCAATCCCAAAGAGAGGCAATGCCAAAGAATGTGCAAACTACTGCACAACTGCATTTATCTCACACGNAGGAGACTCAAGAGATGCAGCTTTGATCCTTGGATTGGGAAGATCCCCTGGAGAAGGAAAGGGAAACCCACTCCAGAATTCTTCCCTGGGAAAGCCCATGGACAAGGAGCCTGGTGGGCTACAGTCTGTGGGGCTGCAAAGAGTTAGATGTGACTGAGTACACAGAAAGGCATATCAACATTTTTTAATGGGCATGACTAAGTTATATTTCCTGGTGATGCATATTTGGGTGACAAATTTTTAAAAAACAAAGAATCGAAGACTTAAAGCTATCAGGCTAATGGCACTTTTATTGGGAGGGAAGGGGCTGTGAACAGGATTGTGGGGAAGGAAAAGGACTTAAGGGGTGCCGATCAAGTTCTACTGTTTGACTTGAATGGTGCTTACAAGTGTTCACCTTATAGTAATTCACTAATCTGTGATTTGTTTAGTTTTCTGTATTTTTTTGTTTCAGTAAAAGCCTGGTAACTACTGTGTGATCTGTAAGATTCTTCTAAGAAATTCTGCTTTTTAAAGATAAAAATACCACACTGAGAGGGGTAACTTACTTATATCCCACACTAGTGGGTGGTCACTCTATTTATAGGATCTTTAAAGTAAGTACATTTTCAGTGAGCTAAGGTGAATAAGGAGACAACTAAAAGTTGTCAAAAATTTTAAAAAGATTTAAATCTGCTTCGAAACAGCAAGGAAACACACACCTTTGAGATAATACCATTTTCACCCTCATCCAGTATATTGTATCTAAATAGTATAGTTAACTGAGCAGGAAGAGCTTTAGTAGAAGAGGCGATCTGCAATCAGGGTACAGTCTAAATAAATAGTTACACCAACAATGGTAACATTAGTTGCTCAAAGATTCTATATACAGGAGAACTGTCTATGTCATCATCGCCTAGGAAGGCAATGCACAGAGCAGAGACTGCTGGGGCATGCCTGCCTGTGTGGCAGTGTTCCCCAAAGTGTATTCTGTGGACCACCTGGATCACAATTATCCTGTTTATGATGTGGATTCCTGGAGTCCAACCAGAAATTCAGATTCAGTAGATGATATGGAGACTAATGCTCTAATGCAGGAAGTTCATCTGAGATTTATTTAGAAACACAAAAGCTTTATCTAAACAGTACCTTCCTGGACCGGTCAAAGAACTGAAGACAAGAAACTCTACTCCAGCACCTAAACCATCTATAATAACCATAATGGTCAATTTTCAAGGATAAGCACCTAGAAATGTTGTTACTAGTGTTTGCTATGGTAATGGCTTAAGGACAGNAAAAGCTTTATCTAAACAGTACCTTCCTGGACTGGTCAAAGAACTGAAGACAAGAAACTCTACTCCAGCACCTAAACCATTTATAATAACCATAATGGTCAATTTTCAAGGATAAGCACCTAGAAATGTTGTTACTAGTGTTTGCTATGGTAATGGCTTAAGGACAGGCTCCTTTTTCCTCCTAACCAGGAAGATAAAAAAACAGAATGTTATTTCTATGTGGGCAACCAACTGAATTGCAATAGAAAACCCTTAGATTCAAATCTTTAGATTCAAAACTCTATACTCTCAATCCAATGCAGCAACCAGATTTGGCTAAACTAAATTAGAGGCACAATTTAAACTTTAGATGTTCCAAAGACTATCTGGGTTTGTGAGCAGTTTCCTTAATCCTGGAAACTCATAATTTTTCCATCTGAAGATTTAACATTTAATTCCAAGACAACCATTTAATATTGAATAGTATTATTTCTTGGGAGTTATTTATATAGATCTTCTTATTGGCCAAATTTTATTTGACACTGAAAAATGAAGACTTTTAGAGAAAACTGTAATATCAAACTTTATACCAATAGTGTGTATAATGTGTGTATATATATATATACATATACATACTAAGTTGCTTCAGTCATGTCCCACTCTTTGCAACCCTATGGACTGGGGATTCTTCAGTCAAGAATACTGGAGTGCGTTGCCAAGCCTTCTCCAGGGGATCTTCCTGACCCAGGGATCAAACCCTTGTCTCCTGCATTGGCAGGTGGGTTCTTTACCACTAGTGCCACCTGGGAAGCCTATAAATATATGTGTGTGTGTGTGTGAATAAAGAACTTGTTAGAATAAATGGCAGGATAAGAAGGTGCAGTAGGAGATTGGAAGCACCCATCAGGATATTAGACATTGGGGTGGCAAGGCTGGCTGTAGCAATGGAAAATAATGAGCAGACTATTTGACTCTGACCCTCAACTCTAGAGCATAAAGGACTTACCTGGAGGGACTTGTTAAATGAGTCTCAGGGATTCTGACTGGCTGGGGTAGAGCTCAGGAACCTGCACTTTTATAATCTCCTAAGATAAGTCTACACCAGGTGGTCAGCAAGTCATACTTTGAAGAATCTTCAACAGGAGCTATCACCCAAGCTGGCAATGAGTATCACCCGTGTATAGTAAAGAATGGTATCTTGGCAAAAGTTCAAAACAGGGTGAGTAGCAGCTAAGAGGTCTGAGGCTCAGGTAGGCAGGCTAACCGACCCAGGATTGCCATACTAAATCACCATAAACTGGGGAACTGAAAACAACAGACACTCTACTCTATTGCAGGTCTAGAAGCCAGAAGTCCGAAGTCAAAGTGTTGGCTCTGCTCCCTCCAGAGGCTCTAGACGAGACTCTGGTCCTTGCCTCCTCCAGCTTCGGGTGGCTGCCGGCTTTCTTCAAATTCTGCTCCTCATTCCAACCTCTGCTGCTGTCTTCACACGGCCATCTCACCCTCCCTACACGTTTCTCTTCTGGGTGTCTAAGAATACTTGTCACTGGATTTAGGGCCCATTCAGATAATCCAGAATGAACTTGTTTCAAGATTCTTAGCTTAATTATATCTGCAAAGACCCTTCTTCCAAATAAGGTCACAATCACAGGTTCTAGAGATTAGTACGGAGATGTGTTTTGGAAGCACTGACACCATTCAAACAGAATCAGGGGCCAATTCTGGGACAGTTAGTTGCCTTGGGTCACTGTCAGAGGAAGGGAGAGCGTGGGAGTGATTGGCAAGAACAGTCTGGCTCCAGTGCTAGAGCAGTCTGACCTTTGAGGGAAGATCTTGGGGCTCAGATTTAGGGACCAGTCAGAAGCTGGCCACCGACAGATGAGCGGGTTGGAGTCGGAACTGCAAAGTTAACCTTGTTACCTTGAACTTCTGAGTCAGGATTCTATAATCCCCCCTAACCAGGACTCGACTGTGCTCCTGCCCTGGAACAAAGCTAAGCTGCCGTGGCAAGTGGACATCCGGCGGCAGTGGGAAGATTAGAGGCTTGAGTCGGAACCGGACCAAAAAGAGCTACAGCACAATTGCACAGATAAGTAGATTCATAAACTGTTGTTTGTTGTTTAGTCACCAATTTACGTCCAAATCTTCTTATGTGACCCCATGGAGTGTAGCCAGGCTCATGGTCTGTGGGATTTCCCAGGCAAGCACACTGGTGGGGGTTTCCATTTCCTTCCCCAAGGGATCTTCCTGACCCAGGGCTTGAAACCCACTGTCCTGCACAGGCAGGCAGATTCTTTACTGCTGAGCCACTGGAGAAGCCCAGGATCATAAATACCTATTAACTAAAGTGCTATTATTATTGCTCCTTTTCATCATAATCTTGTGATATCAGTATTAACAATATGGGATCCCACTTAACATACAAGAACACACGCTTTCAAAGATGAAGTTAGATAGCCAGTAAGTAGAAGAGGTAGAATTTAAACCCAGATCACTCTGGCTCCAAATCCCCTTTTCTTTCTACTGAAACATTCTACCTCTCCACAAATTAACTTGCAGCGCTTCCTCTTCTCTCTTTGAACCCTTCCCACCCCATCCTGGGGTTCACTACGCATAACATGTCAAAACATGTCTTTCTCCAGCAAATACCTTACATTAAAAAGTGTAACTTGGCTAAGGTAGAACGGTAAATATTTCAAAGCTTTCTAAACTAGAACCACAGGGGTGAGTCTAGGTGGTGAACACTTGCTACCTGTGACTGTGTCCTATCCCTCTTACCATGAGCAGTAAGGAAGAGCCTGAGTTCAGGCAGAGATCCTGTGCACAGTCCCAAGTCCTGGCTCTCATCTTAAAATGCAGGTCTATAATGAGAGTGCCTGTTGTACCACCACTCCTTCCACAGCCCCCACTATATTCACCCAATTCATGCTGCCTGTGATGTTCTGTTACTGCTGTTCAGTCGCATCCGATTCTTGCAATCCCATGGACTGTAGCCTTGCCAGGCTTCTCTGCCCATGGAATTTTCCAGCCAAGAATACTGGAGTGGGTTGCCATTTCCTACTCCAAGAGTTCTTCCTGACTCAGGGATCGAACCTGTGTCTCCTACAATGGAGGATTCTTCACTGCTGAGCCAACAGTAAAGCCCAGTGACATTTTACAGCTGGTGATATCCAAGTAGTTACTAATTTCTTCCACAGTGACCCACAGTGGAAAGTAACATTGATGATCAAGACCAAGGAAGTTGTTAATACCTTATGCCTCTAGCCCAATGAGGCATTGATGCCCTATGAATACCACCTAATCTGTCCTAAAGATAGTATCAGTTTGATGACACTTATCATTTATGTTAATAAAGGTTTGGGTCTGGGCCTTGGATCCTCAATTAGCTTGAATGCAAAAACCAAAATTTTCCTGAGCCTGGTGCAAGTTTTAACAATATTTTGAGCTCACCCTATTTCAGGTAATAAGACTGATATATCTTGTCAGGCTTTTCATAGGACTGAGTATATGAGTTTTGGAAATTAATAATAATAGTCTTGCAAAAAGGCTGGAGGTATTGCAATGCTCATTACCCAGTGAACACCAGATCAGCAGTTATTTTGTACAATTATCAGTGACTGGAACTGTAAATGATGACCTGACCTATGTACACCTTTTCTCTTAACCTGCTCAGGGTCCTTTTCCTGCTCAGTCTCAAAGGCACAATCTTCAATTTTAAAATCCATGAATACTTGCAGCAGTACAAAAGTTAGTTTGACAATAATTTAATATTTTTCTGGTGGCAATGTCTAGTTTACTTTAAAAAATTCTTTGAAAATATTTTGGAATAAGTTTGGGTCGTCCTGTCAGAGAACTTGCTAGGAAACCAAAATTGTAAAGTGCTGGTGCCAGGCGTGCAGCATTTGTTTGGAGAAAGACGTCATCGTGGGAAGCATGTACTTCTTCGGATTACCGTTCGGGGGATTAGAAACCCGCCGATCAGTCCTAGGTTAGCCCAGATTAACTGCCCTGGGTGCTTCTGGGCCAGAGGGTGAGGGGTTGGAGGTGTCTGCTGAACTCAAAATTCGTTATAAGATTTCACTTGGCAAAACATTCGGAGTTAATTTTTACTTAAATCCCATCAGGCTAATAACGAAACNCCCGCCGGTGACGTTTCGCACACGTGCGCGGAGGACGCGCCTGTGACTGGGGAGGAGGCGGCGGCGGCGGGAGGGGGCGCTGGAGGGGGAGAGGGGGCACCCACTTCCTCCTGCTCGCCGGCTCCCTGGCCTGGGACCGTCCCGGCGCCCTCGCACCCGCCCCCGGCGCGGCCACCCTCCCTCTCCTCTCCCCGGCACCCCCCCCCTCCACGGGCGCCCGCCCTCGCCCGGCGCCGCCGGTCCGCTCGGCCCTTCGGGCCCCCTCTCCAGCCGGCACCCCCCACCTCCCCCCCGGAGCCAGGCTGGTTTCGGAAATGCCCTTACAGCAGCAGGTTAGTGACCGGGACGGCTCGGGGGACCGCCGCCGCCGCGGGGGCACAGGATTCTGTTGGGGGGCTGGAGCCTTGAGGGTAGGCGGTTGAGCGGGGTTTTGGAGTGGGAACGGGGGGTTGGGTGCTCGAGGGAAATGAGTAAGCAAGAAAAATGTAACTAAGTAAATGCCCCGGCCTCGGGTTCTAGGAACCCAGGGGGCAGGAGTGTCCGCCCCAGGGGGTGGGTATGGCGTTTACGTGGATTTTTTCCTAGGGGGGCCGAGGGATGGGCGATCGGAGGGGGGTTTCTCGCCGATGGCCGAGTTGAGCTCTGTTTTCTGTCTTCCTTCCCTTGTGCTGGAGGGGGAGGGGGCGGGTCAGAGGGTAGGGTGTCTGTAGGATTCCCAGGCCACCCGCCACCCACTCCCTTTGTCCCTGTAATTTATAAAGCGCCTTTGAGAGATGATTTAGGTCAGTATGCGGCTTCTTTTTTTGTTGATACTAGAAAGAAGTGTGGCCGGGAGGTCTTCCCCCTTTCTCCTTTTCTCTCCTGCATTCCCTTCCTCCATGCCTCCAGTCTTCTCCCTCGTGGTGAGGCTTGGCCCCCACGAGGCTAGAAAAGAACCAGACCCAGTTTAGATAAATGGTGGGTTGGTCGTACCCGTCGTTGACCTCACCTTGTCTCGGCTCCGAATGGGCTGAAATTTGGGGAGACTCAAGATTCTGCAGAGGTCTTTAAGAGCGGCAGCACCCAGGCAGCACTTCAGGGGCAAGAGGTGGGTCTGGGAAGAATGAAATATTTTATTTCCTGACTTTTCTCAATTTCTCCTCGAGTTGGGTCTTTAGTGCTTTCAGCCCCGGAGATACTTGCTAGGGATGTGTGTGATACCTTCTCAGTCAAAGGAGCTCTCATCGCGTTTAGTGGCTAGGGTCTACCAGCAGGGGGGAAAAGAGTATAGGACCTGCTCACACATACAGTATCCACTGTGCCAGATTCTCAGTCACAGAAATATGCCACGCTTTTACTGGCATTAAATACTATACTGACTTTACCTAAACACGCTTGGATATATTTCAAACATATATGCCCCCTACTCAGTTCTGCCCCTATATCATAAACCTAATCTGAAACAACCAGCTATATTGACATACTTCTGGGATTGGATTCAAATTTATGGGAGGGTAGTTTTGATCATGGGAAATTGCAAGACCACCGGTTTTTTTTTTTTTTAAACTTTTGAATTTTAGCCCACTTGGGCTGAGTCTTTGAAACTGTGTAGCCAAACTTCTCTGTAGTTCATTGTATTTAAGTATAGAAAATTACCCTCACCACCTTCCAAGCTATTTCAAAACTTTATCCTCCTTTTCATGAGATGATTATTCTAAAGACACGAAAACTGTGTATAAAGTTTGGTTTCTTTTTTTTTTTTCTTATCAAAATTGTATTAGCCCTCTACTTAAGTCTTGAACTTTTGTTGATATTCTTTCCCTAAGCAGGAGAGACAGCACGGGGAGTGCTAAGTGATTGGCTGAGCAAAGAGATCATTTAAACACTTTCCATCCAAAACAGGTTGAGAAATCCTGTTGAGGTTGCCAGAGTTGCAGACCTACGTGATTCTGATTTCCATGTTCTGTCTTTGGAATTTAAGAGCATACTCTTCACTTGTTTTTTAATGTGGAAAAAAATCCATAAATATATGTGTATATTATTTGTATATATATATAATATATATACTCATTTAGTACTGCCTTACTAGCTGCAATTGCCTGTGTCATTTACAAGTCATCAGATCTTAGGCAAATAATCTCTCACCAACAGCACTGTAAAAAAGGGGCAATAAGAAATATGAACATGAAAGTCTTTTTTAGGGTTAAATATGACAGTGCAAGTAAAACACTTAGCGCTGAACCAGGCAAATAGTAGATGCCTAAGAAAATGGATATCCAGAAATGTTATTTTTTTTTAACTTAGAGAAATAATATAAGAACATGTGCACACTGCCCTTTGTTGTCATGTATGAGTAAAATGGCTAAAACTCTTTCTAAAGTGATACATAACTTTATACCTAATTGAATTTTTAAATCCATATGTCACGGCGATCTTCAAGAATGGACAAAATAGGGATACGTAACTAGGACAGGCCTATGTTAGAGATGGCAGTGATGTGCTACCCCAGCATGAGCCTGTGGCTTGAGTTGAGACAAATCTAGATCAACTCACCCTCACTTTCTGGCCTTGCTCTTCCCTTGATCCCAGGGACCTACCATCCTTGGGTGCAGCCTGTGCTCCGTAGCTTTTGTAGAACTGGGCTCTTCCTCATTGCCATGGCAGAAACATGCACTAGGTAAACGCAGTTTCAGATGATAAGCTGTTGGACACAGAAGGGATCTAGGGAAACCACAGTCAACAATTGCTGTTTCCTAGAACAGAAGGAGCTTCATCATTTTCTGCCTCTGCTAAAAAGCAGCTGAATGATTTCATCCCACTTCTAGAAAGTTTGGGATCTATTAATGCAAGAGACAATGACCTGTCACATCTGATTTAATTTGATCCAGTCACAGCAGCCCGCTGATTAGACTTTGGGAAGGAACCCACAATGCTTGAAATTTCCGTGTAAGAATGGAGAAACCATAGGTGCTACAGCTGAGTCTTTTTTTTTCTTTTCTTTTTTTTCCTGTATGAGTATAAAAGAAGAAAAATGCTGGGTTCCTGTGGTTCTGTACTCAATAATCTTGCTTCTGCTGAGATAGATGGTTAGTGCCAAGTTTAAGCTAGGAGAGAATTTTTAGTCACTACATACCCCAAAATGGAAGTTTTAATATAATGCAGTGCCCAGACTCGGGCAGTACAAATAGCTCTACTATAATCAGTACCCATGGTGCCACTCTAATCATCCTGTGAAACAAAGCACTCTTAAATGTGGCTCTGTGAGCTAAGGAACCCAAGCTTGCGAACAGGAAAGGAATTTTTTTTTTTCTGTTTTTCTATAAATCGTCACCTTGTGTAACACTTGGAAGAGTAGATTCTGAGATTAATGTTGTGTTGTGTAAAAGCTAACTTGAAAACAGAAAATAATACTCTAAGCTTAGACATGAATAAATAACAGCACCTGGAGATTGAAAGGTTGTAGAGAAAAGTGGCTTTTATTCTCATTTCTTACAGGTATAATGCATAGTTGTCTTATTGCCACTCCCAGCGATACACCATCCATACCTTTAGCCTCTTTCCAAAGGACCTGGACCCATTTGGCAAGGCTTCAAATATTCATAGTTGATTTTCTGGCTGCTCTTCTAATTTGACATGAGTTACATATATTCCATTTGTATGTCCAGTTTTCATCCACTTTTCCTAGGCTGACCAGCTCCCAATTCATTTTTAACCATTTGCTTTCTGCTAACATTTTAAACTAGGATGAGTGAAAAATCAACCACTGCCTGTGCTCACTAAATCATGTCCCTCCTAGATGCACGTGAAACCACCTCAAACAGTGCATGGCAAAGAAGGTAGATTGCAATTCTTATCAGGTGCTCTGTTTCATTTTAGTTTTTAAATAGAGGAACTTCCCTGAATTCTTTGAGGTACTAAGCACGTGGTTTAATGCATATTTTTCATGCTTGTTAGCAGCTTTAAAACAGTGTTTCGAGTACTGTATTTACAATGGCTAAGAAGCCTTTTTTTTTTTTTTTTTTTTACTAATAATTTTTCAGGGGACTAAGAAGGCCAGCTAACTGGGAAAGCAGTGAGTATAGGAAACCACCAATGGTATCTTCTTCCTCCTACCCTGACCCCCTCTTTGGCTTCCAAGAGTGACTTGGAAAATGTATCTTACCCAAGGACAAGTTGTACAGCAGGAGGCAAAAAAGCAGCAACTGGGATGGGGTCAAGGAAGCCACTAAGGTGACGGTGGGGTGATATAGAGGGATCATACATACAGCTTCTGTCTGCATCAGTAAAAAGAAAATTGGTTTGTTTTCTGTTGTCACTTTTGCTCCAAACTCTCTTCCCCCAAAGCAATGCATTTTTAGAACGCAAAGAATGTGTGGGTTACAAGGATGTATCCTCAGGTCGCCTCCAACCTTAACTGGGGATCAGGCTTGTTGCTGTGGCAGCTATGGTCATCTACAGTAGGGGTGCCCAAGCTCCCGGATCAAAGAGGTAAACCCCCTGGTCGCCAGATTATAATCACAAAGCCTGTGTACCTTGCTTTGCTGGAGAACCTGGGTGAAACAGACTACTGCTTAGGTTTACATCAGCGGAGGTTGATAGTGAGAACAGACAGCTGATGAAATAGAGAGGACTTTGGAGGAGGTAGGAAGAATAAAAGTAGTTGACTTTGGTCTGCTTTCTGTTACTTTAGCCGGACTGTCTGGGGCCATTTCTAGTGTCCCGGCAACATTCTTATAATAATTCTTACAATTAGCACAGGCAATAATTGATATTCCTGATGGTCTTTGAATCATAACATGTGAGAGCTGTAAAAGCAAGAATCATCATGTGACCCAATGCCCTTCATTTCACAGGTGAGGAAATTAAGACCCAGTGCAGTTGAGTTACTTACCCAAGGTCACAAGCTCACTAGCGACAAAGCCAGAACTGAAACCGGAGACTTGAATTCTTAGAAGCCTCATTCGCCAAGAAAAAGTTAACTGTCCCATGTGCCCTGTATGGGAAAATTGGGATGAGTAGAATATATTTTAGATTGTCTTCAGGAATGGTTACACTTTTTGAAAATAGACACATACAAAAAGTCTCCTTTGAACAGTTGGCTTTAGAGTAACAGCTCATTCTCAAAGATAGAAAATAAGCGAAGCTTCTTTAGATGTTCAGTGAAAGGGGATTTAAAAAAAAAAAAAAGGAATGACTGACTCATAGAAACGTGATAGTAGCATGTTTAAAGCTTTATGTGTTATTTGCAGACTTTTGTGGATATGACACTTCCGGTGCTCAGAAAGTGAAACATACACTTACTTCACTGAGAATAGAACCTGGGAGGATTTTTGCCGTCATCTTTGAGAGAGGGGTACGCTGTACTCTGGTGTGGGAGGTCTGTCTGGGCCATCCACATCCTGGGTGACTGCTGTGCTTTTTAGAGGTCAGGGGCCCTTGCCTAGTGACCTTAGACCAGGTGCCCTGCCGTCTTTGAAGATTGCTGACTAAACAGAATGGCCGGTCAGTTTAACTCTTTCAGAGGAAGTCCTCATCCCCTAAAAGCCGGAACTAATTTCCTTAAAATGTCTTCTTTTACTCCTGAAATTGAGAAAGCTTAAAAATAGAATCACTTCAAGCCCTGAAGCCCAAAAGTGAAACATAATCCAGCGTGGCGGTAGCCACTGACTAGTTAGGGGGCGGGGATATATAGCTGGTCTACAATCCACAGACCGGAAAGGTGTCGCCTGCAGGTACAGTCTCTATCAGGGCAGCTGTTGGTGAGACCTGTGGTCAACAGTGAAGCGGATTTCCCCTGGAGGACTCCATGGAGGATGGAGTCTATCTCAGGAAGCGGGGGAGCTAACCACCCTTGGTGCTTCCAGCCAGCTCATGCCTGGCTACCCAGGAGATCCCGTTGGCTCCTCCAGCCTGACTGCTGAGAAGGGCTTCTCCGAGCTCTGGAGATGATCCTGAATGTTGCAGCTCTGGACACTGGGGGTCACAGGAGGTCCACTCAGAGCCTGTAGACTTCACCCCTCCCTGGCCCCTTCTCTGTGTCTGATGCTTCGAGGCTCCAGAAATAGAACCTGAGCAGCCGCCCGGTGGCCCCATCCCTTCTGCGCCTCTCTGGGTTTGGCGGCCCTTAGGAGAGGTGAAAGCTTCTATGTACTGAACCCATGCTCTCCACCTAAAGGGCGAGGTAAACGGCAGCCAAGTAAGACGATTCAGCCGATTGAGCGTGAAGCCAGTGTCTGGGTTCTTATTCTCTCACCAACTGTGTCGCTGGGCAAATCCACTTAACGGCTGCATCTTCATTGCCTCCCCTGTAAAACGGGCATCACTGTACCTACCTCATGGGATCGGGAAGATTAAATGAGTTCATGTCGTAAGGTGTCTAGACCAGTGCCTGGCCCATGGGAAGGATTCGATGGATTCCTGATGGAATTGCTCTTTCTGTTTAGGGCTGTCTCTCAGGCCCTTCCTCCGGTGGTTTATTTTCAGAGCCAGCCCCAGCATTCATCCAAACCCAGTGATGCCTCTAAAAATGACGCTGATGGGGAGGAACAGTGAACTGCGAGGCGGGTTCTCCTAAACATATTCTTCAGGATTTTTGTATGTCTTCATAAATTGTTCATGGACTTGGGAGAAAGAGCAGAAAAATAAGCTCTTTATTATAATAGCCCTCTCAGTAGTGATAGTTTCATGACTAGAATTTTTATTTCTGTGATGATCTGTGTTACAAAAGTTGGAACTATTAACGTGATGTCACTTCTGTACAGTAAACGAGGGCTTAAGACAGAATGGTGGAGATCAGGATGTCCAAGGTCTCTGAGCCCTGGCAGGATGGGCAGGTCCCCACATCAGTGTGGGGGAGGGACTCTGCCTCTGGGCCCCCCGCTCTCCCTTTCTCATCTCCGGCTGGCAGCGCCTGGTGGTTCAGTGTGTTTGCCTGTTCCTCCCACTTACCCCTCACCTCTCCCTCTGCCTGGCGTTTATAGAAGGATGCTAGAGTGACTTATCAAATTAATTACAACCTCCTCCCTACCGTTTGAGGTCCTAGGAAATCTCGCCCTTCCCGTTCTTCTTCCCAGCTGGGATGCTGGTGGGCGCAGCATTTAAGGTGCTGCCGCTCTCCTTTGTTGTTCAGTCGCTTATTCATGTCCAACTCTGTGACCCTGTGGACTGCAGCTCGCCAGGAGCTTTCTCTCTAAGGCATGTATTTGCTCGCTCCTCTCGGCCCTTCCTGGGCCTATCAAGGACACGTCCTGCACAGGACCTCCGCTGATTCCCAGGGCCTCAGGTCCCCTCCCCTTCCTCGAGTTCCTGCTTCCTTCCTTCCTGTAGCACATTTTAGTTCGCCTTCCATCCCCATCAGCGGTGCCCTTGACTCGCTCTTCCTCCAAACCCACAAGCTTCAAGAACACCAGCCTGTGGTTTGTCTTCATGTTGCCCTTGCCATGGCTTCTTCATCATGGATGCTCAGTTATTTGAGAAGAGGCCTTTTCATCAGGCAGCCGTAGTGTGCTTGGCACCCCAGTCTTCCCGTCGAGGACGCAAAAGAAGTATGAGGTGTGCGATCCACCCACTCTTTGAGTTTACAGTCTGTTTGGGGAGCCAGGCTTTAAACACAAGCTGAGTAGCAGGCAAGACTAAACAGGAGTCAGGAGGAAAACACGACTCATCTCGTCCTCGGATGTACAATGTCGACAGGACATGCCCGCCGGGCCAGCAGAATGGGGAGGCCATGGCTCTCGTGGTCACCAACCTTAGAGCACGTGCAGGCATAAAGTGCTCACCGGAGCACTTTGGAGAAATACCTCCATCTAGACATGAGATTTTGGAAGTGTCCCAGGTCATTTTAATGTGCATTCAGTTGGAACCTCTGGACTAGGTAGACAGGGAGAGCTAGAAAGGCTGATCATGGCTTGGGAGACATCTCAAAGCCAAATAGGGAGGTGGGAGGTAGGCATAAGGAGACCAGCTAGACCGGCATCCATAACAGAAATATTCAGACCTAACACTGGATACATTGGGATGACTGGTCTAGAATGGAGATTACCTTCCTGCAAGGGCCAGGGGTATGGGAAAGTGAACGTGTTAATCCCTCAGTAGTGTCTGTCTCTTTGAGACCCCACAGACCATAGCCCACCAGGCTCCACTGTCCATGGGATTCTGCAGGCAAGAATACTGGAGTGGGTAGCTATTCACTTCTCCAGGGGATCTTCCCGACCCAGGATCAAACTCAGGGCTCCCACACTGCAGGCAGATTCTTTACTGTCTGAGCCACCAGGGGGGAATGGGAAGGTGAGAATAAGTGGCATGGGAATTGGTCTTGAACAGAGAAGAAATGCCCTTTCTGAAGAGTGCCAAGGGACCCCACCCCAGGTGATGGTTGCCAGAGGGGAAAGCAGGCCGAGTTTGTTGCCAGGTCTTCAAGTGTCTTAAAATGGCCAGGAATCTACCAGTTTTTAAATGTTGGCTCAATTAAAAAGGAAAGTGTGCAAGCCAAACAAAATAGGTCTCTAGGCCAGATCTGGCTTTAGCACTGCCTCTCAGCAGTCTCTGGTCTATGGGATAATAAAAGCTAATGTTTATCAAGTGCCCGCGCGTGGAGGGCCCTAAACTAAGTGCTCTATGTGCATTAGACATTACCCATATAACCCGTGGAGTGGGTGTCATTATCATGCTTATTCTTCAAGGAAGGAGCAGACAGTGAGGGGTTAAGAGGTTAGCTCTGGGCTCCACTGAGGAGTGAGGCAGGTGAAATTGAACCCAAGGAGCCTGGCTCCAAGGTCTCTGCTTGTTCCTGGTCTTTATCCTCTATGGTCTCTGTAATGGTATAAATTCTATAGTATGGACCCCAGATACCTGTCAAAAAGAAGGGATCCGGTGTGTGTTTTTTTCCAAGCTGCTGGAGAATAAGAATTGCCTGCAGCGTGTATTCCAAATGAAGGTTTCCAGGCACTTTCTCTACCCTCAGTCAGAGAAGTGCGCTGGCCTTCTGGAACATTTGGGAAACACTGTTGCAGGTGGTTGAGCACAAGCAAAGGTTCTTGCACCTGGAATGACCTGCAGAATCAGGAGCTGCCTGCAGAATCAGCACACATTGCATTCACCCCAAGTCCTTCCTCGCAGACCCCAGAAACGTGGGCCAGGTGCACTGGTATCCCATACCCACCCTTTTCCCAACTTCTGGATTTCTAGCTCATTGCCAAAGACAAACCATCCAAAGAAATGTGACCCAAAAGCCAAAGGAGGTAAAACAAGGACTTCCTGAAAGGCTGAGAATCTTAGGGGGTCCAAGGGAGCACAGCTGCCTGGCGCAGCACCATTGGGAACCATGGCAATTCACTGGACACCTTGCCCTTGAGGGATTTGCTTTGCCTGATAGTAGGAAGGCTATCGATTCTTTTGGGTCTGGGCCTGCCTGGAACAGGTTACCACGTGGGCAAAAAGCCAGACCTCCCCCTGGAAAGAGAAGTGGGGCATACCATTTCGAGCACGGGTGCTACAGTGTCGATGAATCTAGAAGCAGGACAGCAACGGGATGGTGTGAAAGGCAAGATGGAAGAGAGAAGAAATATGACCTTGGCTCCCCACATGGTTAGCTTATGGGGCTGAAAGAATGGACTGAGTTTTTCCTCCATCAGGGTTTGTACCACGTGGAGAGAATGATGAGTTTGGTATGCGTTGGCTGTGAGGGATGCCAGGGGCCACCCAGCTTTCTAAGAGACTGGGACCCAGCACTAGAAATATGGCTTTGGCACAGAGGTTAGAGGGGAAGGCTTGATGAACAACAGCCAGCCAAGAACTGATCTCCCTAGCTTAAAAAAAAAAAAAAAAGTGCCACAAACACCTTTCATTTTCTCTTCTCCCTTTATAATATGAAAACGAGACAGATTCATCAGGTTGATTTGGGCGGGGGGAGGATCAATACTGTCAGGGCTCCTAGAGACAAGCCATCAATTGTTATATATGACGTGCTTTCCCAGGTCTGGGCCTGGCTCCTGGCTGCTTTGAGAAAGCCCACAGTTTACAGCCTCTCAAAGCAAAGAGGAGCCAGCTGGAGAGAGCTGTGCATAGAGAAAGGTCACATAATTATGTCTTGAACTAAGATGGCTTTTTTGACCATGATTTCCTAGGCTCTCTGATTTTACAGGTTAAAAAAAGAAAATCTTGAATTTATTTTCTTAAGTCCTAGCATATCAAAGTTTAAAAATGAAAGTGTAACTTCTTTGTTATTGATTTTTAAATATGTAACTTGTGTTTAAGCCTATTTGCAATAACCCTTGTATCGACCGATTTTCGTTGACCCAAACTTGTGATGATTCCACTAATAATGTGGTAAAGTTTTCGATCTTTTCTATTCCTGTTTTCCTTGCCAGCTTCTCAGACACCCAAATTCCATCTATGAACTGTAACTACCGAAAATAATGTTCCTGTCTCCTTCAGTAATTGAAAGGGTTCAATGAGCTGTGTTTATAGGAAGTGTACTGTGCATTCCTAACTTAGTGTATACACCCCACCGTCCCTCCTCCATGGTAGGAGCTCTTGAGAACTGATTACATCTGAATTCTCAGTGTTTTTAACCATTGGAGGGAAAACAAACTACAGGACAGATACTGAGCATTGAGCTGACTGGGTTCCCAGTATTCTGGGTGCTCCAGTGACTAAGATACTCTTGCCCTCAAGTTCATCAGGAGATCAGTTCAGTTCAGTCATTCAGTCGTGTCCGACTCTTTGCTACCCCATGAACCGCAGCATGCCAGGGCTCCCTGTCCATCACCAACTCCCAGAGTCCACCCAAACCCATGTCCATTGAGTTGGTGACGCCCTCTAACCACCTCATCCTTTGTTGTCCCCTTCTCCTCCTGCCTTCAATCTTTCCCAGCATCAGGGTCTTTTCAAATGAGTCAACTCTTCGCATCAGGTGGCCGAAGTACTGGAGTTTCAGCTTCAACATCAGTCCTTCCAAAGAACACCCAGGACTGATCTCCTTTAGAATGGACTGGTNCAGAAATAGATGTTTTTCTGGAACTCTCTTGCTTTTTCGATGATCCAATGGATGTTGTCAATTTGATCTAGGGGAGATGAAACAAGTTTTTCAGTAACTAAGATGAGATAAAAGATGGTGAGGGCCCTAAGAGAGTACGGATGAAGTTTTTTAGGCATCCAACCTGGGGGCGAGAATGGATAAGGATTTTGGAGGTTCAAAACTGGAGCAACGTTTCAGTACCGTTGACACTTTGGCCAGACTCCTCCTCGTGGGCAGGCGGTCCCGTGCACTGTGGGGTGTTGAGCAGCGTTACTGGACTCCACCTGCTAGATGCCTGTAGCACCTTCCAGTTATGAGAAGCAAAATATCTCTGGACATTTTCCAGTGTCCCCTGAGGGCAAAACCGGCCTGCACCTCTCCCTGGACCCCTCCCCGGGCCTGTTGATGAACCACTGAACTAGCTCTTTAACTTGGGCATGCCCCACATGGAACCCCAGTGCTGGGATCACTGTCCACCACTCAAATGATACAGAGAAAACAGGCTCTGTGTAGCCAGCAAAGCCCTGCCTGTTTTACAGTCAAGCAGGCGCACTAGGAATGGGCCACTCAAAGCCCCTCCCCAAGCTAGAGAAGAAGGGATCAAAGTCTGCAGTTCCAAGAAGGCCAAAGAAGTTTTGCATTTATCTTTGACTCAACTGGGTAATTAAGAAAAGACTTTCTGAAAAAACAGGGACCTTCTGCTCGCGACCAGCTTCTCCATTGATAGACTACGGACTTGATCATATCACTTACTTTCCAACCTGTTTCCTCGCCTGTTAAATGAGGAGAATCAGGGTTCCCAATGTCATAGGTAGTTGTACAAATTGAACGCCCTAACGCCTGTTAAGTGCTGGCTCCAGCGCTGGCCATGTACACTGCGACCAGTGTGTTGTCATCATGCGTACCGTTATTGCTGTTGTTGCAATCATTGCTGTCAAGCTGAGCTTCCCTCTCAGGGCAGTTCAGCTGTTAAAAACCATTCCCTTCATTGCTGGTGTTTCCACAAGCACTTCCCTCGCACCTCGGTCTCCCACCACAGGGCAAACTCATCCATTTAACTTACTTCGCAGGTATGTTTGGGGCACCGAGTATATATGTCAGCCCCTGTTCTAAGTTCCAGGATGCAGCAGTGTAGGCCCCCAAATCCCCTGCCTTCATGTGGCTTGGATCACAGTTGATGAAAATTTTGCCACATTTTGGCAAAATAGCCACCTCCCCCCAACCTCCCACCATTCCTGTCTTTTTTTCTTTTTTAATCGGAGGATAACTACTTTACAGTATTGTGGTGGTTTTTGCCATACATCAACGTGAATCAGCCACGGGTGCACATCCCCCCCGCCCCCCGCCTCCAGCCTGACACCCCTCCTTCCACCTCTCTCCCCACCCCATCCCTCTGGGTTGTCCCAGAGCAGCTGTTCCTGTATTAGATGCAGCCTGTTTTGTTTGTTTGTTTGTTTTTTACAATGTTGTTTCTTAAATCTGTGGTTCTAGATCAGCAGCAGCATTCAGCCTGTTAGAAATGCAAATTTTGGATTTATACCCTAGACCTACTGACTCAAAACTTCTGGGTGTGGCCAGCAGCTTGGGGTTTGACAGATACCTTCAGCCCAAATTGAGAGGCACGGTTTGGGGAAAGATGCCTCTCAACAAAAAGGACTAGGGGAAACCAGGGTCTGGGTAGTGCTGTGTTACGTGCTGCCATCAGAGAGGGAGTTGCCCATATAGTGTATGCGTGAATTGTTCAGTCGTGTCCAGCTCTTAGCGACACCATGGACTGTAGCCCGCCAGGCTCCTCTGTCTATATAATTCGCCAGGCAAGAGCACTGGAGTGGGTTGCCATTCCCTTCTTCCTGAACCAGGGACCATACCTGGGTCTCCCGCATTAGAGGCAGATTCTTTACTGTCGGAGCCAACAGGGAAGCCCTGCCCCATATAGTACATTTCCAAAAACAGCAGAGCTTACGAAAGACAGTCTTAGATGTATCAAGACAGTTCAAAACTGGCAGCGTGCTTTGATCTCTTCCGGGCCTGGCCTCCCTCCTTGAAACAGGAGGATCCTGCAAGCCACAGCGCAGAACTCAGTCACAGACATTCTTAGGCGCCTTTGGGTTTTTCAGCATCCTGAGAATGGGAAAACTGCTTCCTTCCCTTTTCTCCAGAGGCTTGTGATGTGTGTTTTGACAGTTATGCTCCTTCTTTTAATGTCTTCTCTTTTAATTGTCCTCTTAGCTATCTGAAAGTGAAAGTGAAAATGAATTCGCTCAGTCGTGTCTTGACTCTTTGCGAACCTCTGGGCTATAGCCCACCAGGTTCCTCCGTACACGGGGTTTTCCAGGAAAGAATACTGGAGTGTGTTGTAATTTCCTTCCCGACTCGGGGATTGAACCCAGGTCTCCTGCACTGCAGGTATCTACCACCTGAGCCATCAGGGAATCCCATTCTTTTCTATCTAGCACCAGTAAAAAAAAACCCTCACATCATAAGCCAGCTAGATGGACCAGGCTTCCCTGAAGATGAAATGGTAGCTGTCTGTACACGTCTGGTAATTTGGGTATTTAAAGATACCGTGAGGAGTTAATGAAACGAGAGACCCTGGGCCAGTGTCCAGCCTGGAGCTGGGCACAGAGTGTCCAGCCACTTGATAAATTCCCGCCCCTGTTCCCAACTCATTATGAAAACCAATAAAGGCATTAAATAGATACCACAGTTATTTATATGAAAAGCTTTTGACTATAGACAGTTTGAATGAGTATGAATAACCATCATATAAATTATAACCAAAATCATGGAATCAGAAGTTTTGATCTGTTAAAACTTGTATTAAATATGTATGTAATTAAATAAACTTTAAAGACTTAAAAGAAGTATATGTTACCTGATTTTTCTCCCCCCCCCTTTTTTTTTTTTCATGAAAATGGATTTTTTTTTTCTTTGTCTGAAAGACATGTAGGATCTTAGTTCCCTGACCAGGGTTTGAACATGCAACCCCTGCACTGGAAGCGTGGCATCTTAACCACTGTACTGCGAGGGAAGTCCCAAAGATGGATTTTTATTTTTTTTAAAGCCCTAATCAGATTAACAGAAATTCTTTTCTTCTGCACTAACCCAGACCTGGTTCTGCTTATATGAAATCTGTTAATGTAAGAGCCATCTTCAGTCTACAAATGCTAATTAATTACTATTATGTTGATTACGTTAAAGGGTGTGTTTGAGATGGACTGACGGTTCCTTGTGATAAAGGGTTATGTCTTGAAAATGCATGTGGAAGGTTATAAAGCTTCACTGTGGTCCAGCTTGGTCCTGTTGCTGTCCTTTTCTACAAGTGTCTCTCTGGCCATAGGTGGGCCTTACCTCCCCCAACTTCCGTCTGCCCACCTTCAGCCAAAACAACTTCTGGTTACAGTGATGGTTTTCGGTTTGCCATTTGTGGTTGATTGTATTATAGAGGTTGGGAAAGTAAGGTGAGCAGTACTCATTTCTTGCTTCCTGCCTCACTTGAGAATAAGGATCAGCTTTTCTCAGTCCTTGCCTTTCAACGTTCGCTCCTGTATATGGTAAGGGTGGCCAAGGTGTGGCCCTGCAGTGGTGCCCCTTTGAAGGTCTGTTATGACGCGGTGCCCACCACCCTTTCCAAAACTAGGTCTGGGGACCAGGGTGTGGGCCTCCCCTGTGCCGTGCAGAGTAAAAGAAGTATCTAGACTAGAAGTTAAAGGCTAGAATCTAGTATCTAGAAGTAAAAGACTAGAGCCATGCTGGCTGCATAGTTGAGTTTCATAAATATTTTTTAGATGCAATTAAACAAGCATCATCCCGTTTGACAGTAACAGGTTACCGAGCCCTGGAGTTTTGCTGTAATAGAAGTTACAGTGGTCAGCTTGTGGGCTGCCCCTTTCAAGTCAGCTAATCTCCGGCTCTTTGCACCTTGGAGAAGTGCCCTCAATCAGACTAGACATAGACCCCAACTTGGCACGATTAAGGACTTTATTTATTTATTGCTCTCAGGACTACTTGGTGTAAATCAGAGTTCTGGAGGTTGATGAACTGGAATGCAAACTTACTAATTTACTCTGAGAAACATAACTGCCAAGTGGACAGTTGCAGAAATTGGTATTGCCTTGGGTTTGCGATCAGAAGGTTATTAGCTGAGTCAGAATACAGAGGTTTGACTCATCCTGTTAGCATCTTCCCACTGTGCCGGCTCCCCTCTGGAGCTCACCTGCAGGGGCGGGAGTCGTGCCTTCTGCTGAAAGAACATAATGGACACTGTCATTTACTCAGGCGTCCAGTGGTGTCTATAAGGATAACACTGACTTTGTTGCCTTTTTTTTTTTTTAAAGGGAAAATACTTGTTTTTAGTCCAGGTTTGTTACTTAAATCAAAGATGGTCTAAGTCAGTGAAGTAAAATTTGAAATACCCTCTCCACTCCCTCCTAGTCCTGCTTCACTTTCCAGAGGTGACTACCACAGCTTGGTTTGTCCCTTTTATATCCACTTGCAAATATATATCTTATATGCAGATGCAAATTGCAGCTTGCGGTTTGTACTTAACAGGTATTAGATGTAGTTCCATCTTAATGGCCATTACACCTTGTATGTGAAAGTTACTCAGTCGTGTCCGACTCTGCAACACCATGGACTATATAATCCTTGGAATTCTCCTGGCCAGAATACTGGAGGGTAGCCGTTTCCTCCTCCAGGGGATCTTCCCAACCCAGGGATTGAACCCAGGTCTCTCACATTGTAGGCAGATTCTTTACCAGTTGAGCCACCAGGGAACTGCTGCCCATTATATGGGATATGCCAGAATGTAGTTAACTCTTCCTATTTGATTGTTATTCCTAATTTTATAAACAGTTCTACACTGAGTATCCTTGTACATGTGTTTTTCTGCATACGTGTATTTCTGGAGGCTAGATTTCTTTAAAAATTTTTAAATTCAGGTATAGTTGATTTACAATATTATATTAGTTTCAGATGTACAACATAGTGATGCAAAGTTTTTATGGATTACACTCCAAAGTTTTCGTGGATTACACTCCACTCAAAGTTCTTATATGTAGACTTCTATACATATACTGAATTTGTAGATTGTATTGTATATATTCTATTGAATATGTAGATACATTCACATCTATGAATACATATTCATATATTGTATTGAATATGTAGATTTCTATACATATATTGAATTTCTATCACAGGGCACATATAGTAAAATGCTGGATTGTTGTTGTTTAGTCACTAAGCCACGTCCGGCTCTTTTGCAGCCTCATGGACTATAGCCTGCCAGGCTCCTCTGTCCATGAGATTTTTCTAGGGAAGAATACTGGAATGGGTTGCCATTTCCTTCTCCAGGGGATCTTCTTGACCCAGGGATTGAACTTACGTCTCCTGCATTGGCAAGTGGATTCTTTACCACTGAGCTACCTGGAAACCCAAAATGCTGGATAGATAGGGCAAAACTGTCCCCCCACTAAAAGCCAAAGCAATTCTTCTTCCTCTCACCAGTATGGAGAATGCGTCTTTCCTCATACTCTTTGCAGTGTGAGATCACGTTGGCTGTTTTGCAGTTTCGCTCATGATGGTTTTGCTAGAAATGCTAGATACTATCTCCTGATTCTTGTTTTGTGTTCCTTTAATTAACGACTGTCAACACCACCACTGTTGCTGTTATTACTGCTGCTGGTTATTAATATTTGTTGGATGTTTTATGTGACAGGATTGTTTTAAGCACTTTAAATGAAATTTACTAATTTAAGGTTCAACATCCCTGTGAATTTGGTATGATTTTTTGTTGTGATTTTACAGATGATGAAAGAGAGAGAAATTAGTCAATTTAAGCATCTCTGCCCAATGTCTTTCTGTGAGTTGCTTCTTTGAATCCTTTATCGTTTGTGTTTATACAGCTATTTATAGTTTTCTTACTGATTTACTGGGGCTTCTCAGATACTGCCCTTTCTCTGTATGTACGTGTGTGCACACATATGTGTACTAAATATTTTTTGCCAGTTTGTCGTTTTTCTTTTATCTATGAGATGTATTTCCCTGTACAGAAATTTTGCTCATTTTTTAATATTTAAAATTATAGTCTTTACTTTTGTCAGTTTGGCGGCCCTTCCTAATCCCCAAATTATAAACTGTTCTCTGTTTTCTTCTTCTGATCTTATAATTTTATTATATTGATGCTAACCTCTTTGGAAGGGGTTATGTGTAGGTGTTAAAAGATCTGACCCTGTATTTTTCCCAAATGGATAGCTAGTTATACTAGTACCATTTATTGAGTGTTTCACCCTTTACCCATGAATTTGAAATGCCACTTTTGTTGTGTGTGTGTGTACATGTGCAGCCTCGTGCATGGATCTGTGTTGATCAGTACCTGGACCTTCCACTCTGCTCTACTGATACCTTTGTCTCTTTCTAAGGAAATACTATCCCTCTAAATACAGTAATTTTATGCTATGTTTTGCTATAAATTGGAAAAATCCCATCCCCTTTCATCTTATACTTGGTTTTTTCATTAAAATTGCTTTTCATTATTGGTTTTCATTATTCATTCTTGCAGTTGTACAGACTGGGGTTCTCTCTCTCTCCTCTCCACTGTCAATCTGGAGCCGTAAGAAAGATAACAGTTGCCTACTTTATTGTGACTGAACCACCACCACAACGACCTGATTGAATAGTTTTGTACACGAGGAATGGCGATGAGCGTCTTACATATATTATTTCATCTTGTAAAGCTGCCCTCCCTCATCTGTAAAGGGGGAAGGTGAGGCTCAGTGGTTAAGCTGTTTGTCCCCAGCTACACTTCCAGACGAAAGGATTTCAAACCTCTCTCTCAACTCTGATGCACCCCACCCACCCCCCAGACACATGGAGTCTCTTCATGGGATACTTACAGGCCTTTGTCTGGGGTGGGTTATCAAGTGTTTCCGTGTTCTGCGGGGCAACTGATGGCACTTAAGCAGTCTTTATTGTGTGAAGAAGACCTAACAAGATCTCTCCGAAGGACTCACACATTGGGGCAGCAAGAGTTGAAAGACCTGGCTTTGCCAAGAGTATTTTCCAATTTAGGATGAGTCAAGGTGGGGCCACAGTGTAAAATATAGTAAGTGAGAGAAGAGAAATCACTTAGCAGATGCTGCTTAGGCTGGATACTGGTTTAACTCATCCTCGGCTCTGAGAGCATCTTCGGGTCAGGGCATGGATTGTCCAGAGGTGAGGTATACACAGCCCTGGGTGTTAAAGGAGGGACATTTTGATGGAAGAGGCCACAGATAGGACTCTGGGAGCTTCTACATTTTCAGAGAAAGGGCAGCACATGTTGGAGGAACAAAGGCCTGCAGAGGTTCTAAGAGGAGGGTTTAAACAGGGCAGCTTTCTCTCTGTGTCTAAATCCGTCTACCTACCAGTCTATGGGGCTTCCCACGTGGCGCAGTGGTAAAGAATTCAAATGCCAGTGCAGGAGACACAAGAGACACGGGTTCAATCCCTGGGTTGGGAAGATCCCCTGGAGTAGGAAATGACAACCCAGTTCAGTATTCTTGCCTGGAAAATTCCCTGGACAGAGGAGCTGGTGGGCTACAGTCCATGGGGCCGCAAAGAGTCAGTCACGACTGAGCAACTGAACGCCAGTCGAAGACTTCCCGTCCCAACTGCTGGTGGGCCTCTGGATTCAATTTCTCTCAGGTGCCTTCTGTGGGTTTTTAAGGGTGAACATCAGGAAAGTAATTTTCTTCGGAGAACCTTGAAACTGCCTCCCAAACAAGTCCAGCTGAGCTCCCACCAGGAGCCGTGGAAAAGTAATCCTATTTATTAGTAGTAGTATATTGATTTTGCGTGTAAAATGGACCCAGAGGCCTGTGACAATGAGTCCATTTGAAATTATAATTTAAAATACCTAACAGAATAGCCAGGCAGAACTACTACCCCCCGAATGTAAATTATTAGATGCTTAGTGAGTTTCTCGTGTGCAGTAAATTGGCCATCAGCAGGTCAAATTTTGTTTTTTAATATCCTAAATTCTTTTATTTTTTCCTTTTCTTCAACAGTCACAGGTGTACAGATAGAGGCGTAGCTGTTAAATCTCAGGGACCTATATAAAAATAATAATATATAGTTGTGCTTTGTCGTTCACTCACTTGTTTAATCAGTCCACTTTACCATAAAACACAAGGCACTTCGTCAAAGAATTCTTTTGCTGCATGACTGCACTCTTAATTTTGTGAAAACTTGCAAGGTTTCCTTCCAGACTGAAAGGTAAATGTGCGATTACTTTATTACCTATTTAGCACTGGCTGCCCGGCCTTGATTTTAGGTCTGCAGTTATGGCTGATACATCCGTTTCAGTCCCACCTGCCCATGGGGCGGATCTTTCCAATCACCACCTAGTGTCCCGGGACTATGCCCCCCAGGCGGGCCGAGGGGCTGCTCTGGTGGTGACCACGTGGTGCGGGGAACTCTGACGCCTGGCTTCACCTCTGCTGACCTGAGCTTTCCCTCGCTCCTGGGGCTGAAGTTTTAACTCTGCCCACTCTATTAGCTGTTCTTCTCCATCTTTCTTTTAAAATATACTTTCACTTTTTCCTTCCCATCCACGCCCCCCGCCACCCCCAGTACAACTGCCCCGGCATCCTGGCTTTTTCCATTCTTGACAAATGATCTGTCCACTGTAACCGTAGCTCCGTTGTGCTGATATCTGTTGAAATTAGACCTAGAATCTAAATGCGGCTTCATGGAAGGATGGGTGAGAGAGACATTTTTCTCTTCGAACAGCCTGTGATCTACTGCCACTCCAAACCACCTATCTGTACCTTCCCCACTATGATAACTGGGGAGGTGGGGGGAAATGGGGAAAGGGCCTCAGAATTACAAGTTCTGTATAAGGTACTGCATTAGCTGGTTCTGCCTCCATAATAAAGCAGCAGGGTGTTGCCCACCACTGCTAACTGCTCCCTCCCCCCAAGCGTATTGAATGGACTTCAAGCTCATTGCATTTCTTATCCTGTGATAGGAATCGAGAACCTTCCTTGTATTTACACTCATAGCTGCTTCTCACCCTAGTGTGACTTTGTAACCCAGAGCTGAAACGTTTCCCTTGTGCTCTAGGGAATGTGCTGCCCAAATGGCGTTTTCCTTTAGAAGTTCAAAACAATCATTGGGTCTCGAAATTACTGCAAAGATAGGTGTGTGACAAATAAGACTGTGCTGGAGGCGGGCCAGGCTGCGTGGTGATTTCTTGGGAGGCTGCTTAGGAGAGGAGGACGGACCAGGGCCCAGCTGGCAGAGGGGTTTGCTGGGGGGTCAGGCTTCTCGCGGCGACCTGGGGCCTGGTGGGGCTCACAGCCTGGAAGGCCCAGATCAGTTCTTTCACACCTTGGCTCATTTCTGATCTGCCAGGTGTGAGCCATCTTTATGGCCTCCTTCCACTCAGATCCCNGGACCAGGGCCCAGCTGGCAGAGGGGTTTGCTGGGGGGTCAGGCTTCTCGCGGCGACCTGGGGCCTGGTGGGGCTCACAGCCTGGAAGGCCCAGATCAGTTCTTTCACACCTTGGCTCATTTCTGATCTGCCAGGTGTGAGCCATCTTTATGGCCTCCTTCCACTCAGATCCCCTGTGACTTTGTCCACTAAGGTACAGGGGTACTTGGGGGCTCAGGGTAGCCGCTCAGCTACACCCATGCATTGGGTGTTCCCCTGGAGGTGACTGGGACCCTAGCAAGGAGGGGAAACCACTGAGGGCGGGGTGCTCCCATCAGTCACCACACCCTTTCCCAGCCAGACTTGATGTCGCTCACTTCTCCTCTTTTCAAGTCCTAAGGGTTAATTATGTTGTTTACTGTTTACATTTGCGTTCCTGATAGTGCTCTTTCACAGTGAGTTGGCTCCTTTCCTAGTCTAAGTAGATCTCAGAAGCAGGGTGTGGTTCTTCTGGCCTTTGAGATGGGCACAGTTCAAGTGCAGCAGGCCTAGAGAATGCCACAGTCATTCAGAAATCGCTGAAGATCACCGCCTGCCCACGGCCAGGACTTTGGTCCCTGCCATCTAACGACTCATTGAACTGAAATTTAAGTTCCTGCAGCGATTCTGAGAAATACAGAGAAATGTTATTTCTGGGTTGCTGGTGAGGAAACGGAATGAAGGTCAGAGACATTTAGTGACTTGTTTTCCCCCCACGTTGAGGTTAAGAGGTCAGAACTTTGCAGTTACTTAGTTTTAAAATCTCTCGAGCTGTGGGGGCTCAGTAAAGTTACTTCGCTTTTCTAGACCTCAGTTTACTCTTCCATAAGGTGGGACAACTCATGGCCTGCATCTCCAGGTTGATGGATAGACGAGAAAGCACATCATAGAAAGTGAGCAGAAGGTTAGGTCTTCTAGACGTGGTGAGCAAGTAGGAGAGATGGGACTGAAAACATAGCACTCCACTTCCTCATATAAAGAGAACTGGAGGCGTCTTTAGATAAATTGTTGCATTTAAATATACTATGAATATGTTTAGAGCAATTTTGATCATCATGGATTTGGTGCAAATTTTGTTATAACTTTTTCCCCCCCTTCTTTCTGTTGTTCTAAGCTGCGCTGCAATGATACTTATAAAAATTGCTGGGAGATCAGGACTAGAGATGGAGAAGGAAATGGCAACCCACTCCAGTGTTCTTGCCTGGAGAATCCCAGGGACGGGGGAGCCTGGTGGGCTGTCATCTCTGGGGTCGCACAGAGTCGGACACGACTGAAGCGACTTAGCAGCAGCAGCAGCAGCAGGACTAGAGAATCAAGACACTAAAGGTTCTCCTAGGCCAGTGATTCTCAACTGGAGCAATTCTGCCCTCCTGGGGAGGGATATTTGACAATGTCTAGAGACATTTTGGGTTGTCATAACTGCAGGTAGGAGACTGCTACTGGCATCTGGTGGGCAGAGGCCAGGGATGTTAAGCACCCTGAAATGCACAGGGGCAGCCTTCCTTGCAGCAAAAGATTGTTGTTGTTTAGTCGCTAAGTTGTGTCTGACACTTTTATGACCCCATGGACTGTACCCTGCCAGGCTTCTCTGTCCAGAGGATTTCCCAGGTAAGAATATTGGGGTGGGTTGCCATTTCCTTCTCCAGGATATCTTCCTGACCCACGGACTGAACCCATGTCTCTTGCATCTCCCATTTGGGAAGTCCATTATCAGGCCCCCAGTGTTAGCAGTGCTGAGGTTGAGAGGTCATGCTCTCAGGTAATCCTGCTTCTATTGCAGTCAGACTTTCTTCCGTTATTGCAGAGTCATTTGAATTTTTTCAAACAAGGTGTACTCATTTCCTAAGGTATAGTGTTTTCCATGTGAGCTGTCTTCTAAGTCCTGAAAACTTTGGACCATGTCTCGGACTATAAGGGGAGAAGGAGACAGGAGAGGAAATTGTTCAGCTCTTCCTCGAGGTGTGTAAAGCATTCAAATCCAATCCATTTTTCTCAACAACTTTCCTTTTTTGGGTGTTTCTTCCCCCCCAGGGTCATAGAGCCTACAGTAATATTTTAGTTTTTGTAAGCACTAGGTAAACAGTAAGCTATACAAATAAAATGGGTTCTTCATACATTTTAATCGCTCTTTTTTGTACAGGTAGTTTATGGCTTTTTGTTGCTACACATGGATTTCAGGGGAATTTTAATTTTTATTCTTAANTTCCTTTTTTGTGTGTTTCTTCCCCCCCAGGGTCATAGAGCCTACAGTAATATTTTAGTTTTTGTAAGCACTAGGTAAACAGTAAGCTATACAAATAAAATGGGTTCTTCATACATTTTAATCGCTCTTTTTTGTACAGGTAGTTTATGGCTTTTTGTTGCTACACATGGATTTCAGGGGAATTTTAATTTTTATTCTTAAACTTTTTAATTTCTTTCAAATTGAATGACCATAATTGTTAGAATGAACCATCATTTCTAATGGGAATCCTGTCTGTTAGAATAGCAGCTTGTTTGAATTAGTCATGCTTTGAGCATGTGGTTTATTGAAATTAAAATAGGAAGTTTAAATTCTGAAAAGAAATCTTACTTTTAAATCCTAATTTTGATAATTTTCCATTTCAGAATATTAAGGTAGGTAGGATTGCCATATAAAATAAAAGATGCCACCAGATAAACAAGTACTTTAAGTATGTCCCATGCAATATTTAGGATACTTATAATAAATTATTTGCTATTTGTGTGAAACTAATTCAGCTGAGTGTTCTGCATTTTTATTTGCTAAATCTGGCAACTCTAGTGATAGAACTCAAGAGTGTTGGAAAATACCAGGAAATACCACTCATGTCTGGCATCTCCCTGCATAACTTCATCTTGGATGCTGTACTTTACAAAACTGTTAAATAATACGTTTCAGACAATTATTTGCCAAAAAGATGGAAATAATTTTCTGAAGGCAATTTAGAAAATTTGTTCTGAGATCCCATTCATCGGTCTTTAAGGGTAACTTGAATAAACAAGAAGTAATCTCATCTGAAATTCGGAAGTGCCATATATCTGACCTTAGAACTCAGCTTCAGAGATGAAACTTGGATGGGAGAGAATCCTTTCTATGGTTTGACTTCTAGGGATGACCTGGAATTTAAATGAGGACTTAATAATCTCTAAACTCTTTCTGCTTCTCGTAAAGCGGTAGAATTCCTTTCAGTGCTGAAGGGCCAGTTATATCAAATGGAACAGGTAGATTGTAAAAGACTTTAGATTGGCTTTGGAAAAAAAAAAAAAAAAAAAAGCCAACCAAAATTCTTCTCTGAAACACAGAATTTTTTGTGGGACTTCCCCGGTGGTCCAGTGGTGGAGCCTTTTCGCCTTCCAACGCAGGGGCTGCGGGTTTGATCTCTGGTTAGGCAGCCGAGAAGCTAAGGTCAATCCCACATGCCTCGTGGCCAACCAGCCAAAAAAACGTAAAACAGAAGTAATATTTTAACATTCAATAAAGACTTTAAAAATGGGCCATATTAAAAAAAGAATCTTAAACAATAAAAGAATTTGCAAGAGTCTACTGAAAGCCTGCATGGCAAAGTGAGTCTTCTGTAAACTTCCTCTCAATTATCTACTGATACCCATATTTACCCTTTGGGAGGAAAGCAGCTGTCATGGATGCCATCATCTTTTACGTCTTTGTGGCCTGGAAATGGGTCCATCGCAGAATGTTGCTGTCTTAAGGATGTTTTTGCCTCTGGAGGAAGAGCCAGCTGCGTCAACTGGCGTCTCTGAACTGCACGTTCCCTGGGGTCCCATATCTTCCTGCGGTCCACCCTGTTTTCAGCCACCTCCAGTGCCAGCAGAACCGCTTTTGGCCCTCTCCCAAGGAGCTCTCTAGTGCCACACGCACGGCAGCCTACAAGTCAAGGGAGCTAACCCCCCTAGAGGCAGCCCTCCAAGGAAGCCATCAGTTAAATGGCCCTGCCTCCCAGAGCAATTTTAGGGGGCATTCTGTTACCCATGGCCGTGAACTGGTCCACACTCTCTTAAACAATACATCTGCCTCCTGCCCCCTGCTGCCCACTTCTTCTCCCTGGGAGCACTTCCAAATAAACTGTTTGCACCCAAATCCCTGTCTTGGTTTTTGTTTTTGGCAATGTCTAACGTTAAGACACCTGTTGCATTAGTTGCTAGGGCTGTCGTAACGAAGTAACCACTGACTGGGTGGCTTTAGCAATAGAAATTTATTTTTCAGAGTTCTGGAGGCAGGTAAGTCCAGGATCAAGGTTAGGTTCAGTTCAGGCCAGCAGGGCTGGTTTCTCCTGAGACCCCACTCATCTTGGCTTACAGATGGCCACCCTCTTGCTGCCTCTTCTCATGGACCCTGGGCATGTGGATCCCGGTGTCTCTGTGTGTGTCCAGATCTCTTCTTCTAATAGGGATACCAGTCGTTGTGCTAGGGCTCACATTAACGGCCTCTTTTTCACTTAGTCATCTTTTGAAAGACTCACTCTGAGGTACTAGGGGCTAGGGCTTCAGCCTATGAATTCTGAGATGGATTTTCTTCAGCCCAGAACACCTGTGAAGAAGAAAAGGCTGATGTAGAAAACGAACTTTTGTGAAAGTTAGTCACTCAGTCATGTCCGACTCCTTGCAACCCCATGGACTATACCCCACCAGGATCCTCTGTCCATGAGGTTCTCCAGGCAAGAATACTGGAGTGGGTAGCCATTCTCTTCTCCAGGGCTTTTTCCCAACCCAAGGATCAAACCCAGATCTCTGGAGTTGCAGACAGATTCTTTACTGTCTGAGCCACCACAGAAGCCCGCCCCACCATAATTATTTGGTCCCAAGTTTGTGGCTGTTTCCTCAAAAATTTTCCATCTTGTCTATCCTAGGACCTTGGAGAGGTAGGTCTAGGAACTTGGAGTGGAAAAAAACTACAGTAGTTGGCTATCTTGCTTTAAGTTTAGCGAGCAGCCTGCATTCTGGAGCAGTCATGCCAGGCAAGGCTGCCTCTTAGCCTGAAGGAGCTTATTGTCTTAAAGAAGAAAAAGAGATTATTAGACATACATTAGCAGAAAACTGTTGGAGATAATAACTGATTATATGGTACAGTCCATGAACTTAGTTTAGGGGAGATGGGATGCTTCAGTGGGGTTGAATTTCTTATCCCTGAAAGAATGATCAGATTATGACAGGTCATGGTTGAATTTAGGTGATTTGTGGAACTCCTGCCCTGAGATTCCCTGGTTGAGAGATCAGTGTGGCCTGGAGCGTGAGAACTCGTGTGATAGACGGAGGGAAGAAGGGAAGGTTACAGCAGAGATGAACAGAGCCTCTTTCGGGATCTTGGAAGAGATCCTCAGCATCTTACTACTATTTTTTTTTTTTTTTTAAGGTCTGTGAGAGGAAATGCTGACAGGGCATGGTGCAGTCAGGTGTGTGGAAGGAGAGGGACCTTTTTATGTGTTTTCTCAAGGGTCCCACAGAACGAAGGAAGATGCTCTAGGTGGTGTTTTGTGGGAGGGAAGAGGGGGTCTAGGGAGTAAAGCAGCTTTTTAGAGAGAAATAAGTTAGGAAGAAAGGCCTGACCCAAACTTCTTCCTACCTCAGAGCCTTGGTACTTGCTGTTCCCTCTGCCTGGAATGGCCTCGCTCACGTCTTCCCACGTGGCCGTGGTTCCTGGTCGGGACCGACTCAGCCAGCACTTCAGAAAGGGTCCTGCCACCAGCCAATCTAAAAACGCCCCTCTCCCACCAGCCACGCTCTCCTTGTGTTTTATTTGTGGCATACTAACCTCCACCTGGCCCTGGGCTCTTCACCCAGTACCTAGAATGTCGCCCGCCACTTACCAGGTGCCTGGTGAATATTGGCTAAATGAAAGAACTCGATTGGGCTCCAGGGCCCGGACTGTCCAGTTGACCAGCTGTCCTCGTGGACTTGGCTTCCGGGTCCCGTGCACTGAGTTGCGAGTCTACTGCAGTGGATTAAGGATATCTTTCTTGTCAGTTGCTGGCAGTGGGTAGACTAGCTGAGATTTGGAAGGTTGAAGGTCACTAAGAGTTTCCTCAGCATCTTCTTTTTTTTTTTTATAGGTCGTATTTGCTTAGTCCAGTTCAAATGCTTACTGAGTGCCTATCTTGTTGCTGTGTGTTGCTGTGCTGTGCCTAGTTGCTCAATTGTGTTGGAGCCCACCAGGCTCCTCTGTTCAAGGGATTCTCCAGGCAAGGATGCGCGAGTGGGTTGCCATGCCCTCCTCCAGGCTGTGCATTAAACTTACTGTTAAATAGGTCTCAGGAATCACCGAGCAAATAAGACCTCAAGGAGATCACAGGTCAGTGTACGGTTCTTTTTTTTTTTTTTTTCTTGAGTTTGCAGTAACTTTTTTTTCCTTCAACAATTTTATTTATTTATTTTTGGCTGTGCTGGGTCTTCGTTGCCACGCGGGCTTTTCTCTAGTTGTAGAGAGCAGGGGCTACTCTCTAGTTGAGGTTCATGGGCTTCTCATCGTGGTAGTTTCTCTTGTTGCAGAGCACAGGCTCTAGGGTGCTTGAGCTTCAGTAGTGGGCTCAGTAATTGCGGTTCCTGGGCTCTAGGGCACCAGTTCAGTAATTGTGGCACACCGGCTCAGTGGCTCCGTGGCATATGGGGTCTTCCCGGGTCAGGGGTTGAATCCATGTCTCCTGCATTGGCAGGTGGATTCTTTACCACTGAGCCACCAGGGAAGGCCCCAGTGTATATGGTTCTTGATGGGTTCCCAGATAGAATTCTAGATTTTCTTTCTTTATTTTTACTAGCCTCTAACTGAAATTTGGGGCTTCCCAGATGACTCAGTGATAAAGAATCTGCCTGCCAGTGCAGGAGATGCAGGCTCGATCCCTGGGTCGAGAAGATCCCCTGGAGAAGGAAATGGCAACCCACTCTAGTAATCTTGCCTGGGGAGTCCCACGGACAGAGGAGACTGGCAACCTATGGGGTTGCAAAAGAGTGACACGTGACTTAGCAACTAAACAACAACAGCAATGACTGGAACTTAGCATTCCTTTCGTTATGAATGTAGGCAGTAAATCAGAGTCACTGACAGTACCTGTGACTTCATCACCTGTAGAAATCACAGGTATTTTCATATCATGTTACACTTGTTGGCAGATATCTTGAAATGCTCATCACAGCTTCAAAATGACAGTGATTTTTGGACCTGCTAACTGGATATTTTTATTGAATGCTTAGTAAAACACACAGATTACTATATCATAAATGTCTTTTTCATATTTTGAGTAGCTGTAGCTATCTCAGTATAAGTGTTTCCTTTATGATCGTGTGTATTTTATCTTAGGCATATAAAAACATTAGTCTGAGCAAGCANCGTGACTTAGCAACTAAACAACAACAGCAATGACTGGAACTTAGCATTCCTTTCGTTATGAATGTAGGCAGTAAATCAGAGTCACTGACAGTACCTGTGACTTCATCACCTGTAGAAATCACAGGTATTTTCATATCATGTTACACTTGTTGGCAGATATCTTGAAATGCTCATCACAGCTTCAAAATGACAGTGATTTTTGGACCTGCTAACTGGATATTTTTATTGAATGCTTAGTAAAACACACAGATTACTGTATCATAAATGTCTTTTTCATATTTTGAGTAGCTGTAGCTATCTCAGTATAAGTGTTTCCTTTATGATCGTGTGTATTTTATCTTAGGCATATAAAAACATTAGTCTGAGCAAGCATTCATGGGCTTCCCCAGAAGGCCAAAGGAGCCCCTGGCACAGAAGAAGTTAAGAGCCTTAGTGGAATTATGTCAAGCAAACACACAAAAAAACGGGTCCTATCACTTTATCTTAAATTAGGATAGTTAGTAATTCCTTTCAAAAATGGTCCCCTGCTCTGGGCTTACCGATTCTTCCTGAGTCTTCTTCTGGCCCCCAGGATCTTTTGTAATTTTGAGATGGAACTTGTGTGAAAGATTCTTTTCTTCTCGTAGTTTGATTGGAAGATATACTCACCTTGACAGGACTGTAAGAGGATGTTGCAAGCTTCGATGATAGAGCAGAAAAATCTTAGGACAGCTGGTCAAAACAAGCTTGTCCTGCCTTGTGGGAGGGACAGGGCTTCCAAATGATCTTTTGGTTTAAGACTTTAATTAAAAACAGCCTAAATTCACTTGTGGCACGAATTTATTAAAGGAAAAGAACCATGAGTAAGTCTCTGTTGTGGTCTAAAGAAAGGAGCACGCCAGCAAGGGTCAGGAGGCTTGAATCCTGGTAAACTTGGTGCGGAGTACTGAGAAACCTCGGACTGGTCGCTTAACAGTTTGTGATCCATATAATTAGGGGGTGGTTTGGTCTCTAAGATCTGGGGTCTCTGAACCCGAAGACACAATCATCTGTGACATGTTTGTATATAGTTTAAACTGTGATGTCAAGGTGTTAGAAGAACAGTTTACCAGTGATACATCTCAGTTTCACTTCTCATGCGAGAAGCCTCTGAGACCCACAAAAAGCGCCTCAATGCATCAGTGGATTCTTCAGTGTTAACAAAAGTGTTCTGCTTGTTCTTTCTCTAGACAATACATAGAGCAATGCAGGTTTCTTCCAAAATGCCTTTTTATTCAGCTTAACTGTCATACCTTGGAAGCTTGACTTCTTGGTCTCATTTAGGATCCGAAAGGGGCCAGGTAGCTGAATATCCTTTCCCTGCCCACTCACCCGATTGACTGCTGCAAACTTTAACGCCTCTGGGCATCCTTGGAATGACTGAGCACTGGGGACCAGTCCCGCGCCATACTGAGCAGAGTGGCTTCTACCATTCAAAATCAGCAGAGGCACATGCACACAGTCAGAGCCTGGCAGATGGAGAGGAGGTGGGGAACCTAGAGAGTGACCAGTTCCAGGCATACTCCATGAAGAAAGGCCCTGGAGTATGGCGCCAGCCCCCAGCTCTTGGTACAGCACTTATGTGCTAGTGGGCGTCGCCGTGGATGAGTGAGGTCCCACTGGATTATTTCAGAATATTTCATGATGGTTTTTATGTGTTCTTCCCAGCAACAGTTCTTTGAAGTAGTTTACTAGTGGATCCATTTTACAGAGGAAGAACTTGAGACCTAGGTTGGTTATAACTTGCCCAAAGTCATGTAAAAAATTAATAGTGCACCCTGAATATGTGGCGACTTGAATATTGCTTGGACTATTTGACTTGATAACAAGATCAGACTGCTTTAGCATAATAAAATTGTAAAAGTTTACTAAGTCGGTTTGTTAACTTTAAAAAAAAAAAAAAGAAGGAACAATATGTTACTAAAATTCATTGCACTGGCTGAATACCGTAATTAAAGGGATACTAGAGGTAAGAAGAATGAGCTCCTTTTGTTATTCTAGAATAATAAAAATGTTGTTAGTCCCTCAGTCATGTCCAACTCTGCGACCCCATGACTATAGCCCACAAGGCTCCTCTGTCCATGGAATTCTACAGGCAAGAACACTAGAATACTGGAGTGGGTTGCCATTCCCTTCTGCGAGGTATCTTCCCAACCCAGGGATCGAACTCAGGTCTCAGCAATTGTTATTACAGCTCCTTCTTTCCTTGCTTTCTTGTTCCTCTCAACCTCCCCTGGGGAAAAGGAGAACTTTATCAAAACTAAGATCATACACCAAAGAAATGCCTTTGTGAAAAAGGAATATTTGCATTTTCTCTGAGAACATTTACAGCAGAATGGAAATTCTAGATTTTCTTCCTCTCTCTGTGCATTAGGAGCTTTCTCTCATTAGCAGCCCTTTCCCCGCTCCCTTAAACAAAAGGACCAGGCAGGAGTAAGGAAGCATGCAGGTAAAGAGATCACAGTGACTGTAATTCAAGCCCTTGAATTCCGGTAAAGTTCTAATATGGACTCATGTAAAATTGTAGCCATTAAGTCCATTTAGGGAGCAGGGAAATCTTTCATACCTTTTAAAATATCAAAAATCAACATTCCCAGGTGGGATGTACTACTGAGAAAATGAAGTCTCTTGGTTGGACCTAACTGATACGGAAAGTGAAAGAAACATCAATCATTGTCAACTACAGGTGACTGGTCATTTTGAATAGCATTTATCAGCCTTTGAAATGGCATCAATTTTAGAGGAACAATTCTTCTCTCTAGGGCAAGACTGTTCTTATTTTGGCTTCTGATAGCCTTGATCCATCAGAAGAGTATAAAAATTGGCTGATGCAAATCCAATTTGGAAAAGAAACAGCATTCTAATCTACAGAAAACATTAGATGATTCTCAAAATGTTGGTTCTGCAGTGTTCATATATTGCTTTACTTAGGTTGGCCAAAAGTTGGCAAAATGCATTTCATAACCCAGCTTCTGTTTTGATCCCTGGGTTGGGAAGATCCCCTGGAGAAGGAAATGGCAACGCACTTCAGTATTCTTGCCTGGAAAACCCCATGGACAGAGGAGCCTGGTGNTGTTCATATATTGCTTTACTTAGGTTGGCCAAAAGTTGGCAAAATGCATTTCATAACCCAGCTTCTGTTTTGATCCCTGGGTTGGGAAGATCCCCTGGAGAAGGAAATGGCAACGCACTTCAGTATTCTTGCCTGGAAAACCCCATGGACAGAGGAGCCTGGTGGGCTACAGTCCATGGGGTCCCAAAGAGTCGGACATAGCAACTGAACAACAACAACAACATTCTGTTTAGTTGGGGAGAATGGAGAGTGATTGACTTGGAGAAGCATCTAATATCCAGAAGGGAAAGAAATTCAACACAGAATTCTGAGTAGGCATGAACAGAAAAAAGTGAAGCCACTCAGTTGTGTAACCAACTTGCTATTGAAAGGACTTTGGAGATTCTCTACTTAGTACTTTTGCTTTACTGCTTAAGAGCTGAGTCAGAGAAGTCGATTGCCCAGGGGTCAGACAAAGCCAGTGGGAACGCTGCTTTCTTCATTACCACCTTCCCCGTGCCATCTGTATTCGCCCGCCATGCTTGGTTATAAGATTTATTTAACGACATGTGTTGACCTAGGATTATTTGTGATGGTGAATACCACAGATTTGACTGGGTAATGTGATCCTTTTTATTTGCTTTAAGTTAACTTTAGCCCTTAGCATGGTGTGTTGGAAAGGGCACTAAAGTTGGATCCAAGACTTGAGTTCAAGTTTCAGCTTCGACCTTAGCTTCTCTTCAGCAAATCTGAGAGCCCTGTATTCTTAATCCATAAAATGGGGATAATAATACCCAATTTACCCTCCATAGTGTGAGGATTAGTTGTGAAAAGCTTTGTAAAGTATAAAGCGCTAAATAAGCATAAGGGTATTCATGTTTTCAAATTTCGCTCACCCTAATTTGCATAATCAATACAAATGCTTTTTCTCTGTTTTTCACTCTAAGTATCTTTTCCCATTAGAATTTCTAGATGCTAGGAATGATAGCATCTCTCTTGATCTGGCCTTTGTCTCAAGGTGTATGCACTCATAGTACCTCTGGTGCAGTTTGTCAGTCCTTCCATCTGTCTTAAATTTTTGTTTCATTTGATGTGAAGCAAATGTTCACACTTATATTGTGAAAGTCCTAGCTTGCTCTCCACTGGGGAAGTGGAGAACTGAGTATGGTTTGTGATAAGAGCATCACTTTAAAACAGCCCACCTAGGCAGCACAGATTGGAAGGAGATTTGGTAATCACACTCTTGTTCTTCTATGAATATAACCAATCTGGGCAATTTGGGCACCAGAGTGAGTTTTTAGGCATGAGTTATCTGGTTAAGTTAGCCAGATAATTGCCAGCTGTCTCCTCTGCTCTCTGCTCTGTAGACCCCAGCCTGAGCAATTGTCCTGTTTACTCATGCAAGCAAGTTGCTGGTTTCCATTTTCAGACAAAACCAAACTACATATTAGAATGGTATTTTAATTGAGCTATTTTTGCCACTGATTCAAAGGTCCCCCATCTCTTGCCAAAGGAGTTGCCCAGATGAGAACCCGTGAATTTAGTTGATTTAGGGGGGTTCCCTTGTTGGCTCTGGGAAAGACTTACACACAGTAAAAAGATTTGGAAGTTGATGGTCTGAGATTTTGTGAAATATTCAAAACTTATCTCACATTCTGATCAAATATTTTTCTACTAATTTTCCTAACTAAATGGAAGCTCCAGCTGTATAAATAATGATTTTTGTTTGAAAATATTTCTTCCCTTGTTTTTAGAACCATCAGGGGAATTAAATTATAAATAAGTAGCAGCAAAAAGCTGCTTTGTCAATGCGGAAACAAATGTAAAATGGCTGAAAGTTTGAACTGAATTCTAGAATGTAGACACCACCCTTCCACATGGGTTGACAAAGCAAGCTGCCCTCTCAAGAGGAAGGAAGATGCTTACTCACATGTTTCATTTTGTTTGTGTGCATGTTCATTCTTAATTCATTTGCCCATTTCTCTGTTGGATCTGATTTGAATCCTGAAGTTCTTTCCACATACTTTTAACTGATTACCAGTGTGGTGACGTGTCCATCTGTACCCATCTTTTTTTTCCTCCTATTTTTTTTCTTTAAAAAAAAAGAAAAGAAAAGAATGAGGGACTACCCTGGTAGCCCACTGGTTAAGACTTCTCCTTCCAATGTGGAGGGGTGCAGGTTTGACCCCTGGTCAGGGAGCTAAGACCCTCATGCCTCAGGAGCAAAATACTCAAACCAAGGCAAAACGAAAAACAGAAGCAATATGGTAACAAATTCAATAAAAACTTTCAAAATAAAGCATCCAAAAAAAAAGCTTTAAAAAATTCACCTTTCATTGACCTCACAAACCTCATCCCCCTTAAGCATATGTAATGAAAATACTTTATGACCCATGCTTTCTGTATGTTTGTATTTTGTTTATAAACTCCAGTGGAGAAAGCAGTGAGTCATAAGCCTAGCCAGGGTGTTCTCTGCCCAATACTTCACCTGTTGCTGTGAAATCCCCTTATCAAAACATTATGAATGGGGACTTCTGTAGTGGTCCAATGGTTGAGACTCCAAGCTCCCATTGCAGGGGGCCTGGGTTTGATCCTCGGTCAGGGAACTAGATCCCACACACCGCAACTAAAAATCCCATATGCCCCAATGAAGATTGAACATCCTGTACGCTATAACTGAGACCTGGTGCAGTCAAATAAACAGAATGAAACTCAATTATAAGGATAAGATAAGCAGAATAAATATAAAGAAGTAAAATTTAAAACAAAAACACGTTTTGTGCTATCAGGACCCTTCATCGCACCTTCTGAACTCTCGTCACTGCACGTCAAGGATGTAGTCACATTATTGAACTATAGGCTTCAGANGAAGTCGCTCAGTCGTGTCCGACTCTTTGCGACCCCATGGATGGCAGCCAACCAGGTTCCTCCGTCCCCTGGATTTTCCAGGCAAGAGTACTGGAGTGGGGTGCCATTGCCTTCTCCCCCACCCCTTAGTCCCTTTTAACCACTGTTGTACTTACTGTCTTTGAACTTAACTACTGTGAGTGCCTCATACAAGTGGAATGATAGACTGTTTGTCCATCTGTGTCTGCCTTATTTCACTTTGCCTAGTGTCTTTGAGGTACATCCATGTTGTAACATGTATCAAGATTGTACTCCTTTTTATGGCTGAATAATATTCCATTGTGTACATAATACACCCGTTGTTTATCTGTTCATCTTTCAATGGACTGTTGTTTCTATCTTTGAGCTATTGTGAATAATCCTGCTGTGAACACTGGTGTAGAAATATCTTAGTTCCTGCTTTCAATTCCTTTGGGTGTAGATCCAGCAGTGGGATTGCTGGATCATATGGCATTTCCATGTTTAACTTTTAGAGGAACCTCTGAGCTGTTTTCCACAGAGGTTGTTTTCCACATTCCCACCAGCCTTGCACAAGGCTGGGAATCCTTGTTTTGACCCCTAAGAATGTCACCTAATTCTGATTTGCTCATCAGGCCTCATTCNCCTTTGGGTGTAGATCCAGCAGTGGGATTGCTGGATCATATGGCATTTCCATGTTTAACTTTTAGAGGAACCTCTGAGCTGTTTTCCACAGAGGTTGTTTTCCACATTCCCACCAGCCTTGCACAAGGCTGGGAATCCTTGTTTTGACCCCTAAGAATGTCACCTAATTCTGATTTGCTCATCAGGCCTCATTCCTCACTGGGTTTCCCATGAGTAACTGTTTTTACTATCTGGTGAGCTGGCTGTGATTGGGAAAAGGAGCATTTTTGTCATATTGTTACCTGGTTGGATACGGAGGCCTGTTTGTGAGATGTAGGAAGGCTTCCTGGGGCCTGGCTGTGGGTGCTGTGGTCTGTGTTCTCCACTGTAAAGGGAGCCACATGGCACCCTCCAGAAGCAACCTACTTCCAGTCTTTTCATTCTCTTGGTAACCATATTAATAGCTGCCGGGTCGTCTAAATGAAAAATTTATCTTGTGCTGCTTACCCAAAGCAAAGGCTCCTCAGATGTCAGATATTATTTTACCAATTATCTTGGTAACTTCTGTACCTTTCATTTCTTTAAGCAAAGGTTAGAATTATTTGAGTCTCCATAACCTTCAACTTTGTACACCTTTTTATAATTAGTTACTAACAGTAAACTAAGCAAACTTTAGAATTATTTAAAATGCTATGACACCTTCAACTGCATATGTGTTTGTGTGTGTGTGTGTGTGTGTGTGTGTGTGTGCGCACTTATATTTGGACATGATTCTTTTCCTTCATCAATGCGGATAAAGCCTTTCAAATAATCATTTTTATGGAAATCTCAGATTTTTAAAATTAAATTTTAAATTAGTCAATTAAATTTTACATTAATTTTAAAAATGAAATTATCTAATTAGAGGCTAGTTACTTTACAGTATTGTGAAGGTTTTTGCCACACATCAACATGAATCAGCCATGGGTGTACATGTGTCCCCTGGTCCCAAACGCACCTCCCACCTCCCTCTCCACCCCATCCCTCTGGGTCGTCTCAGAGCACTAGCTCTGGGCGCCCTGCTTCATGCAGTGAACTTGCACTGGTCATCTGTTGTACATTTGGTAATGTACATGTCTCAATCCTTTCTCTCAAATCATCCCACCCTCACCTTCTCCCACAGAGTCCAAAAGTCAGTTCTTCACATCTGTGTCTCTTTTGCCGTCTTGCATATAGGGTCATCATTTCTTTCTAAATTGCATATGTATGTGTTAATATACTGTATTGGTGTTTCTGTTTCTGACTGACTTCACTCTGTATAATAGGCTGCAGCGTCATCCACCTCATTAGAACTGATTCAAAGGAGTTCTTTTTCATAGCTGAGTAATATTCCATTGTGTATATGTACCACAACTTCCTTATCCATTCATCTGCTGTTGGACATCTAGGTTGCTTCCATGTCCTAGCTATTGTAAACCTATGAGACCTTTTATATTGTAACCTTTGACACATTTGCATGAAGTACGTAGCTTGAGCACCATTTTTTTTGTGGCAGATGAAGACGTGAGCGTGTCTGTCAATGAGGAAAGCTAGACCTGCCCACATTCCCTTGAGGGTATGATGTGGAAAGGCCAGTGTAGACTGGGTACTACCATCTGTGGTGGGAGCTGTGTAGGCACAAGCCGGGGCAGAGATCTCTGCTTTCATTTCTGTCTCTCTCTGTAGCCTTTTCCTTTTGGGTCCTCACTCTTTTCCTCTTCCTGGATTACTACGCTGGATATGGACCTAACCGTCCCACATCACAACTCGTTGTTTCCCCGTACTCTCACACTTTACAAATACACACTTTCTTCATCTGGAATCCCCAGGGATTTGGGATAATGTTTTTTGAAAACTGTAGTGCTTCAGATGCTGTCTCAGCCTGTGTGAATTCCCATGGCTTTATTGCCTATGGAAATTATTTGACTGTGTGTGTACTAATATAGGCACTTCCCTGATAGCTCAGTTGATAAAGAATCTGCCTGCAGTACAGGACACCCTGGTTTGATTCCTGGACCAGGAAGATCCACTGGAGAAAGGATAGACTACCCACTCCCAATATTCTTGGGCTTCCCTGGTGGCTCAGCTGGTAAAGAATCTGCCTGCAATGTGGGAGACCTAGGTTCGATTCCTAGGTTCGATTCCTGAGTTGGGAAGATCCCCTGAAGAAGGGAAAAGCTACCCACTCCAGTATTCTGGCCTGGAGCATTCCAAGGACTGTATAGCCCATGGGGTTGCAAAGAGTTGGACACAACTGAGTGACAATATGGGCTTCCCTCCTTGGTAGCTCAGACAATAAAGAATCCACCTGCAATGTAGGAGACCTGGATTTAATCCCTGGGTTGGGAAGATCCCCTGGAGAAGGGAATGGCAACCCACTCCAGTATTCTTGCCTGGAAAATCCCAGGGACAGAGGAGTCTGGTGGACTACAGTGTATTAATATTGCATGTCTTCCGTAAGTTAAAAGTTAGTGGTTATTTTATTTTATTTATTTCAGTTTAATTTCCTATCAACTATTTGATCATTGTTTAGCTTGTAAGTTTTGTTGAGATGAAAGTTCCATATCAGTGCTTTGTACCTTTGAAGACACATTAGTGTCTTCCCTGTGGTGTCCTATACCACACATTTATGATTTGATACAGTATTTTCGAGCAAAGAGGTATTTTGTAGGGCGTGGGGGTGGGGTAGGTATTGCAGCATGCAGGATCTTAGTTCCCAGGTCAGGGATTGAACTGATGGCCCCCTGTACTGGGAGTGTGCAGCCCTAATCACTAAACCACTAGGGAAGTCTCACAAAGAGATTTTTAATATTAGATACTCATGCTTCATCACAAGTTCAGCCTCTGTGAAATAAGCTTCATTCAGACCTTTGAAATGTGCAGTGTGTTTTGCAGAAGAGTTAGTAGTTGACACCTTGAACAGATTAAGCCAGCCAGTATGTGCTCAGTTGTGTCAACCTCTCTGTGACCCCACAGACTGTAGCCTCCACCAGGCTCCCTGGGATTTTTTAGGCAAGCATACTGGAGTGGATTGCCATTTCCTCCTTCAGGGGATCTTTCGAAGCCAGGGATCGAAGCTGTGTTTCCTGCATCGACAGGCAGATTCTTTACCAGCTGCGCCACCGGAACAGTTTAAAGGTTTATCCATCTCTTAGTTCATCCCTTCACAAAACAAGAACATCTAGTTTCTAGTATGATCCCTAGTAGCCCTCAAAAAATGTTAGTTTCCGTCTCCACCTGTCCAAGTTGTGGGTCTATTTCTCTTTATCCCATTGGATGTCAGTTCCGTACTGTGATTCCAGAAGAGAAGGCAGGAAAGCAGAGTGAGTGCCATCCTGGTGGTTCTGCCCACATTGTTCACATCCTCACCTAGTAGCAGCAAGACCCTTGGAAATGAAATGTTATGTCAAAAGACAAAACAAAAAGAACAGAGAAAACACATTTTCTTTCTTAACTGTTCAATTCAAGGCTTTCTACTGAGTCTGAGGAAACGTTGCAGAGTCGATCTAAAGGCCTTGGAAGGTCACCCTGAGTCATGGGTGTAGTTTATGGCCGGGACATAGCATCAGGACCTCTGAGCTTTCATTCTGATGCTGAGTTCCCCAAAGGCAGGTATCACATGGGACCCAGGTCTAGCCTAGTTTCTGCCACATAATAGGTGCGTGTTTTTTGGAGCTGAACTGCCTTGGTCCTGCCACGCCTTGAACCCTTGGTCAAATCACAGCTTTTTTAACCTCAGGCTCCTCCTCAATCAGGGCAGGAAGTGGGGAGCAGGTCATCATGAGTTGTCGCTTTTGTGTAAGAATCAGTGTATTTTCTCCACTTTCCAAGACATGACATTTTTTGGCAGATGTTATCTGCCTCTTACCATTGATCTCTCCGTTCATTTATGAAACGATGGTACATCTTGCAATCCGGGCTTCTTAGAGCCAAGGACTTTGTTTTCTCTTCCAGTCTTGGTGGGAAATTGGATATTAGAAAGATAGGTTCTGGGACTTAAAAAATGGATTCAAGTGGCTGCTCGCTTTGCCATTGTTTCCTCATCTGTGCCATAGGAGTTCAGGAAAGATGAAATAATAATTTTGAGTACCCCAACCCAACTTTCAGCAGAGGCTCAGTGCATGTTAACTATAATTATTTCACCAAAAGTTTAGGGACTTACTCCTGAAAGTTCAAGGAACACCCCCTTGACACATATACAGGATTTCGGTAATACCATGGGCATTGCTTAAGCTGGACACATTACTGACCCCTGATGTAAAATACCTGTTTCTGGATTAGCAAACAAAAAGTGAGATTTGTAACCCACCCTTTGTCTTATTTTTGACAGAATGGACAACTCTCTCTCTTTCTCTCTCTCTCTCTCTCTCTCTCTCTCTCTCTCTCTCTCTATATATATATATATATATATATATATATATAAAACCTAGAAAGTTTAAGAACAAATAAAACTTCATGCCAAAAAAGTAGCTTTATGAAATGTCACTGGTTTACTGCATCGTTATAAAGAAAAGACATCAGTTTTTAAAAGTGTCTTCCTTGGCTAATATCGGGATGTAGTGTGACCAGTTGGATTAATGTATCGTATTAGCTGTGGCTCCAGAGAAAACAGGGAGGTCCTCAGAGCACAGAGGAGAGAGGACCCTCCACGCCGTCTTGAATGCCACTGGAAGGGGAATAGGACCAGCCACTGCCGCGGTGTCCTGTAGCTTTTGACAAACTTGGGGGAAGGGCCCAGGCTCTCTTGTGAGGTTGTTTTGCCCATGGGACAAATGAGCTAAGCAGTACTGCATTATTGGTTGTGTGTGTGTGAGAGAGAAAGAACCTCACAGTGGCAGAGCTGAATAGGTCCTGCCATTTTGCTTTACATTTGACCAGCCAAGCCACTGCCTTCTCTGCTTGGGCCTCTCAAGGAGCCGGTTCCTCCACTGCCTCCGACAGAGACCCCCTGCGATCTTCTGGGATATTTTTTCCTGAGTGTCAGTGATTTGTACTGATCCAGCCTCCAAGGGGAAGGGACAGGAGGAAACAGAGAATTTCTTTTTATATTATGTCATCTCATGCAGAGACTGCTGCATAATCAGGAGTCAGAAATCGAAAGGATTAGGCCGTGAAGTCACTCTGCCCGTGAGCTGGGCTACAACACGCTCATTCATTGTAAAGCAGCCGAAGCCCTTGTCGTCACCATAATTTATTTGTGACAGAGTAAGCTCGCGGAATGAAGCAACTTGGAATTCCCGTCTCTGCTGGAGAATGCTGGGGAAGACCTCGTGAGACCTCAGGTACCACCACCACCTTCTGGAGACGAGCACAAAGGAGCGGTGACTTGCCCGAGATCACATGGCAATTCAGGCTGTATCGAGGGTTAGGAAATGGGTAGTTCTTGATACTGTCCTTGGGTCTCTCTAATCCATTTCCTGATGACACAGTGGATAGGATTTTCCTCAGATTTCCTTCTTTAGGGTTGAAGTGAAAGGTCTTTCACTTGTCAAACCCCATTCTGTTTTTCCAAGAAGATTACAGGTAGCAATTGTAGAAATTGAGCAAGAGATGCTGGAAAGCTAGTTTGTGGAGTAGGTGGTTTGGTTTTTTTTTTTTTTTTTNTCACTGGAAAAGACCCTGATGCTGGGAGGAATTGGGGGCAGGAGGAGAAGGGGATGACAGAGGATGAGATGGCTGGATGGCATCATCGAGTCGATGGACGTGAGTTTGGGTGAACTCTGGGAGATGGTGATGGACAGGGAGGCATGGTGTGCTGCGATTCATGGGATCGCAAAGAGTCGGACAGGACTGAGCAACTGAACTGAACTGAATATTCCACTGCATGGAAGTGTCAGTTACTAAACCAAGCGCCTATGAATAGTCTCATAGATTCTGTCAGTCTTCTTTTACTACAAAGTTGCAGATGTATCAGCTTCACACACTTGAAACTGTAACTGCAGAGCAGTTTCCTGAAGGATGGGTCAAAATTTTGATCAGAGAATATGTTCACACATACTTGATGTTGTTGATTGCCCTTCCTAGGAATTGTTTTATTTTGCTCTCTTTCCAACAGTATATGAGCGTTTTACCAACAGAGTGAGTTTTCACACTGTTGAAATTTTGCCAGTCTGATATGCAAACCATATCTCAATATATATTTTACATTTACATGCCTTTTTTTAAAGAGTGTGAGATGAGACATCTTATCCATTTAAAGGCCATTTGTATTTCTTTGTTTGCAGACCATATCTTCCTGTANTTTTGCTCTCTTTCCAACAGTATATGAGCGTTTTACCAACAGAGTGAGTTTTCACACTGTTGAAATTTTGCCAGTCTGATATGCAAACCATATCTCAATATATATTTTACATTTACATGCCTTTTTTTAAAGAGTGTGAGATGAGACATCTTATCCATTTAAAGGCCATTTGTATTTCTTTGTTTGCAGACCATATCTTCCTGTACTTAACTTACTTTTCTACTGAGTTGCTGGGCTTTGTGTTATTAATTTATAGAACGCTTTAATAGGGAGATTAATTAGCTCTGAGACCATGATATGATCTCCAAATATTTTTCTCAGTTTATGATTTTCTTTAGTCTTTAAGGTTTTGGTTTGCCACACTCGGAAGTCAATTTTTAGAAAGCATGTTTTTTTCCATTCTTTCTTTGTTGACTTCCAGATTTTGAGTCACAGAAAGCATCCTCCACTATCTCCCTTCCACACACACATACAAAATTGTGCCCGTTATTTTTTTTTTTTTTTTGCAGAATTATGTAGGTTTTTTAAAAAATATTTCAATATTTGCTTCATTTGAGGTTTTTCCTGCTCTTTTATCAAGTACAGACTCAACTTTGTTGTTTGTTTTTTTTTTCCACATATTACTCAATGGCCCTGACCACTTAGTTAAAAAGCCCACATTTACAGCCAATTAAATGCTTCCCAGGTGGCACTGGTGGTAAAGATGCAGGAGATGTGGATTCGATCTCTGGGTCTCTGGGTTGGGAAGATCCCCTGGAGGAAGGCATGGCAAACCACTCCACTATTCCTGCCTGGAGAATCCCATGAACACAGGAGCTTGGCTGGCTACGGTCCATAGGATTGCAAAGAGTTGGACACAACTGCAAAGTGTTAGACACACAGCACAAATGCCACATTATGCAATAAGCATTTTGTAAATTAAAAATAGCCACTATTTTTTCCTAAAACAAGACACCATGAAAAAAAAAAAAAGAAACCATGAGTCGATGTTTTTTTAAGGTCTTCCTCTTTTAAGTTGAGGCATCTCTTTCATTTTCTCTTCTGGAAGGTAACATTTACTCACAAGTGAATGAATGAAGTTAACCCCTCTGTCCCTTTCTGAGATGATACAAATTTGCCTCTTGACATAAATCTCGAGATTTATCTTAATATCTCGTTTCAGTCAAAGTGAGTTTTCTCTTTATCACAAAGCCTGAAGCAAGACAGAAACATTTCTTGTTACTTCAGAGCATGCCATTTGTGAGCTTCGGGGACAGAGGTCCTCAACATAGGGTCCCCACAACAGCAGCATCTGTGGCACCCGGGAACTTGGAAATGCAACTTTGCATCCTCAGCCTCTGGAATCACAGATCTGTGCTCAGGGTCCAACAGTCTGCATTTAACAAGCCCTGTGGGTGATTCTCAGCGTGCTTAAGTTTGGGACCCATGGCCTTAGAAATTATATTCAATGTATGAATGGAAAATTGCAACCTTAGAGCACTGCCTTTAGGGTGGATAGGTTTGATCCTTATCTTCTTGCCATGGGAAAATTAAAGACTGGTAAGAAATGACAATATCTGCACTTTAACAGTAGTATTCTTAGAATAGACATCTTCTCTGGATTCTCCCAAAGATAATGTCATTAGTGCTTTGGACTAGTACATCTTCCTTCCAGAATTCAGCCAATTGGGTTAGTGCTTCCCTTTGTCATATAATAAAAAAAAAACCAGCAAAACTAGTTTCTATCATACGCTAGGAGGTTTTGTAGCATTGAAGACCTGCCTTACTCCTACAAAGCATCGTTGTTCCTTCTGTCTCTTGCCCTTCTGCCTTTAAAAATAATTTGGTATCAGAACAGAATGCATATTTCCCTCCGATGAGTGTTTGCTACACCAAAATTGTGCTTCTGTTTGGCAGGTTAAGGCAGACTTCCCATAAACAGCAGTACTTTCTGAGCCTAATTGCCAACCAGGGTTTACCTTGGAGCTGCTGCTGCTGCTGCTAAGTTGCTTCAGTCGTGTCCGATTCTGTGCGACCCCTGTAGTTCTGAAACTTTGCTAGGCGTGAGACTCAGTTGCAAGGCTTTAAAAACTCTTGCCACCCATGTAGCCACATGGATGGACCTCGAGATTATCATATTAAGTGAAATAAGTCAGACAGAGAAAGACAAATAAAATATGATATCACTTAAATGTAGAATCTAGAAAATGATGCAAATGAGCTTATTTACAAGACAAAAATAGACTCAGACATAGAAAACAAGCTTATCGTTACCAAAGGGGATGGTGAGATGGGGTAGGGTTAGGGTTAGTAAACATAAATAACAAGGACACCTACTGTATAGCACAGGGAACTATATTCAATATCTTATAATAACCTATCATGAAAAAGAATCTGAAAAAGAATATATATTCCTTTTCAGAATATATATATTCACATATATATATATATATATATATATAGTACACCTGAAACTTAACACAGCATTGTAAATTAGCTATGTTGTTGTTGTTTAGTCACTAAGTCATGTCTGACTCTTTTGCAACCCCATAGACTATAGCCTGCTAGGCTCCTCTGTCCATAGGATTTTCCAGGCAAGAATACTGGAGTGGGTTGTCATTTCTTCCTCCAGGGGAACTTCCTGACCCAGGGAACAAACTTGCCACTCCTTCATTAACAGGAGTATTCTTTACCATTAAGCCACCAGGGGAACCCAAATTAACTATACTTCATTTTAAAAGGCTTAAATAAATGAATATGAAAAACAAGTTTGCCACCCAAACGACACCCATATACCTAATCAGTATCTCAGGGGTGGGACCCAGGCATCGGAAATATTTAAATGTTCCAGTTGAGTCCAATGTATGTCCAAGTTTGGGAACCAGGACTTGGTTGTTTATTTTACCGTCATCCCGGATATCACAACAAAGACTCTTAACAGTGACCAGACATCACATGCAAAGAAAATGGTCCTGAAAATGCCAGTTACAATCAGAACAAGAAACTGGTAGTTGAAACAGCAACTGGCTTGAAACTTAAATCACTTGCTTTGGGGATGACTTTCTCATCTTTTGAAGATTCTGGGTGGTAGCATGTGTTTCTCTCCAAACCCCCTGTATTTCGTGGCAAGTCGCGCTGATTTGGTTGGCTGCAGAGAAAGTGACAAAGTGCCCAGGTGGGTCATTATTGGACTTTCCCATTGGCTCTGCTTTCGTGCATTTAGTGGGTTGATTCTAACCCTCTTTGGAAACTTTGACCTCACGAAGGTTCTGCTATCTGAGCGCCTCTGGGAAGGCCGTGGTCCTTTTCAGATCTTTTCCTGCCTTTTGCCCATCAGATACTGCTTTCTCTACAGCAGGAGTCGATAATCACGCCTAGAAGTCTGTGACTTTATTAACTGACTCTGCCATATAATTTTCTCTGTAGAGAATCATAGCTGGCCGAAAGGGAAGATGAAGATTGAGTGCAAACTTTTTGAACATTCTGCATTCCCTGAAGACGGGACTGTTTGTAATAAAGCAAACATTCTTCTGCACAAGCCCTGAGGCAAAGGTGTCCCAGATGCTTTGACAAGGGTGCCATTTGGTCATAAACAGTGTGATAACAGGGTGGGGACAGAAAAGAAACTCTCTCATCCCTTTTACATCTCCAGATAAGTCTCGAACCAAACCCTGAGGAACCTGGGGAAAGAGCTTGGGAAATAATCCAGAGGTTGCTTACACACCCACACACACACCTTGGCCACTCAAGTTTAACGGTTGAAGGAGCTGGGGAGAGGGCACAACTGTGTTTGGCTACGAACTAAGTCACAAATCAAGAGACGTTTGCTCTTCTTAAATTTCTGCTTCAGGTTCTATGACAGCTTTTGAAGTGTCTTTATTTTCATAACTAATCTAGTAAAAGTTTCTGGTGAATTTAACACTTCCCAGGTCCGAACCCTGGGAAGTCAGAACCCTCTTATGGAAGGGATCTTGCTCAGAAATGTAAATACAAGTGAACTTTTATTAGTAGATGAGGTTTCGGAGATATGTTCACAGGCATCAAGGCTCTGAAATGTATTCTAGGGATCTTTCTAGTCCTCTTTTCACTGTGTACAAACAAGGAAACTGAGGCCCAGAAAGCTCTGCAGCTTGGCCAACATTTCTTGCCCTTCACAGTCTCACTATTAAAAGAAAATTCTTTTTTTTAAAGTTATATTTTGTGAACTGACAAAATGATATACTACTGTGGTAGAAATAACAGTAATGTATATGTTCCTGTAGCTTATTTTATTCCCCTTTATAAACCACTCTGAGAATATCAAAATAAAGAGCGTTCTCCAAAATTGGAATGTGACTCAAATAGCCCTCTTTTCCTCTCTGCTTTTTATGAAGTGGCTGCCTACACTGCACATGTCTTTCAGTGAGCAAATGCAATTGTGAGTACAAATAGAGATTTTTGTGAAAAATCAACGTCAGTCCACGAGTTGAAAAAAGCACCAAAGTAATTACAGGATTCATTAATGATATGTTTAATAAAAACTATCCAGTTTTTTTTTTTTTTTTTGATTGGTTCCATTTATTCTATAAAAATCTTAACATCCTCAGGTCGGTAAACATAGTGGTTTGCAGAGATCAGGATGTTTGACTTATCACACAGATTTGTTATTTTTAATGAGCAGGTACTTATTTCACATTTATAATAACTAATTGTGGAAAAGTTTAACACAACTTATAGGAATCGCTAGATGAACTCTCAGGTGAGCCTCCGGCCATTCTTTAACGCTCGCCAGGGGTCCTAGGTCAAGAAAAGCTATGCATTTCCGGTTTGTGACCGCGCGTTGCTAACCGCGAGATTTCCTGGCCCAGAAGCCGCGGGAGGAGGCTTCACCGCACTCAGAAGAAGCGGTGTTTGGTCGCGACGCAGGTACCGCTTCAGAGATGAAGAGGGTGCTTGTGCTTCGTGCCTCCACCATGCAGGCATCTGGAAGTAAGTTCCGTCGTTCCTCGCTTTCCCCGGGAGATCTGGGTCCAGGACCCTTGCGTATACCAAAATCCTTGGACGCGGAACCCACTGAGCCAGAGGGCAGACTGTATACAGACAGGGGAGAAATTGTTCTCCAAGTTGTCAGGTTCAACTTGAGTCATTTTCATGATCTCTCTTTTGTCTCCCAATTAACATAATATCTATCGAGATAACATCCAGTGCCCCGAATAAGGTACATAGGCTAGAGGTAGTAAAAAGATAAAGGGGGTTAGAAAAAGAAAGAAAAAAAAACTCACTTGTGAAAAGGGAGACAAGTTCCTTTGGCCCCTTAAAAAGAACCTGATTTGTTCCACGACTGAGCTTAAGCACTGTTCAGATAAATCGCTGCTTTTCCTGTAATTACCAAGCTGCTGAATAGAGCCAGGGCCTCGATAAGCTTTATAGCTTGTTGTTGATTTTCATCATTACTAAAGGTTAACATTTATCATCGTCTCCTTTACAACCCAGTAGCTTTTTTTTCTTTAACTTGCGATAAAAAACATTTTTGCCTACGTGCTCTTTGAATTCAGTATTATCAAGTTTGTACATTTTTAGAGCTATTGTAGCGCCAGTATTCAATCCCATGTTTTTCATAGCATTTATTCCTAATATATTTGCAAGATCTTTTTATGTGCGTTTGGGAAATGAACCAATTTCATATGTATTCATTAGCCATCACTGCCATAGGCCTTTCTGTTTGATTTTCTTCTGGACCTCAAAGGTAGTGGCTCATTATGAAGTAGAAAAAGCGAAGACCTTGTTCTGAACCTTTCCCGGGTAAGTGAAAGGATTCTGAATGATAATCTCTATCAAAATGTTTGCTCACGTTAATATAACAGGGAATTAAAGTCCATTTCGTGTGTCAGAACCTGAGAAGTCAAAACTGCAAAAGTGAGTGGGAGAATTTGACTCTCTTTACAGGGTTATATTTTTTTCTATCTTGATGGCTGTATTGTTTTGCCCTGCAAATCTAAAAAGAGAGGATCCATGCTTTGTGTTCTCCAGACTGAGGGGTCTTTAAAACCTAGGTCAGGCAGTACGTACCATTCAGGAATTGCTCTGCAGCTAAATCAGGGCCCCTACTCACACAGACGACTCTTCTCCTCCCCTACCTTAGACCATTTCTCCATTTCTTCAGCCTTAGAAAACTCACTAGCTGTCCTACTTGGTGAGAAATTTCTATTCTTTATTGTTTGAAGAATAAAAATTTAATGTTTAAAGAATAGAAATTTAATGTTGAAAATTCAACAATTTAAGAGTGTTGAATTCTCATCTTAGAGCTAATACATGTCTTATGGGTATTATGTTATTCACTTTCTAATGAATCCATTCTATCTTTTAAACTCTAGGAAGTTTCTCAAGACTAGGTAGGCCTGTTGGTAAAATTCTATCATTATAAAGCAGGTAAACTTACATTTTTTTGCAAGTGGGTAGTTCATTTAAAAGAATCTATTCCCTAGAAACAGGAAGCTTCTGTAAAAGTTTTTGGGGAGAAAACAATGAGAATAATTAGGGTCTTCTATCATATGTTCCCTGTCTGGGTGTTTTAGGGTGATTCTCCCATCTCAAAAGTTGTTTAATCCCATATTTACTTTGTTGGGGATCATATGAATTAGGATCTATGTCAAGTCTTCCATACGTGTTTGCTCTTCAGTGATCTTGCCACGAAGAACACCAGTGGGTGGAATGGATTTACAGGGATTATGTGAAGAGACTCATTAATCCCAGGATAACCTATAAAAACGAAGACTCCCTTATTACCTTTATATGGAGAGACTACAGTCAGCTCTTCCTGTCTACAGGTTCTGCATTTACAGATTTAACCAACCTCAGATTGAAAATATTCTGGGGAAAAAATTCCAGAAAGTTCCAAAAAGCAAAACTTGAATTTGACATGGACACTAGCAACTATTTACATAGCATTTACATTGTATTTACAAAGTATATCAGATATTATAAGTGATCTAGAGATGATTTGAAGTATATGGGAGGAATATACATAGATTACATGCAAATACTATGACATTTTATACAAAAAAAATTGAGAGTCCTTTGATTTTGGTATCCTGGTTGAGAGGCAGTAGGGTGGGGAGGCAGTCCTCGAACAAATCCCCTGTGGACACTGAAGGACAAAGGAATTCAGAAATTCTCCAGTTACCACTGTATTGTGTTTAATATTGTGCCTCTAAATAGTCAAGTGTATCTGAGAATTGACATCACTATGTTTACATTGTTGTTTTTTTTAATTAGAAGAAATTTTCATCTTATGTGAAAAATTTGTCAGAGGACCCACCTTTCCTTAATTGAAATAATCTATATGAAGGTACACAGTGGGCGTTGGTAATCAATTTCCTTTCTGAAAATTTGAAGGTTACCTAATTATAGGGAAGCAAATAAGTGATATTATAGAAATGGTCAATAATCCTAAAACCTGAGGCTCTCATCCCCTTCTTTCTTCCTTTCTCCCTCTTATCCTTCCATCCTTTTCATAGACTTGATTCTTTGTCAGTCTTCATGGAGCTTCTGCACACCCTACCTCCCAGAAGCCCAGCCATCCCCAAACCTCATCATCTTGAGGGCCAGGGCTGGCTGGCCCTCACACTTCTCATCTTTAATTTCTAGTTCCTCACATTTGTCACTTACAAATTCCTGGTCCCTAGACATTTTTGTTTTTAACGTTTCCTCTATTGATATTCCTTTTTAGTCAGTTTTTGAAGTGAATCACAAGGTAGTGTATTATGATACGCCTTCTAGCAGAAGTCTATAAAATGTAGTGCCTTCTCTCACCTTCCTCCTCATTGATGGACTTCCACTTAGGCCTTTTCTGTGTATTTTCAACAGTGGTTGTTTTTGCTTTTACTTAGGATACCATAGGGCAAATACTGTTCTGACTTGCTTTTTCTCTTTCTCTAGCTAGATAAAGCCAAAGATGGATCTCACCATAAAATACTGCAGCTATATAACGTGGGTGTATAATGTAATGTTTTACTTAACCATTCCTCAATTAATGGACAACAGACATTTAGGGTTTTGTGTTGTTTTTCTTTTAGCTCCCCCGACCCCCACCCTGTTAAATACAATGCTGCATTTAAATCCTTGTACTTACCTCTCTGTGCATGTGTTTTTAGTATATCTCTAGGATAAATTGGTTCTCAGAAGTGCAATTGTAGGGTCAAAATGATGTGCTCATTTAAAATGTTGATCACACTGCCAGATTACCCTCTAAATTGTTGGGCATGTACCTACTCTTTTACTAGCCAACTCCTGTTCATTGTGTAATTTTTTTAAATTTACTATAAAATGTTTCAGGTACAAAGGGTACAAAAAAATAGCCGCATGTAATAACATGAACATTTTAAGAGTGCTAAATTCTCATCTTAGAGGCAGTATGTGTCTTATCAGTATTATTCACTTTCCAGTGAATCCATTCTATCTTTTAAACTCTGGGAAGTTTCTCAAGAATAGGTAGGCCTGTTGGTAAAATTCTGTCATTATAAAGCAGGTAAACTTACATTTTTTTTTTTTTGCAAGTGGGTAGTACATTTAAAATAATGTTTCCCAGAAACTGGAAGCCTCCATGGAAGTTACTGGGGAAAAACCAACTAGAATAATGAGGGGTCTTCTAATGCCAAAGAAGCTGAAGTTGAATGGTGCTATGATGACCTACAAGACCTTCTAGAACTAACACCAAAATAAGATGTCCTTTTCATCATAGGGGACTGGAATGCAAAAGTAGGAAGTTAAGAGATACCTGAGTAACAGGCAAGTTTGGCCTTGGAGTACAAAATGAAGCAGGGCAAAGGCTAACAGAATTTTGCCAAGAGAACACACTGGTCATAGCAAACACCCTCTTCCAACAACACAAGAGAAGACTCTATAATGGACATCACTAGATGATCAATACCAAAATCAGATTGATGATATTCTTTGCAGCCAAAGATGAGGACACTCTATACAGTCAGCAAAAACAAGACCAGGAGCAGACTGTGGCTTAGATCATGAACTTCTTGTTTCCAAATTCAGACTTAAATTGAAGAAAGTAGGGAAAACCACTTGACCAATCAGGTATGACCTAAATCAAATCCCTTACAATTATACAGTGGAAGTGACAAATAGATTCAAAGGATTAGATCTGATGGTGTGCCTGAAGAACTATGAACAGAGGTTCGTGACATTGTACGGGAAGCAGTGGTTAAGACCATCCCCAAGAAAAACAACTGCAAAAAAGCCTATCTGAGGAGGCCTTACAAATAGCTGAGAAAATAAGAGAAGCTAAAGGCAAAGAAGAAAAGGAAGGATATATCCATCTGAATGCAGAATTCCAAAGAATACCAAGGAAAGATGAGAAAGCCTTCCTAAGTGATCAATGCAAAGAAACAGAGGAAAACAATAGGATGGGAAAGACTAGAATCTCTTCAAGAAAATTGGAGATACCAAGGGAATATTTCTTGCAAAGTGAAAGTCGCTCAGTCATGTTTGACTCTTTGCTACCCCATGGACTATACAGTCCTTGGAATTCTCCAGGCCAGAATACTGAAGTGGGTATTCCAGTATTTCCCTTCTCCAGGGGATCTTTCCAACCCAGAGATTGAACCTAGGTCTCCGATATTGCAGATGGATTCTTTACCAACTGAGCCACAAAGGAAGCACAGTACTGGAGTGGGTAGCCTATCCTTTCTCCAGCAGATCTTCCCGACCCAGGAGTGGAACTGTGGTCTCCTGCATTGCAGGCAGATTCTTTACCAACAGAGCTGTCAGGTATTCCCATTTCATGCAAAGATAGGCATAATAAAGTACAGACCTTAACAGACGTAGAAGATAAAAGAAGAGGTGGCAAGAATACACAGAAGAACTATACAAAAAAGGTCTTAATGACTCAAATAACCAGGAAGGTGTTATCACTCACCTAAAGCCAGACATTCTGGAGTGTGAAGTCAACTGGGCCTTAGAAAGCATCACTATGAACAAAGCTAGTGGAGGTGATGGAATTCCAGTTGAACTTTTTCAAATCCTAAAAGATGATGCTGTGAAAGTGTTGCACTCAATAGGCCAGCAAATTGGAAAACTCAACAGTGGCCATAAGACTGGAAAAGGTCAGTTTTCATTCCAAGCCCAAAGAAGGGCAATGCCAAAGAATGTTCAAACTACCGCACAGTTGCACTCATCTCACATGCCAGCAAAATGATATTCAAAATTCTCTGAGTCTTCAACAGTACATGAACTGAGAACTTCCAGATGTTCAAGCTGGATTTAGAAAAGGCAGAGGAACCAGAGATCAAATTGCCAACGTCTGTTGGATCAAAAAAAAAAGCAAGAGAATTCCAGAAAAACATCTTCTTCATTGACTACACTAAAACCTTTGACTGTGTGGATCACAACAAACTGGAAACTTGTTCAAGACATGGAAATACCATACCACCTTACCTGCCTCCTGAGAAACCTGTATACAGGTCAAGAAGCAATAGTTAGAACCAAACATGGAACAATAGACTGGTTCCAAGTTGGGAAAGGAGTATGTCAAGACTGTATGTATATTGTCACCTGCTTGTTTAACTTATATGCAAAGTACATCATGCAAAATGCTGGGAAATGCCAGTCTAGATGAAGCACAAGCTGGAATCAAGATTGCCGGGAGAAATATCAACAACCTCAGATATACAGATGATATCACTCTAATGGCAGAAAGCAAAGACGAACGTAAAGGGCCTGTTGATGAAGGTGAAAGAGGAGAGTGAAAAAGCTGGCTTAAAACTCGACATTCTAAAAACAGAGATCATGGCATCTGATCTCATCACTCCATGGCAAATCGATGTGGAGACAATGGAAGCAGTGACAGACTTTATTTTCTTGTGCTCCAAAATCATTGCAGACAGTGGCTGCAACCATGTAATTAAAAGATACTTGCTTCTTGGAAGAAAAGATATGACCAACCTAGACAAGGTATTAAAAAGCTTTACTTTGCAACAAAGCTCCATATAGTCAAAGCTGTGGTTTTTCTAGTTGTCATGTATGGATGTGAGAGTTCAACCATAAAGAAGGCTGAGTGCTGAAGAATTGATACTTTTGAACTATGGTGTTGGAGAAGACTCTCAACTCCCTTGGGTAGCAAAGAGATCAAAGCAATCACTCCTAAAGGAAATCAACCCTGAATATTCATTGGAAGGATTGATGCTGAAGCTGAAACTCCAATACTTTGGCCGCCTGATGCAAAGAGCTGACTCCCTTGAAAAGACCCCAATGCTAGGAAAGCTTGAAGGCATAAAGAGAAGGGTATAACAGAGGACGAGATGGTTGGATGGCATCACCAACACAATGGACGTGAGTTGCGCAAGCTCTGGGAGATGGTGAAGGACAGGGAAGCCTGGCATGCTGCAGTCCATGGAGTTGCACCAAGAGTCTGTCCTGACTGAGCTGCTGAACAACAAATACTTTGATTTGGCATAATTTCTTTTTGCTCAGAGGACTTCATTTAATATTTCTTTTAGTGCACATATACTGTTTAAAGTTTTTTTCAGCTTTTGTGTCTCAGAAAAAAAATCTCTGTTTTGCCTTTTGGATTTTGAAAGATATTCTTGCTTGGTATGAAATTCTGGTTGGACAGTTTCTTTTCTGTCAATGCTTTTAAAGATGTTGCTCCACTATCCTTTGACTACATAGTTAGAAATGGGAAAGTTCCCATCATTTTTATTTCCTTTTTTAACTTGTTCTTTTTTCTTTTTTTATCCCTCTGGCTGCTTTTTGGATTTTCTTACTTTGTCATTGATTTTTGAGCAATTTGATTGTGATATGCCTTGATACAGTTTTCTCTATGTTTCTGGTGTTTGAGATACTGAACTTCTTGAAAAAAACTGTACGTTTATGTCATTCATGTCTCTACTTAACTTTTTGAACATATGCAATATAGTTACATCAACTTTTATATATGTCTTTGTCTACTATTTCTAACATTTGTGTTGGTTCTAGGTTCATTTCTGTTGGTTGATTGAATTTTTTTTTTTCTCCTAAATATAGGTGGGATGTTCATGCTTCCTTGGAAGCCTGGTAATCTCGGGTTGGATGACAGTCATTATTGGGTGCTAGACATTTTTTTATTTCTGTAAATATTCTTGAGTTTTGTTTTGAAATGCAGTTTCGTTTCTTAGAAAGTTTGATCTTTCAGGCCTTGCTTTTTTGGATGCGACAAGAGCATGTTTATTCAGGGGCTACTTTTGCCTCAGCAATGAGACAACGCTCTTCTGAGTTTTCTACCTAATACCTCATGAATTATGGGTAGTTTTTTTTTTTTTTTCCCAGCCTGAGAACAATTGTAGGAACAATGTGCCTGTGGTTTCAGGCCCTGTGGGGACTCTTGACAGTGTTTTCCATCCCCTTTGGGTGTTTGTTTTTCCTAGGCTTGATTTGCGTCTTCGCATACATCAACCAGTCAGGGATCTGCTGAATTCAAGGGACCTTCTGCAGATTTCTAAGATTCTCTCTTTAAATAGGTCTTTCCTTTTTGGTCCTTTGTCCAAATTGTACCTGTTTTAAACTCCCAGACTCTAAGCAACATCTTCTCAACTCAGCCTTCACCTGGGTTCCTTCTTGCTGTACTACTGCAGCCTAGAAACTCCCAGCCCTCAAATGCAGGAATTGAGTTTGCCACAAAATGAAAGTGGAGTGAGCAGGAAAGCAACACTTTTTGGCCATCAAGTCAATTGTACAAGTATTGAATATTGCTGACATGATTCGACACTAGCAGATGTCAGCTTTAGGTTCTTTGTATTTCTTAAAGTAACACTTTACTACTTTAAGAAGGAGTTCTTCAATTAGTTCTTAGGGTCATAAATCTTCCAAAACCATTCTTACTTCTTGAAGTCCATTTATTAATATCTTGCTTCTGTACCAGGAGATAGTTTGTGAATCAATGTCCTCCAGAGCCAAGTGCCCTGTCCCTTGAACCCTGGGTGATAATTAAACACATGCTGTTTTTCTGAGATTTAAGATACCAGCACTGTGCTACAAGCTATTTTAGCAACTATGTTCTGAAGCAAGCTTCTGTGAACTCACCAGTCTAGATTCAGGACAATTACCATCATGTGTTAACAGTAACTCAATGGGAAAAAGTGCTGATTTTTTGGTGCTAGTAATGAAACAGTGAATTACTACTCTCTAAAACTGATCCATCAAACCCATGGTAAGAATTTGTTTCTATCTGTTTATTGCATCTATGAACTGTCTTTTTTAGAGGTGAATGGTTGAGGACATAAAAAGAAGTACCTTTGTGTATTTAATTATCATTGTTTTCCATGGATGGGATGAGGTCCAACTATTCAAATGGATAGCTCAGATGTGCTTTTATTTTTAGTACTTGTTTTGAGTCCTCACCAGATAACATTAAGCATGACAGAGATGTAATTTCATTAACCCAAAAGATGATTGACTTTGTCACTTCATAAAATTTTAGTGTTTGGTATGAGCAACATAGATGTCCTTTGATAAAACATAATGAACATTTATAAGATGGTAATGATTTATCCTGTGAGTCCATAGACTGGCTCAAGGCCGTATCTGTTCCACTGCCTGTTTTTAAATAAAGTTTTGTTGGAATAGACTCAAGCCCGTATATGTATGTCCTCTGGTTGCTTTCTTGTTACAGCAGCAGATTTGAGCAGTTACAACAGAGCTGTGTCCCGCAAGGCCTAAAACATGTACTGCTTGGTCTTCCTGGTTTATTCTACTGCTGATGAAAGGAGATAAAATCTTAAGGAAAAAAACTAGGAATTGGAAAGGGAAGTAGAGATTAAATAGTACTCCAGTGGGAGCAGCAGAATGAGAGCCTAAGTTTCCTAACTGCCCATCACTGAATATATTTTAAATACTTTTGCCAACCTCCAAATTGGAAATTCAGATGTCTGAAGAGAAGAATTCTTGAATTTCATTTTATGGGCAATAACTACATATTCAAGGCTTGCAATCATTTAAATTAAGGAAGAACACAGTATGAACTTGGTAATATGAATAAATGTAAAGCTGTCTTTTAAGTTAGCAATTTAATTGCACAATTTTCCCTGTCTTTTATTTTTCTGTAAAAGCATAGAAAATTCAGACTTTGAAGGGAGCAATAAAGCATAAGCATTGCAGAGGGGATAAAAATCTTTTGCCCACTCTGATTTAGAGACCTCTGTGACTCACGGATTAAAAAGGGTCCTCATAGTGTTTCTTATTATTAAAAGTATTGCTCATTTTTTATTTCATCTGAGTAGCATTAGGTGTGTATAACTTATTAATCATTACTTTATCTTAAGCTTCTTACCCATTTACTCTTAGTTTGAGATACATAGCCAGACAGACAGATTGACAAAATTAATCTGTTAAAATTTTTAGAGGTCTTCACTTTTTAAGACCAGCATATTATTAGAGGTAGAAAGACATTAGAGCTTCAGCTCCTATTTGCAAAAGAAACAATTGCCTTTATTATGTGGGTTCATTTACTGATATAAAGTGCCAAGCACAGTGCCTTATACTTAGAGACCCAATAGTGTATATATGTCAATCCCGGTCTCCCAGTTTATCCCATTCCCCAATTCCCTGTGGCGCCCCCCCACCCCGCTTGGTGTCCATACGTTCTCTACATCTGTGTCTCGTATTTCTGCTTTGCAAATAAGTTCATCTGTACCATTTTTCTAGATTCCACATACAAGCACTAGTGAATGTACTTAATGCCACTGAACTATAGTGTTAAATGCAGTTAAAATAGTATGTTTTCTCTTATGTGACTTTCACAATTAAAAAAAAAAAACAATTAGCAAGGGGTTCAAGATTGGGAATTCATGTACACCTGAGACGGGGGAAAAAAAAAAAAGTGGTATTAGAAAGGCTTTGCTATTCAGAAAACAAGAACAACATGCTATGAAAATAGGTTGAGGGAGCGAAACAAATGTTCTTGGAAATTAAAAATCTAGTTGCCCTTTTTTTAAGTCAAGTAAAAGCTAAATTTAGTGTAAGCAAGTAAGTAAATTTGATGTTAGTGAGTAGAACAACAACAACAAGAATGGAAAGTAGAAGATAAAAGCTTTAGAGGATCAATCCAAGAGGAATAGGAATTCCAGAAAGATTAGACCATAAATAACAAGGAGAGGGAATGGCTTATAGCATAAATATTCCTCCCAGCTGAAGACCAAGCATGTAGTTTCTAGAAGCCCACAGTGAGTGAAAAAAAGATGCATCCCTGACTATGTGCTGTGAAATTTTACAATAAATGTGAGACAGGCCTGGAAGCTTTGAGGGAAGTTAAAAATCAAAGTGCTTCAAAGGAATGAGAATCTGTGACCGCAGGTTTCTCATCATCCACCCTGGATATCAAAACCCTGGGAGCAGTGACTTCAGAGTCCTGAGGGCTGCTGACGGTCAACCTTCGATTCTTAGCTTAGACAGACTATTGAGTGCGAGAGTGGAACACACGTTTCAGGCATGTAAGGGCTCAGACTTTCTCTTCCATACTACTGTTGGAAGGCGTTCCAGGAAAACGGCGAATTAACAGCGGGATCCGGAAGCTGACTCTGTTGCAAGCAGTAGTACCCAACTCTGGCCAGCTTAAGCAGAAGAGATGTTTACTGAAAGGATATTGGATAACTCCACTGAATTGCCAGGAAGATTAGAGAACCAGGCTTGGCAAACAGGCAGAAACATGGAAGGATCTGTAGCCAGAACCACAGCTAAAACATTTCACCACAGCCATCAGCACCGATCTGCTCTTGGGCCAGAGCAACTCCAAATTCCAGATCTAGGGAAGGTGTATCTGCCTGTCCCAGCCCAGGTTCTAGAGAAACTGGGAGAGAGGACTGGGAGTCTTCAGTTTCTGTGGTTAATTCAGGAGGGGGGATTTTCTCCCCTAACCCTCTTGAGTTCCTTTGGCTCGTGTAATGATTTAATTGACACAAAACAGATTAATGGGGCGGGGGGGGGGGGGAAGCAATTCATATGCACGAGGTCTCAGAGAACTAAGATCCCCAAAGTGACCAAAGCAGGCCATTTATCATTTTAGACGAAGAACCAATTACTTGTGAAAATTTAACCACAAAGGGGCTTGTGCTTGGGGTAACAAACTGATGAGGAAGTAACAAAGTTTGTTTATATGGCTTCCTTACCCTTGAATTCCCTAATTCTGGTGATAAGGAGGCTTTCTATACCTTCATATGAGAGAGTTATTTCCCACTTTCATGGGTAATGGGGTGGGGGGGATGGACGGGGTGTTTGGGGGTTTTTTAATATATTTTTTCCCATCTATTTCCTCAAGTAACTTCTTTTTTAACTTAAAATTTATTTTTAATTGGAGAATAACTGCTCTACATTATTGTGTTGGTTTCTGCCATATACCCACCTCAATCAGCCATAAGTACCAACCTCAGTCAGCTGTAAGTATCCACCTCAGTCAGCTGTAAGTATCCATGCGTATGTCCCCTCCCTCTTGAGACTCCCTCCCAACTCCCACCTCATCACACCTCTCTAGGTTGTCAGAGTCAAGTAACTTTTAATTCAAAGTTTTTAAATATAGAAAGGAAGGCAGGCACCAGTTTCATAAGTAATTGACTTCTGTTTCAAAAGTTGTACATCAGTTTAAGATTTCTTTTCCTTTAGAAGCATTCTTGTGTACCTGGTTAGATTCCCAAACTAGTCCACGAATACAAGTTAGCGTGAAGTTAAAATGCCTAGATCTGTTGTTTATAAGTCAAAAGAAGCAACAGGGTCAATTTTGGGGTCCATTCTAGTAGCCCAGTGAGAAATGATGGAAGGATTTGGCTGGGGCCATGAAGCAGGTGTGGAGGGGGGCACCTGAAAAAGAAAAGAGACTGTTCTGCCCACCAGATGCTTGTGGCTAGAATGTGGGACCTCAGGCGGCATCTCCGAGAAAAATGCACACTAGCTACTGCCGGTGCCAAGTACCCCGTGTGCGCTGCTTGGGTGCTGTTCAGGTCATCAGTCCTCTGAGATACTGGTTTCTGAGTAGGCTTCCCACCTAACAGCTTCTCTTGATAGATTCTAAACTTAACCTGTTGCTGGAAGAAACTGGGAAGACCAGAGCTCTTCCTCTTAGGTAACCTCATGTCAGTGAAAGATTGATGCTGGCAGTGTGGTTATTAGTCGGGTATTTCAGGGACGATGATCTGGCCCTTCTTTCATCCACTGCACCCAAGCTCCCCTCCTTACCCACTAGCCCTTACAAACCAGGGCCTTGCAAGTCACTGTGCTTCCAGTCGTGCTTGGACTGCCTGCTTAAGGCCCCCAGCTCCCACTCCCTTTTTAAATGGTTAACCAGATTGAGTTAATATATAGTCACAGCTGGAAACTAGGTATTTTCTTAAAATCCCCGTGCCCTAACCCACTGACCTGATGGCCAGAATCCAGGTGAGTTCCAAGTGTGGTCTGGTCTCAAGCTGGAGATTGCCTCCTTTGGGTTATTTCACTGTTGTATTGAATCTGGTCCTCATGCTATTTATTTAAAGTCTGTTTTCCTCTATTTCCCTCCCTCTGTTCAGAATGCCCTATCTTGCCCTTGACTTTGAGACAAAATATCTCTAAATTCTTTCCTTTGCTCAGATCTGTTAACCAGGGCAAAGGGAGTTTATTTTAATGTTCACAGAATGATTTTTTTCTTGATTTATCTTTTTTTCCTATGACTCAGTTGAATGCTACATAAGAGCACCACTTCCCTTCCCCATGAAAATGGGATGCCTGTTCTGGTAGCATACCCCTATTTTTGTTTTGAACCAGTGCCTGTACACATTGAGTGAGTATAAACCACTAGACTTTTTTGTTGAACTCCAAATGGAAATGATTTTTATTTTTCTTTTTATGCAAGAAAACCACACTCACTTTAAAGTGACTTAGTAATATTAAAAGTTAAGAAGAGGACTTCTGTGGAAGTCCAGTGGTTAAGACTCTGTGCTTTCATTGCAGGAGGCATGAGTTCTGTCCCTGGTCAGGGAACAGTGAGGCCAATAAATAAATAAAGCATTAAAAAAAAAAAAAAGAAAAAGTTAAGAAAATAAAATCACTGTAATCCTACCACCCGAAGATTAATACTGTTAAACTGTTTGCTATTATGTATCCTTAGATACTTTCTTACTGTGCATATTGTTTTCCCACAGAAGTAGTAAATCTTACTGTTTACTGCTTAAAAAAAAAACTTACATACATAAATGTACATCATTATTAATTGTATAATATTATATTATATAAATGTAGAATAACTTCCTGAATTTTTCTTCTGAGATTGGGCATTTATGTTAGACATATGTGGAAAAGTATAAATATTCAAGAAACTGGGTGTGCTGTTTTTAATAGACAAACTGTAGAAACAACATAAATGTTCTCAGAATGTACTCCAAAAAATGGAAGTGTTCATTTGAAAGATATAAATTTAATGTGTATACAGACACCTTACTTTGTGAAATCCAACCAAATATTACAGAACTATAGATATGAAATCATTACTTCATATTTAATTTTACTTCTTAGACATAATCTCCATTAACGTTGGATGTGGATCTTTCCAGACTTCTCTGTGGATACATGGGAAATTTCGTATTGAGGTCTGTAGTTTTACAGCTTGTTACCCCCGTGAGATACTACTATACATATCCTTGGGCAACCTTAATTTTTCCCCTTTATAAATATGTCTTAAAAAAATATTTCCAAACATGTAGATGTGTGTATGTGTGTGTATGTATATATATATGTATGTATTTATCCCTTTTATAGGTTGGTAATGTTGGAGCTTTGTGATTTACCTGCCCCAAAACTTTGGGAATTTATTCCTCGATTCATTGAAAATAAATACGTCAGTTTGATTGAGTGCATACCACATGCAAGGCTTTGGGGAAACTAAGCTACTTAAGATCTGAGCTCATGGTCGGGTGTGGAAACCTGGAGAGTCTGCTATGATAGTGAAATCATGCCCCAACAGCTCAGAAACCACTGTGGCAGCAAAGGAGGGCCGTGTCAATCAGTCCAGGAAGGCATGGTCACTGACAAGCTATTTGAACAGACCCGAGTTCAATCCTGGTTTCTGTGATTTATTAACTGAGATTTTAGGTAAATCCTTAACTTTTCCGTCTCAGTGCAAGATGGGTTTAGGAATGCCTAGCCTACGATGCTGTCATGAATATTTCCTGGGGAAGTGGTTATAGCAGAGGAGTGTTGAATGCCCATTAGTAGGTGTCCGTCTAGGTAAACAAACTGTGACCTATTAATGGATACACTATTATGCAGCTCTAAAAAATAAAGTCATTCTATGTATACTGATAGGGGCCAAATTCCAAGACATATTATTAACAGTGTGTGGTTTGCTACCATTTGTGTAAAAAAAAAAAAATTTATAAGGTGTGATGGTTTAAAACTTTATGTACTTGTATTTACACAACCTGTCTAAAAGGATATCTGAGTAACTTGGTAGTGCTTGCCTTTGAGGAAGGGAATTGGGGATCGAGAGTGGGAGAAAGACACAACATTGAAAATCAACTATCCTCAATAAAAATTTTAAAAGGAACAGAAAAGAATGGGAGACAGATTAGCTGTCCAGGTATATCCATTTGTGCTGCTTAAATTATCTTCTGAATTTTTATGTAAAGGAAAGTTTTTTTTAATTATGAATAAAACAAGTTCATCATAAAGTAAGATGGTATCAGTTTAATATAACTTCAAATATTTTTATATGCCAATCTTTCACTATCATTTTATGGAATGGTTACAGACACAGACTTTAGAGTACATATTTACTGGCTGTGGGGATATTGGAAAAGTGAAATCTAAATCTCTACTTTCTCCTGTAAAGTAGGAAATTATATTAACCACTTTATGGGGTTGTTGTAAAAATAAGATACATAGTCAAGTGGAAAGCGAGTAACCTGTTATATGATAAATTGTAAGCACTCAAATGTTGAGTGTGCTATCAGTTCAGTTCAGTCGCTCAGTCGTGTCCGACTCTTTGCGACTCCATGAATCAAAGCACGCCAGGCCTCCCTGTCCATCACCAACTCCTGGAGTTCATTCAGACTCACGCCCATTGAGTCAGTGATGCCATCCAGCCATCTCATCCTCTGTCGTCCCCTTCTCCTCCTGCCCCCAATCCTTCCCAGCATCAGAGTCTTTTCCAATGAGTCAACTCTTAGCATGAGGTGGCCAAAGTACTGGAGCTTCAGCTTCAGCATCATTCCCTCCAAAGAAATCCCAGGACTGATCTCCTTCAGAATGGACTGGTTGGATCTCCTTGCAGTCCAAGGGACTATAGTTAATACTAAAAGGCTGTATCTAGGATTCTTTGTTGCAAGTGATAGTAATCTAACTGTTGTCATTTACCAAAAAGGGACATTTGTCAGCTCACACAAATGAAAATCCAGAGTAGCTCTATTCTGGGGACTGGTGACATCTAGCAACCCCTTTGAAGGGACTCAGTCTCCCTTCAGCTCTTAACTCTGCTTTCTTCTCTGTTGGCTTGTCTCCTAGAGAGCTCCAGGCTCACGTCCTACTAGCCTAATAACTCGCAGTGAAAAGAACCCGGTACTCTCCAACAGAAATCCCGTTATTGACTGATTCATCCTGCTTTGGTCATGGTCCCATCCATCAACCAGTCAGGTTAGCCAACCGACTGGACCATGCTGATGGTTGGGCCCACATTAAGGCACCCACCTCTGCAACTTTAATGGGAAGGGCCAGCCTAAGATGCTGAGCAGTGTCAGACATTTTGTTCTCAAGCTTGGAGACAAAGAAATCACCTAAACTAAGAACTGTGAAGAAGTTCCCCAGATGAAAAAAATAGGAGCAAGAAATAGCAAGGCAGACAGAAACCATGTATGTTCCCCTCAGCCCACTGCTTGGCTGCCTGNCTCAAGCTTGGAGACAAAGAAATCACCTAAACTAAGAACTGTGAAGAAGTTCCCCAGATGAAAAAAATAGGAGCAAGAAATAGCAAGGCAGACAGAAACCATGTATGTTCCCCTCAGCCCACTGCTTGGCTGCCTGACAGTTATTCCTGCTATTTTCATGTGTGTATTTTCTGAAACGCTTAATGGTGCAACTCTTCCATACAGAGTCATGTCATCATAGTTGGGGCCGAGGTCCTAAAGTTAGCACATACTTCCTTTCCAATAAAAGCCACCCTTGATAATGACCGCTCAGGAAGATGCTGCGTGGCTCTTGGTCAGCATTTACTCCTCCTCAGGACCGAAGGGCTGGGCCTTCTGTTAAGACCAGATGTATTAGTTGCTTTACTGGTAGGGGGCATGTAGTATGAAAATCCCTTTATAAACAGGGTAGCTCTTAGTTCACACTAAGAGCAAACAAACATTGAGATAACCAAGAGAAGATTTTCCTCTGAGCTGCTGCTCTGCCCAGGGCAAGGGGGTGTGTAGGTGGAGACTACCTGCCCTGTTTAAATCCTCCCATCTGGCTTCTTGTTTGTTTCAGCAAGCATGTGTGCTGGAACTTGCTAAGGTAACCATTAAAGTAACGCTGTTGCATCATGTATCAAAATGTGGAGCCCTTCCCCCAGAGTCCCGTTACTGTGCCTGTCTTCAGATCTAGGACCTGCACAAGTTCTGTGTGGTTCAGTTTAGTCCCTATTCGCTACCCAGTGGAAGAAAGGTAACAGGATAACCCGAAAAGTCCATTTGAAAAAGGGGAGATCACACACGGAGCTCACCTCCCGGAGCGCACTGTGTCCTCCCTGCAGCAGAAGGCTTTCTGGAGATGTGCCCTGCTTGTGGGGCAAAGATGGCCACTCTGATTTCTATCCTTTGGGAGGATTTTTCTGAGGGTGCCCTTCTTTCATTTCCTTTGGGTATAAATTCATAGGCTTAGTGACTGATTACCTTAGAGACAGAGGTCTCATAGGCCGTCGCTTTCTCGGGTGCCTTTCAAATTGAGTCGGTTTTCTATCTAGTACTGAGATTTGGTCCACTCTGGTTTGGTGCTTGGTTACCGAAGTCACACAGCCTGACTACTTCTGGTCCTTGAAGTTGAATCTGAATTTCTTAGCAACAGATCTCAAAATTTCCCCCAGCCCGCAGCCTACTGCTTCCACGGACCTTAGCCTCAGAGCAGTTGGAAACAGCAGCCTAGGATGGGGAAGCAAAAACGAGTATGTCCCCAGGCTGCTGGCCAACGGATGGTTCTTTATTGAGGGGTCAAGGAGGATGCAGCCTGTAGGGTGCAGGAGTTTAGGGTCCCAAGCTCTTTTCCCATTTTACTTTCCTTCTGTGGGTGCTAGCCGGGGCAGAGAATACAGCTCTCTTAAGTTCTTGGGTTCCTTTTTACAGAGAGAAAGCATCTCTAGAGCAGAGCTGTAGAGCTTTTCTCCTTCTCTACTTTTAGGTAAGCCTCAAATGAAGCTTGTCTCTCCCAGTAATAATTTCCTGAAGAACACAAGAAGCGGCCACCACACCCTGCCCCTCTAGCGATGCACGCCAGCCCCACATTGCACTGGAGCCCATCGTGACTCAGCCATTCCACAGGCTCTGACTCTGCCCACCTCACCTTCCTTCAGGGGGTCCTTCCATCAGGAGGTCCTTCAGAAGGTCCTCACCACACCTGCAGGAGCCCAACTCAAAGTGCTCTGAGGAAAAACAAAGGTTTTATTGGCTAGTGTAACTGAAAAGTCTGGGGAAGAGCAACTTCATGACCTGACCCAGAGTTCTGAAGGATGGCCTCAGACTCCCATCTCTCCTTTTCCTCACTCTGCTTTACCCCGGGGAGGGCTCATTTTCAGGCCACTTCTGGCTAACAACTTAACCTTACTAACAAGCCACATGCCTTCCTAGCAGTAGTTCCAGAAAACTTCCTTGGGTTGCCTTGTTCACCCAACTTTGGTCCTGGGTCATCTGATTGGATCACTGTGGTGGAGGGTGAGGATGGAAAGAAAGACAAGCCCAGTCGGGGTCGCCTGTGTGCACGGATACACCTGTCTATGGGAAAAGATGCTCCCCAAGGAACAGTCAGGGAACTTGCCTGATGAAGAAGGAATGTTCGCAGGGCCAGCCAAAGCAACAGGCCCATACAAGGATTTGACGGACTATTTGGGAGCAGATGATGACATGCAGAGGGCTTCCCAGGTGGGGCAAGTGGTAGTCAAGAACCCGCCTGCCAATGCAGGAGACATGAGATGGGGGAGGTTCAGTCCCTGAGTTGNGAAGGAATGTTCGCAGGGCCAGCCAAAGCAACAGGCCCATACAAGGATTTGACGGACTATTTGGGAGCAGATGATGACATGCAGAGGGCTTCCCAGGTGGGGCAAGTGGTAGTCAAGAACCCGCCTGCCAATGCAGGAGACATGAGATGGGGGAGGTTCAGTCCCTGAGTTGGGAAGATCCCCTGGAGGAGGTCATGGCAATCCACTCCAGTATTCTTGCCTGGAGAATCCCATGGACAGAGGAGCCTGGCGGGCTTCACTAGTCCATAGAGTCATACAGAGTCTGATACGACTAAAGCTGCTTAGCATATACACAAAGTTAATTTGCTAACTGTCATTTCTGGGCCTTTGGAGTGACGATATTTAGCTCAGCACTGCTCAGTGGAAAGATAATGTGTGCCACAAACGCAGGCCACGCAATAAAAAGATATATATGTGTGTATGTGTATAGATAAGGAAACAGGTAAAATGATCACTTTACTAGTATCTTATTTAATAATTTATAAAGCCCAAACAGCACCATTTTAACATGCAATCAATATTTAAAAAATGATTCATGAGCTCTTTCACCCTTAGTTTTTGAAATCCAGTGTGTGTCTTACATGGACAGCACGTGTCCGTTCACACGAGCCTCCTGTGGCTCATGGCCGCTGTCGTGAACAGAATGAATTTAGCTGGTAACTCTTCCGTAGAGAAGCTGGATATGTGTCATCAGCTGATAAGTTGTTACTTCAGTGTCTACGTCATGGGGAGTTATTTTGAAACTGTGAATCTCCTCGTTAGAAGAATCCGCCCTGAAATGAACCTAAATGCACATTGCCATGTGGGTGTCTAGTTGGTACCACCCCTGTCTGAATGCCCTTCACACCCATGCAGTCAGCAGTTACTTACTTAATTACCTGGCTTCTCTCCTGGTCTCTGCACAGCAGGAATCAAGGGACTCTATCTGTCTTGCTTAGGTCTGTTCCCTAAGCCCAGAGCCCAGTACGCAGAAGAACACAAAGTGAATATTTTTAAAGTGAAAATCAGGGGAAAAAGTTGGGTGAGAACTTCTCGTTTGCCCAGGTTGATAACAAAATGCAGAAATTAATCCTAGTGGAAGCCTAAGATTGAGTGTTTGTGGTATTTTTTATTCTGATAAATGACCATTTGTAGTCTGTGACTAGTTGTGTTCCTGTTCAATCACTCTTTCTCTCATTGAATATATCAATATATGTATATATAGAGAGAGAGACTATGTGTGTGATTGAATACCTACAGAAACCCAGGCTCTGTGCCAAGCCCTAGGTATGCAAAGATAAATGAGAAACAGTCCCTGCCTTAAAGGAAATGAGAAACAGATAAGTAAAATAACTCTTAAATCCAGCAAGTGTTATAATACCAACAAACAAAGAGTGTTTGGGGGGAACACATGGAAGGGGGTTCAGTCCAGGTCAGAGATGGAGGTAGGAGCCAAGGTTTGCTGGGGGAAAGTGAATTAAAGTTCCGCGGTGCCTGTGGTATTCTTAGTCTCCAGCCCCATGCCTGGCACGTGTGTTGAATCCATGAGTAAACGAACAAAGTGGCTGCAGAGCCTAAGCCTGAAGGATCGTTGGATTTGTCCATCTATGCACAGGAGGCGAGAGCCCTGCCTTGGAGGGTTCCAGGGAGCCCAGGCTGGAGGGACCTGAGACCCAGAGGAGGCTGAGGGGGCCAGGGTAGCGCTGATGCAAGCCTGCTGCATTTGGCAGGAGCCAGGCCACAGCCTCACTTGTGATCATCCACATGACCCGCGACCAACAACTGTACTCTCTTATTCTAGGCAAAGCGCAGGCTGGAGCTAGGAGAAAGCGGCCAGCAATACCTCTCAGATGGTTTAAAAACCCCCAAGGGCAAAGGAAGAGCTGCACTCCGGAGTCCAGACAGCCCCAAAAGTAAGGATTCTGTCGTCTCTCCCTCCCCCAGGTGTGAGCTTCCCAACTTTCAGAGCGCGTGGCTGAAGGGACGCCGAGGTGTGGACAATTTTGGCATGTTTGATTCTTTTTCATTTCTGTCTTTGCCTGTCCAAAAAAATAAATATGATGTCTGCAGACACCCAGTGAAAGGTTTACAGAGTGAGTCCTGTTACCTGTATGCTGACTTCAGGGGAGGCCTCTGTAGATGTGCGCAGTTTCATTTTTCAACTCAGAATGTAAACTCTTTGGTACCATTCGTAGTCAAATCTAACTTTAACTTGCCTTCATGGACCTTACTTGAGGGACCAAGGCGAGCTGGGCATTAAATGTTACCTCTGTTGGCCTAAATCTCTAGCTCATCATATGGCAGCATAAGAATTGATGGAGACCAATGAATTGCAGCTAGTTTGCATTTCCATCAACACGATCATTGTTTCTTTGAGAGAAAAGGAGGTTGTAAATAGCTAAATTGTCCTTTTATGTCTCTGGCATTTAATGTGGAGGCTAAATTAATTTAGACTTCATCCTCTCCTAACCTGTAGTTTATGAATTAGGGAGTCCACAAATTGTGTGTCATATTCAGTTAAACCCTTGACCTATATACCTATAAGAGAATAAATACAATATTAAATGGGGATATTTCATACAAGAGGGATGGGGAGATGGGATTGAAAGACTTTCCTAGGCATTCTTCATGTACATTATTTGAAAAGTTGGTGAACAAGTTCTACGCAAAGAGATAAAGGAGCCTGAAAAGCCAGTTAGGATGGGTCTGTCATCAAAAGCTGGAGGGGTTCACAGTCTGAACCCACTGAGTTAGGCTCCATGTGTGCTGATTCCATGAGGCTACAGCACTTTTCATTCATTCAACAGATAGTTTTGAACACCTACCATCTCTGAGATACTTCACTAGTCCCAGAGAGTAAGATAAGTCAAAATAGAAACTACTGAGAAATTCACAGTGAAACACTTTCATCAAACAGGAAGTTTTATTCCATCCCTTCCTTTTCTAATAAAGCAGTTCATAGCTTTCTATGACTCACCAAAAACATCAGCAACAACAGCTTTGCTTCTGATGCTAATTCCTGGGCTGCTGGGGGAGAGGGGGCTTGCTTGACGGCTAAGAAACCCTTCATTTCTTTACCTTTCCCCCTATTCCCCCTACCCGCTTGGTTTTTGTTTTTCTTTAAGCTCCAAAATCTCCCTCAGAAAAAACACGGTATGATACATCCCTTGGTCTGCTCACCAAGAAGTTCATTCAGCTACTGAGCCAATCACCTGATGGGGTCTTGGATTTGAACAAGGCAGCAGAGGTGCTGAAGGTGCAAAAGAGAAGGATTTATGACATCACCAATGTCTTGGAAGGCATCCACCTCATTAAGAAGAAGTCTAAAAACAACGTGCAGTGGATGTGAGTATGGGTCACCTCCACCACTCCAAGTTCACTGGCTCTCGGCTGGGTTGGGGGTGGGGTTCCTTGCAAACTGCAGCAGGGTTTCTCCCAGCCCCAGCTTTCGCACTCATGCCCACACTTCATTCCTTTTTCTCTCCTACTCTCTTCTCTCTCCTCAGTTCCTTAGCCAGAAGTTCAAAGTCTCTTTACAAAGAGACCTTCTGTTTAGATGTTATCATAGATAAAAGGATTTATATTCAATTAGCCTCCAGCAAGGGGATCTTGGGATTAAATAGGGCCCTGCAGATGTACAGTAACTTGCTGTCCAACTGTCACCATCATATCAGCATGTGTGCTCCCATGTAATCTAATAGATGCTTACACAGGCCTCTGGCTTGTCTCTAATAGGAATTTAGAAACTGTCTATGGCTGTGTATCAACACATAACGTGTATATACACAGTATCTTTATCCATGGTTCTCACTGCAGATTAACTAACTTTCTGTGTAAATTAAGTCAAGACAAATGCCTTGGTTCCTTCTGGAACGCCAAGATGATAACACTTGTCACCTACATACCCACATGCATGATTAACTGTGTGATCACATCATTTGTGAATTACGGACAGAGAATCTGAACACCCAATATTTGAGAAGCAACTTCTAAAACCCTATTAGAGGGAATAAGTCTGTTATGGGTTGACTTTGAAAAAATACTGCTTCAGACATAATAAAACAAACAGGTAGTTTTTTTGAACTTTTTGGAATTTTGTGACGATTCAGTAACCCATTTTAGCTAGTGGTTGAGACAGCCTTGTTGGGGATTGGTCTTTGTTCTTGCATCCAGCACATCTGTGTTTCCGTAACCTCCTTTTCCTTTTTAGTTGTTGGTATAAGACCCTCAGAAATTACCTAAGTTTTTCATGCTTTTGGGGGATGATGTTTGGTTGAATTTTTGAGTGATTCCATCTTTTCCTTCCAGTCTTTCTACCTTACTGTTTCTTTCCTTCCCCCCCGCCCCCCCTCCCCATTTCTTTTTCCCCACTGGGAGGCATGTGGCAGGAAGAAGAGCTGCCTCCTTCTGCCCTTTGAATTTGAGTCTTCTAAAGAAACAGGC
>SJYA01002928.1:3468711-3506607 GCA_006410615.1 Neotragus moschatus
TGTGTGATTCTTTTGACACCCACCCCCCCCCTCCCCAACTCGGTGGCCAGGGTGGTTTTACAGGGGAAGAAATAAGAATAGCTATAGCTGGGCTGTTTCCTCCATTGTGTAGTAAGGAGCCCCTTAGAGGAGGAGATGTGGTTTTTACACATGATTGGCAACTTGTAGCCTTATCACCTACATTAGCTTTCTCTGGGGCCTTTGTGGCAGAAGGTGAAAGCTTCTTTGCAGAGGGCTGTTATCCCAAGAAACAAATTCAGGAGGGAGCCACAGTGGAAGCACTTTCAAGTTTGTAAGATTAGAGAATATGTTTGCACAATTTATTTCAATTTGCCATCCAGTTCCGAATGTGGTACAGTTTGTTCACATGTGTTGAAATTTTCCTTCCTGTAGCATGTTGGGTAATTGTAGATGAGCTTTTATTTTAATAAGTTGTCAGATAGCTTTCTGACAGTGGGCTGTGGGGCAAGTACCTCGTTATCAGTTTCCCCACTGTTCTCAGGAAAAATTCACAACTGTCAAGTCTTCCATAAAGATAGCAATTGGCTTCCTTGATGAGACAGATGACCTAAAACCTAGAATCCTGCATGAGCTGTTCTGTCAAGCTCAGCACTAAATTAGCTGTTGTCTGAACTACTGAGACTTAACACGCTAGTCTGTGAGATGCTGGATGCTCAGTCGCTTCAGTTGTGTCCCAGCTCTTTGTGACCCCGTGGACTATAGCCCACCAGGCTCCTCTGTGTATGTGATTCTCCAGGCAAGAAGCCTGGAGTGGGTTGCCATTTCCTACTCCAATAGCCTGTGAGAGATGCCCCTAAGTGTGCATGCAGGGACTTCCCCAGGGGTCCAGTGGTTAAGACTCTGTACTTCCACTGCAGGGGGCAGGTTTGATCGCTGGTCAGGGAACTAAGATCCCACGTTCCACTCAGTGCAGCCAAAAAACAATGTTTTTAATGTGCATGCAGATTATGGGTGAAGGTGGTTTTTTTCTGGACAGTAGGTTCATAGCTTCCTTTAATTTCTAATAAAGAGCTACTAATCTAAGGGACATCATTTCCTCTAGGCTAAGTCCTATGACTGTGTCAAACATATTAGATCATAGACTCCTTTCACTATGTTATCTTCAGAAATGCCTTCATTGGCTTGTGATTTGCTGTTTCATCCTAGGCATTTTTTGGTAAGTTAATATAAAGAAGCAACTGGCTAAAGCCATTGTAGATTAATTATATTATTCCATATCCCTTATAAAACAAGGTTTGTGACCTCTTCTCTAGTAGCACCAAGTCAAAGCCTGTCTCTCTAAGCAAGCTTGCACAAATACTTTTATCATATAATAAATACCATATTCTTTCGTAATATCCTCTTAGGTTTGACTGTCAGTCAGGGCACTTTAAAGAATTGTTCAGTGCCCAGAAGTAGCTACCGAGTGTACTGAATATGATTTTACTCCCTTTTCCTTAATCATTTAGTTTGCAGAGCATCTGGAAGCTGCTTTCCTCCTTGTGAGCACCGAAATATTATAGTTAATAATATTATAGAAAGGACAGTTTTCTTAACAGAGAAATAATGACACTCTTATCAGCAAGCAGTCTATAACACAACCAGCCCAGGTGCACTTAAGAAAACAAGCTGTCTGCCTGAGTGGGACTTGGAGTTCTTCCACGGATAAATGTAGTTGCTACTCATTCATTCATTTTGGTGGCTGCTGACACTTTCGAATAGTAGAGTAGCAAATAGAAGTTACTGCAGTTTCAACAAAATTATGGCTAATAGAGCTCAATTTTTTCTGTAAATTGGGATTCTGCCATCATTCAACTTGAGTGACAGAACACTCAGAATCTGGTTTGAAAAGCCCTGACCAAACTGAGTTTTAGTTTTCTTTTGAGAGTTTAACTATTCTGTTTGTGTTTTTATGTTAATATCTTAAGTAGCCATGGACTTTTTAGAAATGGGCAGGAAAAAATCTATATATTTGATTTGTTGTTTGGAAGATCTAGAAGGAGATAATAAGACATAAAATACTTAAAATTTTTTCCATGCATCTATTTGGTTCTGTTCATCGTGGTTACATCTGAGACAATTAGTTGGAAGAGTTCCTTAACGCTCATTACGTTAGCTTATGTTACATATCAAGATATTCGAAAAATTAGTGGCCTTAAAGACCAAACTGTTATAGTTGTGAAAGCCCCTCCAGAAACAAGACTTGAAGTGCCTGACCCAATAGAGGTAAGGAGATAACATCTCTGTTCATCTGCAGAGATCTTTTTGGAATGCCCAGTGTTTTTTGGTTTTCTCCTTATAAACTTTATTTTGTATTGGAGTATAGCTGGTTATGTCGTGATAGTTTCAAGTGAACAGTGAAGGGACTGGGGCATACATAGAACATGTATCCGTCCTCCCCTAAACTCCCCTCCCATCCAGGCTGCCACGTAACACTGAGCAGAGTTCCATGTGCTATATGGTAGGTCCTTGTTGGTTATCCATTTTAAATATAGCAGTATGTACCCGACCATTCCAAACTCCCAGCTGTCCCCCACCCCCACAACCATAAGCTCATTTTCTAAGTCTGTGAGTCTGTGTTTTGTACCATGGTACTAAGTTGTACCATTTCCTTTTAGATTCCCCATGTAAGGGATGTCATACGATATTTTCCCTTCTCTATCTGACTTACTTCACTCAGTATGACACTCTTGGGGTCCATCCGTGTTGCTGCAAATTGGAATGCCTAGTGTTTAAAGAACCATTGACATTAGTTAAAATCCATATTTTCCTGGAAGCTTGAGAGTTCTTCCCCATCTGTTTTACTTAATCCTAACCTTAAAAACATGAACAGTTTGCTATGTATTGAATGTCCATAAAGTCTAATTTTAACATAGCAGGGCATTCAACTCAAAGTAGTTGATAGTTTACAAAGTGGTATATGGGGCCCTGACCCTCTTGTGGTTTACTCTTTTTTATAATTTGTTATCTGGTGGTTCTGATTGATTTGAACCAGTGGAGACTTTTATGTTGATTACCCTGGATATGGTCCCCACTATGAATAGACATATAGATGTTTTAAAGTAGCTCCCTGCCTTATCTTAGCACATTTAAAGAATTTTTTCATTTATAACACATTAACATTTACACAATCAAATGAGACTTTGGGTTTGTTGATAGATGAGAATATTATAAGGAGCATATATTTGTGATTGTTTTCAGATATACTTTGATAATATAAGCTTAGACTATAAGATAAATGTAGCAGAAGAATGCACACAAAATGAAAAGAATGAAGTTTACAAACTCCCATCTAGTGTAGAGTTCTCATCTTAAATGATCATAATAGGTTTATGACATAGATGAAGAATTTTAAATATAAGTGTGCTGTATTCTTTTATTAAACTCAGTTCCTAGCACTTAAGACTACTTACTATTCATGCAGTGGTGATTAAAGTTCAATATAAAAAAACTTACTCTTCAGGAATGAGTAACATGGAAATATGGTATTTGGAACATTTTAAAGACCTTTTAATAGTTTGCATAAAAGAAATAATTTTTTTAAAAAGATTCACCTCCTCTTGGCAGGGATCAGCAAAGTTTTTCTTTATAGAGCCAGAAAGTAAATATTGTTGGCTGTGTGAGCCCTATAGTCTGTTGGGACTACTCAACTGCACAGCCCTACTGTTACAGCATTAAAAAAAGAAGCAGCAGCAGCCAGAGACAACATATAAACAATGAGAATAGGTGTAACTTTTCCCAATAAAACTTTATTTACAAAGCCAGTTGGTGGACAGGATTTACCTTCGGGCTGTAGTTTGCTGACCCCTGCTCTAGAGGTTGACAGTCACTGACTGAGATAGCCTACCAGTGGAGAAGCAAAAGCAGCAATGAAGATTACCCTTACTTTCCATTTTTCCATGAACATTACAAAACAGCTTCCAGTTTGAACTTTTCTCACTTCTATTCATAGAGCCTACAGATACATTTGGCAAGTACCCAAGGACCCATTGAGGTTTATTTGTGTCCAGAAGAGACGGAAACACACAGTCCAATGAAAGCAAACAACCAAGACCACAATGGGAATATCCCTAAACCCACTTCCAAAGGTAAAAATTCCACTTTTGTCATTTGGAAACTATGTTAAAAGTGAAGGTAACTAGAAGGACCCTGTATCAGAATCACAAGTCTTGGCAAGAAACAAAAATTTCTATCATTAATGTTACATTAAAAAAAAAAAAATTCCGAATAGTTTGCAGAAGAAAATAATGATCTTGGGCAAACGGCTCCTCCACCCACTTAATGGAGTCCCCTCAGGCTTTTGCTATTGATAGAAATGGTTTCTTTGCAGTGTTTTGGGAAACCAGCGAAAGTGAAGAGTGGAGGTGTGAGCTGTCCAGCTGAACCACCAGCTATACTTGGCCACATACCTCTGAGTGATATCACAGATCATTGGAGAGGGAACTGAAAAACAGTTGGGAGAAGGAAGCCTTTTGCCCAAGAAGTTTTATCTTAATTTTTCCCCTCAGTGTGATGGGGAGAGAATAAGGGAAGAGAAGAAAAAATAAATCTAATTCCTCCCTTCACTGTCTCCACAGCAAAGGAAGCTCTTTGTAGTCTTTTTGTTGTCTCAGATTGGAGATATGTACTTAATTTTTTCTCCCTCCCAAGATAGCAGCAAGAAGTGATTTAAATAATCAGATCTGACTTAACATTGAGAAAAAAAAATTAAAAAGGCACCTCAAATGGTAAAACCAAAGACCACTTTTTTGCCCCACCCTAGAACTTCAAAGTGGATGTTTCCTTTTATTTGTATTTTTAGAATTATCTTTAATAAGCTAGTTGTTCAAAAAAAAGACTAAGTTAAAATCAGTGGTCTCTACTGGGGAGCCAACTTTTCAGACTGCATGTTTTGTTTTGTTTTTCCTAAAGGATGACTAACTGGTATCAGAAACTTGTTTTTGAACTTGGTAGTCTCTAATCTTTGAAGCTACTTGTATTCTTGTTTGCTAACAGTTGATATTTTAAAAGATGAATGAGTAGAGAAGAACAAATAAAAGCTGACCAGAGTCCCTACTTAACGATGCACATTAGTATAAGAGGTGATCTATACCATAAGGTCAGGTTTCCCTGGTGGCTCAGTGGTAATGAACCTGCCTGCCAATACGAGAGACATGGGTACCATCCCTATGTTGTGAAGTTCCCCTGGAGAAGGAAGTGGTAACCCACTCCAGTATTCTTGTCTGAGAAATCCCATAGACAGAGGAGCCTGGCAGGCTACATAAGAGTTGGACATGACTTATATAGACTAAACAACAACGTCGTAATGTCGTCTAATTGTCCTTTGTGGAAGAGTGTGTACTTCTACAACAGCAACATGTATATGCTTCCTCCAGATTAGACTTTTGCCTGACTTATTTTCTTGTTTCCACCACCTTTTTCTTTCTTCTCAGACTTGGCTTCAACCAACTCAGGACATAATGATTGCTCGATTTCTATGGCAAACCTTTCTCCTCTGGCCTCCCCGGCCAACCTTTTACAGCAGACTGAGGACCAAATTCCTTCCAATCTAGAAGGACCATTTGTGAACTTACTGCCTCCCCTGCTCCAAGAAGACTATCTCCTAAGCCTCGGGGAGGAAGAAGGCATCAGCGATCTCTTTGATGCTTACGATTTAGAAAAGCTCCCGCTGGTGGAAGACTTTATGTGTAGTTGATTATGCTTTGTGTGAACTCCCCTTATAAACCAATATTTTTTTATTATGGAACCAGAACATGTGTCATGCAGTGTTGTCCCTTCCGCCCTTCTTCCTCCAAGATAGTATCATGAAGTAAACTACAGACTTCAGAACAAAGCTGACATTTTAATGAATTAAAAAAAACAAAACTGTCTATCAACGCACAGTTGCAGGCTCCCTTGGGAAAGCCCTGCCTTGCCCCAGGCTCCAAAATCTTCTGGATGAGTCAGCAAGTGAGAAAACGTGCAATCAGGTGTCTCTCACCCGTCCTCTTCCTCCTTCCCTCCCTCCCGGATTGGCTTGCTGTGCCTGACGGATGGGCTGTAGAATGGGGTCTGGCCACCTGGCCCACTTGAAAACAGCAATCTTCCTTAATAGCATTTCAAGCCGTGCCTTCTGCGCAGAATGCATGTCTTTGAGGTCTGCTAATTTGGGATGGAAACTGCAGGAACTGTAAACTTGAAGTCATGCAAAAGTATGAAATGGATTTCTTCAGCTCTTCTTAGGAATATTTAAATTACTGTCATAATTCAGTTTAAGCTATGGACTGCGTGTCCCACTCGGAGGCCAAGAGATCTTCCACAGCCTTTCGGATGAAGAAACTGTTCTCCAATATTCATTGCAGATACAGAAGAACAGTCGAGTTCTGCCCCTCTAAGCTGTTGTGGATTTTCCTGTCTCCATAAACCACTCCCACTCTCTTGCCCCCAACGTATTTGTAAGTTTGAAGTTTATAGCAAATGCCTACTTAGGAGTTCTTTGTGAATTGTTTTGTTTTGTTTTGTTTTTAGCTGCCATTTAAGCATTCCTGTGGCACCCATCAACCATTTCAATTTAATTGTTTACTTTGAAGCGGTTTTTGCTAATTCAAATTATTTTAAGCAGAGGTAGAGAACCTCTACTGATCAGAGCATGTGTGATCTAAGGCTTAATAGCCCCGGCGAGAAGCTTTGCCCCATCTCGCATCCTTCCCCAGGAGGGGGTGCTCGGAGCGAGTGGAGCTCACTGACGGGGGTGGCCCATTGGAGAGAACCAGGTCAGACCCCAAGGAGCAGCAGGTATGGATGGATCCCTCCATCCCTTGGGCTTCCCAGGCCGCCTGTGACCGGGGAAAGGGCTCTTACACTGCACTCAGGGAGACCACTTCTCAGGATGGGGTCGGATGGAGAGGCCTCTGGGGAGAAGGACATCCCCTGTCGCGAGTAGCATGCTATCAGTGGCACTTCACTTCAGCTGTTGAGAGCAGGGAGCTCCCACTGTGTCGGGGGCTACAGGAGTCCTGGCCAGAACCCCCGTTCCGCCTTCCACTGTGAAGGAGCAGGGTGGACCAAGGAAAGCTGGGGCTGTAGAAAAAGGCAGGGCAGGATGCCAGAGCATCTTCCGCTTAACTCTTTAGGAATGGCGTCCCAAGTCAGAGGCTTCCTGACAGTGGCAACATCCTACCAGTTGAGTCCAAGAATGGCTTTCCCATTGGCCACGGGGTCAATGGCCATCTCCCACTGGGAATGTGGCAAGAGTACCACACATCCATTCCTTGGATGCTAACGGCTGTGGAAATGAGGGAGTCATCTAATAAATAAATTAAACCTCAACACCAGGAATGGTTGAGTTGAATCGCTATTCTGCCCGACACAGTGGGAGCCGCATGGTAGGCACTCGATTCAACAGGATGGGAAAAAAGAAATACTGGGTTGGCCAAAAAGTTCATTTGGGCTTTTCCATACCATCTTACGGAATATTCCTTACTTACATCCCTTAGGAAAAGTACAAAACAAAATCCACAAAAGCCCCAGCCAGTTTACTCTAGGTAGATTTCCACAATATGCAAAGTGGTGGTGGGGTCAACATGGATGACGCCAGCACTTTAAACTATTTGTGTAGGTATGCATGGGTGTGTGCTTGAGGAGAAAACAAAGGTGCCGTTTATCCTCCTTTTTCTCCGGCCTCCATCCCCACCCTCCTCCCCTGGACACACACTGGACCTGGTCCGAGATGAAGCATTGGGTGGGGGAGGGAGGGGGAGCTTTGTGTCAAGTGCCTACTGGAAATGCACTGTGGGGTTTTTTTCCTGTATGGGAAACCATTTATGCCAAGCTTTTCCCTATTTCCCATATTTATCTCATCTGGTTAGCTGCCTCTGCTTCCAGCTTTGTGTAATTCTCTTTGCCAGCTGCACAAAGCTGATTTTTTCCCAAAGTCTAAAGACTGAGCTCACCTGGCTAGGTGGTTGTGTGTTTGGTTGAATTTCTTGTTAAACCTTTTCGTAACGTGATGCCGTATTTATTGTTTTAAAAAATGAAAGGAATCCTAATAAGTCTTAAAAGTTCCTTCATGCATAAGGCTTTCCCAGTTAATGGGCTTAACTGGTGTACAGTAAGTAGACGTCCATACTGTATTCTGTTTGCATTAGTCATTTTCTTTTTGACACAAGTTTCTGGCACACGAAGTGGGTTAGTACTACAGTATTTGTGTTACTTTAAGTACTGAGTATGCAGGTTTCCTGGTACCATTGAGTTGCTGCTATTAAAGCTCACACATGAAATGGCTAAAAGTTACAAGTATGCGAATTATGACTGCGTGAGCCTTAGAGAGTAAATTGTATAAAGAGCAACACATGAGCTGTCAAACAGTGTTAGGTATGTGTTTATATGTACAGATTTGTGTGTAGTAATCATTTTATTTAAGTTGATAACGCAGTCTCCTCATATTTTCATTATCTAGCAATTTTGTACAAAAATAGCAATTAATTTGTAAACACTGCCAGAATATTTTCTAGCTGGTTTGTAATTTTTAAAGAGTGTTATTTTGTTTTTTTTTTGTTCTTCTTGTTGTTGTGGTGGTTCTTGTGTTCATTTTTGTTGTAAGTGTAGATCTGTAAATACAATTGCAGTATTTAAAGCTTTAGCTTTCAGGAAAAAGAAAGTAAGAACTCAGTGTGTGCATGACAACTCGTGTGTACGAAATAAGGGATTTGAAGGAAGATGCCTTGCAGAGTGAGTCGGGTGGCAACTGTCCGATTGTGGGAATTTCTTTTCCTGTGGGGTACGAGATTTTGTCAAAAGGAAGTATTTCTCCCAGAATTGGGAGTATGCAAACTACTAATCAGTTTAGCTTTGTGTTGTATGCTAGTTTAAAAAAGAAAATATGTAATATAATGTAAAAAAAAAAAAAAGCTTTTATGATGGATTTTGTAAATAGATTTGTTACAGGGTAACCTGTTCTCTAGCTGTGATCTTACCACTTCAAATGGGTGTAATTTGAATAAATTTTGTATGGTAAAGGATCAATAAAATGATTTTTTTTTTTAAAGAGTTCAGCCTTGTGGATGGTTTCTTACTATTGTTGTATGCTCCTACATTATATTTCTAAAGACCTGCTTAAGTTAAGGGGAAAGTTTGAACACAAATTCAAAACATCATATGCCTTCCTGTTTATTTGGGATCTGGGGAACATTAAGCAAAAGGTTTTTTGACCACTTGTGAGTGTTTGCCACTTTAGGAAGCAAAAGAACTTCACCTGCAGAAGCCACCCCAGGTATGGAAGAAGGATCTGTACACCGAGAAAACACCAAGTCAAGTTTTCTTCCTCATAAGGAGCTGGAAGCCAGTAGATTGTTTCTCAATACAGGTAATTGCCTCCCTTGCTCTAGATTCACTCCATGTTCATTAAGTGAAGTAGTTGTTCATTTATTTATTCAGTCACTCTTTGGGCATGAAGTGATAGCTATATGCTGGATATGGTTGTAAGTGCTGGAGTCAAAATAGAAAAAGACATAGATCCTTATCAGCATGAAGAAGCTTACAGTCTAGTAGGGAGAGAAATAAGTTTTAATTAGGAGAATTAAATTCTGAGGACAGGCTCGTAAGTGATTTTTTCTTCTGAAGCCATATTTGGAAGACTTAAGGATAGATGCTTTGAGATAAAAATGGAAATGAAGGGAAAATAAAGCATTGCTATTGGAGACCTGTACAAGGAGGAGAGCTTTAGGGGCCTATGCATCTGGATGCAGGAAAGTTTGCAGAAGACTGCCTGGGTAGGCATAACTCAAACTTGAATAAGCCAATGGATTCATCTTCTAGCATCTAGGAAGCTGGGGAGCACCTGAATCCAATCTAGACTACAATCCAGATATCATGAAAGAAAATGGAAAGCTGGTAGGTCATACCTTGGGATATGAATGAGAATCCCTGCCCTGCTACTTAGAATTAATCACCCAGGAGTCAGTCAGAAGTTAACAGAAATACCATTAATGGCAGGAAGTTGCAGTGATCCACAGAATGCAAAGAGCAAGCTTTCTGTTGTGCCCTTAAATCTGGGACTTAAAGACTGAAAGACAAATAGAACAATTTCTTAAAATACTCTGGAATGTTATACACTAGGAATTACTATGATACTTTGTTGTGCAAAGAGTACTATCAAAAAGTTCTGGAATTCCTTATGCTGGGGTGTCTGGAAAGTGTTGTGGGAAACAGAAGGAACAAAGTCCCATGTTATCACGTGCCTTAGAAACAAAACTGGAAATTCTGGCATGTTGGGCTTCTGTTGGGCTGTTTTAGGACTTGAGTATATACAACAGAAAAGACAGAGTTAGTTCCTAGGGAAAAGGGAGAATATATGTGTGTTTTCTCTTTCCTGCATCAATTTCAGTAGCTGCCTGCACACATCAGGAATACAGAAAGAAACAAGGGAATCAGAACCATGTTTTAATTTAAGCAGGGAATTCAGATAAACAAACCAGAAACATTAATTAAGGCCTATTTTTTCAACGTGAGCAAAACCATGTCAACTAATAATGACGAGATAGTCACAGGATTTGAATTGGAAAGCAACCTGATCCTGAACAAGGAGCTGGTTTCTTCATGTGACAATTCAGCCATCACTTTTTTTTTCACCAAGAAAACCATCTCCAGAATCCTAATCCAGTGCTTTTTCTGTGATATTTTAAGGTCTCCTAGTTCTTCCTCCTCGGACATGTATCAGAAACCTGCCTCTTCCCAGTTTTACTCTTGGAACCACAGCCTGGCTGACATGGTTAATTCATCCTTCTGAGTTAACATCACCTTCTGGAAGATCTGTGGCCATCCTGCCCACTGGCACTAATTTATTGTACTCTTCCCCGTCATGTTTGATGGATGCTGTCACTTCTGTGCCTCTGCAGTTACAAACTGAGAGAGATGGAAACCATTGGAGTCTAAGTTGAAGGACTCCTCAGTGGTTCTTTTGTCCTCAGTCTTTGATAAAAATGGATTTGCAGAGAAAGAATTGAATCCACAACAGCTTCTAAGTAGGATATTCCATTTCCTCCTTGAAAGACTCAAACTTCTCTTCCTGTACAGACTACTTTTCAGCTCCAGAAGACTTTAAGATGTTTTTTCTGCATAAGCAAATTCAGGAACAGTTGCCTCAGCTGAAACCTAAATTATACTGTGTCTCTCAGCCTTGAACAGCCCTTAGCATTGTACAGGGCTTTACAGTTTACAGTGCATTTTCATCTGCCTTATCTCTGCATATAAAGCCATTTGTAACTGATGGCATTAGCTGCAGAAGTAACCAATCAGTCTAAAAATGATAGAACAGTATGTGGGCAGTGATATGAAGAAAAGACAAAAAGCACCTAGCTTTAAGCCATACTCTGGAGACCCAAGAAACAAGAAAGAACACTGTGATTCCACAGGAGAGATCTGAAATAAAGACAGTAAGTAAAAATTAAACCATGTCAACAAAGAGCATGTTTCAATAGGTCAGGGATGGGAAGAGAGGTTGTATGTGCTTAGAAATGGGAGGAAGCAGAACGAGACCCAAGATGCTTGAAAAGAGCCACAGCCAAATCCTACCCTTGGCAAGAAACCAAAGTACAGCTGTTCTTTAGTTAAAGAGAAGCTACCATCACCATTGACTCAAAGTTTGGTTATTTATCAAAGGAATAAAGTGAGTGCTAAAGACAGGGACAGGTATAGGGGTGCAGCAAAGAAAAGGAGACAATAGAAAGTATAGAAATGATTCCCTTACCTGGTACTGAGAAGGAGCTAAACCAGTAACGGGGGCAAAGTTATTTCTAAATGAAGAAGAAAGAATTGGATAGGACTCCTGCTCTGGCAGTATGGCAGATTAAATGGCCAGGAAACCTTCCTGTTAGAAAACATCTAAACTGCATAGAAAGAATTTTTTTATTATACTGCTGAGATTACAAGGAATTCCATGGGCCAGAAGAATAAAAAAGAACTGAGCTAAAAAGAAAGGTTGAAGAGCATGTAAACAGTAAAGACAGATAAGCCTAAGGTTGGCTACCAGTTGCATTTCTAATACTGTTGCTGGAATTGAGAAGAAATGTCTCAGGTCAACAAAGAAAGCCTGAAGAACTAAACCTAAGATTCATTTTAAACCAGATAAACTGGAAGAAGGCTCTAGTGCTCCATCTCAGAGTCATCTCTCTGGGTTTCAGCAGAGCAAACTCATCCATATTCCGGACAAGACCACATAGGACCACAGACTGTATCTACCAAATAGAGTGTTAGTCACTCAGTCGTGTCCGATCCTTTGTGACCCCATTGACTGTAGCCCCACCCCCACCCCAAGGCTCCTCTTTCCATGGAATTCTCTAGGCAAGAATACTGGAGTGGGATGCTGTTCCCTTCTCCAGGGGATCTTCCCAACCCAGAAATCGAACCTGGGTCTCCTGCATTGCAGGCAGAGTCTTTACCATCTGAGCCACCTGGGAAGCCCCTAATATAAGATCACAGTGAAAGGTCAACAAATACAAAAGGAAACAGACCAGCATTGATAACAGAAGCAGAAAACATCAGATTTAGAGCTCAAAGAATTCAAATAATGGAATTACCAGATATAGTATATAAGATAAATATGTATGAAGTGTTTACGAAACAGTACTACAAAAATGAGTGACCAGGAAGAAATGATCAAAACCTGCCCCAGAGACCTGGAAAAGAATAAAATGTTAGGAATTAAAAATATAATTGTTGAAGAAAAGAAATGATGGCTAAACCAGCAGTTTAGATACAGCTAAAGAGATAAAAATGAATTGGTATGACAAAATTACCCAGAGTGTAGCACAGAGAAAAAAGGAGATGGAAAATATAAATACATTTTGAGAGATCCAGATAATAAATATTTTAGGCACTATGGGCCATAAGGTCTCTGTCAAAACTACTTAACTCTGTAGCGTGAAAGCAGCCATAAACAGTCAGTAGATAAATGAGCATGGCTTTGCTCCAATAAGAATTAGGGATGCTAAAATTTGATTTTCATGTATTTCTCACTTGTCATGAAATAATATTCTTCTTTTGACTTCTCTCAACCATTTTAAGAATGTAAAAACTGTTTTTAGCTCACAGGTTGTACAAAAAGAGGTGGTGGGTGGTTTCTGGTCCAACATGTAGAGTGTGGAAGCTGTCACGCCTGTCCTCACAAGAAAAAGACTGAACAATGTGAAAATCAACAACTGTCAGAGTGAATTACAAACTCAAGGATGGCTCAGACCAAGGGGCACCTCCCAGGACTGCTGCTGCCAGTACCCCCGCTCCCATGGTGAGCCACTGCGACCCACGTCTTCACAGGAAACCCTCCAACACTAGAAGATCTCTACTATTTCCCAATGGACCACAGAACGCGTCACATAGGAGGACCTCCATAAATGTTGACTGCTTTACCTAGTTCCTTTCTGCCCCCCATTTAACAATAAAGAAACTGAGACTCCAAGAGCTTAGGTGATTTGCTCAAATTCACAGGGTTAATAAGTGGCAAACTGGGGATTTGAGCCCAAGGATACTTGACGCCAATGTTGTTTTCACTCTGCCACACCACCTCCAGAAGCAACTAGAACAGGTGGGCAAAATACATCATTCGAGCCTTATCTGGAGATGCTGACACTACACGGGGGAGGTGCAGAGTTCTGTAACATTTTTTTAACAAAAAGATGACTTCAGTATAAAGACCAAGCCCTTGCTGACCTCACTTACTTCAAGAATATTCTCACACATGTGTGCAACCCTTTGTGACTAACACAGACACATGTCACAATCTGTACCTCCCTACTTCCTGGCCACACAGCTGGACTGCATTTCCCTGCCACCCTTGCAGTAAGGCAGGCACGGCACGTGGCTGCCTTCTCCACAATGGAATGAATGAAAGCACTGGCCATCACCTCCAAATCTGGCCTTTAAAACACACACACACAAAAAAAAACACGACAGCCAACTATATGTTATTTATAAGATATCTACTTTAAATACAAAGACAGCTAAATTAAATGTAAAAGAATGGAGAAAGATAGAGCTTCCCTGATGGCTCAGAGGTTAAAGCGTCTGCTTGGAATGCGGAGACCTAGGTTCAATCCCTGGGTTGGGAAGGTCCCCTGGAGAAGGAAATGGCAACCCACTCCAGTACTCTTGCCTGGAGAATCCCATGGACGGAGGAGCCTAGTAGGCTACAGTCCATGGGGTCGCAAAGAGTCAGACACGACTGAGCAACTTCACTCATGCCATGAAAATACTAACCAAAGCCAAGTGGATTCGCTATATTAACTTCAGATAGAGCAACACCATTTGAATTAGCGGCCCCCAGAAGCAGACACTTAGGCATAAGCCTAATAAAATATGTATGAGATCTACATGAGGAGAACTGTGAGGCTCTGATGAAAGAAGTCAAAGATCTGTATAGACAGAAAGCTTTTCCGTGTCCATGGATAAGAAGACAAAAAATTGTTAAGGGATCAGTTGTCTCCAATTTGACCTATAGATTCAATCCCAAATTAAAATTTCAGCAAGTTATTTTGTGGATATCAACAAAGAGATTATAAATTTTATATGGAAAGAGAAAATCCCCAGCATAGCCAACCCAAAACTGGAGACCACAGTTGGAAGACTGATACTACTCAACTTGAAGAATTACTATAAAGCCATAGCGATTAAGTCAGTATGACCCCGGTAAAAGAATAGACGAACTCATCTGTGAAACAGAAAAGAGAGTCCAGAAGTAGAACCACAAAAATGTAGTCAAGTCATCACTGAGAAAGTAACAAAAGCAATTCAGTGGATAAAGGACAGTCTTTTCAACAAATGATGCTACAACAATTGGACATCTACATGCAAAAAAAAAAAAAAAAAAACCTAGACAGTTTTTACCCTTTTCACAAAGATTAACTCCAAATTAATCATAGGCCTAATGTATTGGAGAAGGCAATGGCACCACACTCCAGTACTCTTGCTTGGAAAATCCCATGGATGGAGGAGCCTGATGGGCTGCAGTTCATGGGGTCACTAAGAGCAGACACGACTGAACGATTTCACTTTCACTTTTCACTTTCATGCATTGGAGAAGGAAACAGCAACCCACTCCAGTGTTCTTGCCTGGAGAATCCCAGGGACGGGAGAGCCTGGTGGACTGCCGTCTATGGGGTCGCACAGAGTCAGACACGACTGAAGCGACTTAGCAGCAGCAACAGCAATGTAAAACACAAATCCATAAAACTTCTAGAAGATAGAATAGAAGAAAATCTAGGTCCCCTTTGGCTTGGTTATGGCTTTGAGATACAACACCTAAAGCATGGTTTGTGAAAACCATTTTGATAAGTTGGTCAGTTTGATATGATAGTAATGGTCCTTTATTCCTAAAGTAGGTAGTGAGTTCATAGGTACTCATCTGTAATACTTTGTAAACAATTACACAATTTTTTTCTTAAATTTTGAGGTTGGGCCTCAAGATGTCAGAAGGATAAAGGCAACGGATTGGTATGTTCTGTGACAACCAACTGATCTTTATGGTGGTTTATTTGCTAAGTCATGTCCCACTCTTTTGCGACCCCATGGGCTGTAGCCCGCCAGGCTTCTCTGTTCGTGGGATTCTCCCAGCAAGAAAAGTCGAGTGGGTTGCCATTTCCTTCTCCAGGGGATCTTCCCCACTCAGCTATCAAACCCGGGTCTCCTGCAATGCCGGCAGATTCTTTACCAGCTAAGCCACATAAGGAAGGGGGACAACTGCTCTTTAGAGTACCAAATATGATAGATTAATACCTCATATATTGCTAACCCACCATAGATTGAATTATCTTTTTTTTTTTTTTTTTGCTGCAGACTACAATAAAGCCTTCTGATAGATAAAAATAGGGAACTGGGTAGAATTAAGAGAAAGGCAAAGCTTTACAATTTATTATTTTTTAAAGCCAAGAATTAAATCAGAAACAGAATGCTTAGGAGAGAAACAAGTAGACAGAAAAAATTAGTTTCACCTCAGCAGGACGACAGCATGCTCTGCCTAGCCCTTCTTTGAAGTGCTGATGTGTGCAGACAGAGTTCCACGAACTGCCCTCGATTAAAACTGCTTTTCCTCCAGGCCCCTTGTCCAGCTGGGTTCAGTTACCTTTTCAAAGGCCCCAGGCACAACCTGCTTGTGGACGGGTGCCAACAGTGTAGAGGTCGGTGAGAGCAGGAACCACCACTGATACTGAACTGTGTGCCTTGCCCCTTTTGTAGTAATTTCATGAAAATACTCAGCAAAAACTGGAATAAGAAGGGATTTTTTAAGCCATTCTTGCTGATTTATTCTCTCTTGCCTGTCTCACCTCCAAATTTCACAGCCCATATCGTATCATCTTTGCCTTATCTTACTTCTTTCTTCCTTCAGGCCTGCTCTTTGTCAGAAGATCACAACCAGTGTGAACTTGATTCAGATGCCTGCTGACCCAGCACTGACCTCCCAACCCTGAGCCCAAATCCCCTCTTGGCACCCAGAGTTAGTATTTTGCATCTTAGACCTTACTATTCCAGTTCTGACTCTCACAGTATGCACTAATGAAAGAGCAGAGACAATCAAACACTATTGCATTAACTATCCTCTGGAAAGAGCCATGCAACTCATTGTACAACCTTCTTTGGTTCTCTGATCTTTTTTTCCCCCCACTTATTGTACTTTGAGGGAAAATTCTATATAATCTCTATACTTTTATCCTTTAATTGTTTAGTTTCTTCCTCTTCTTCGCTTTCAAAATAAATGTTTAGGTATTATCAACATTTGGCTTAACGCATGAGAGTCTAGAAGCATCTAAAAGCTATTTCTGACACTTTTTCATTTCACTGCTTATGTTTCAAAAATCAGAAAGCCTACAGTTGAGTAAAGCTGCAGTGGTGTGGATTTCGTCATTGAAGTCTCACGTTTCCTCCCAAGCAGTCAACCAATATTCATCATCAACCAATATTCGTTCATCATCATTCACCCCAATTCCCTACCACCTACAAGTTCAATGTGGCCTCTTCTTTAGTCTGGTGCAAACCACCTACACATACACACACATTAAGAGTCTCCGAGTCACCCACAACACACAACAGTCTCTCAGCACTCATCTGGTTGCTAATTACGAGTCATTCTTCCTGACACTGCCTACTAGCTCTTTTTCCATTTCTCCCACAGTACTCAAAACAACAAAAGAAACAAGTTCCTCTTCCCTGGAAGAACTAGAAAAAAGCTAGCTCTTTACACTTTTTTTATACCCCCTTATTCTGTACCCTACCTTTGTTATTTAGAAGGCGCAGGGTCTCCTTCATCTCTGCTACAGGTACCAGCATCAGTTGCTGGCGGATCCAGGACAGACTAGCATCAAAGTCCTACCCCAGCCATATTCAGTCACCTCATCCACCAGAGGCAGCTGCAGAGCCCAAGCCATCCTGGCTCCTTCCTTCTGTGATTCGCCCCAAGGAGGGCAAACTAGAAGATTCCAAATCAGTATCTCCCATCTAGTACCCGGCAGCCACGCCTAAGTCTGACCCACACTGCCTGCACCCCTTGGCTTCTGGCTCTTGGCTGCACTGACATTAAAAAATTTTCTCCCCATTTCTCTACAGCTGTGCAAGGTCCCTTTGGCTTAAGTCTTCCTGATCATCCGGAAGCACCTTGGACTCCCCGCATCCCCCTCGCAGGCTCTCCCCTTAAACTTGTGCTTCCCAAAGAGATCAGCGACAGTGACCTGCCTGCTGCCTACCCAGTGCTCTCAGGCAACTTTTGCACCTTTTCTTGCCCCGTTAAGACTGGAAGCCCTCTCCCTCCTGAGATCTTCTCTCTCACTTCCAGCCATACCTAGCTTCTGGCCATCCCAAGATCTTTTCCAGTCACCCTTTCTCAACCCAGGACCCTTAGAACCAAATCCAAGGTTCTGCTGAGCTGACTCCCTGCCCTGTGCAGCCCTGTGTACCTGGAAACAGATGGAGAAAACCCAGCTCCACCTTGAAACCAGACTAGCCAGGTTCCTCCACTGCTCTAGCTATCTAGCTTCTGAAAATCACAGAGGTATTTTGTTTCTGGTGAAATCACATTTTGTCTATATATATATATATATATATATTTAACATAACTGAAATAGATAGTACTAATGCTATGTCATTTATGAAAACTTTTGTTTTAGGATGACTATTTTTCTTTCTAGGGTAAAAAGGTGATATGATAATAGAAAAAGAAATGGGGCTACTTCCCTGGTAGTGGTTAAGACTTTGCCTTCCAATGCAGGGGTTGCAGGTTCAATCCCTGGTCAGGGAGCTAAGATCCCACATGTCTTAGAGCCAAAACACCAAAATATAAAACAGAAGTGATATTGTAACAAATTCAATAAAGATTATAAAACAAAAAAGGGAATGGAGACCACTCTCTGGCCTTTCCTCATTTTGTTATGTACCACTTAGAGCTGCTACTCTGGAGATGCCAGGAAGATGCTGAACGAACATCATATAGAAAGCCTCAACTCTTAGTGTTACATACATAATAAAGTTCTTATTGCTTCAGTTATCAAAAATATAGTGGTTTCAATGTAACCTCCTAAACTTAATTATATAGCTGTGTAATTAAGGAGATTTTCCAGATGGTTCAGGAAAATTCTAATGCCATCCATGTTTATTGAACAGATTCAGTTATAATTACAAAGACTCTTTTCTCAGTTCTCGTCTTGATCTCAGCAACTCTCTCTTACTTTAACTCACTTTTTAGCCCTGCCACCACCAAACAAGGCTTCCCTGATGGCTCAGACAGTAAAGAATCTGCCTCCAATGCAGGAAACCCAGGTTTGATCACTGAGTTGGGAAGATTCCCTGGAGAAGGGAATGCAATCCACTCCAGTATTCTTGCCTGGAGAACTCCATGGACAAAGGAGCCTTGTGGGCTAGAGTCCTTGGGGTGGCAGAAAGTCAGACACGACTGAGTGACTAACACACTATACACTATACCCCCAAACAAAAGGCTTCTTCTAGAATCATTATGTTTGTAGATCTGAGGAAAACAGCATAGTTTTTGGAGGGGGGGGCACTGCACCAGGTCTTCATTGCCGTGCATGAGCTTTTTCTGGTTGTGGCGACCTGGGGCTACTCTCTAGTTGTGGTTCATGGACTTCTCATTGCAGTGACTTTTCTTGTCGCAGAGCTCTAGAGCACTCAGGCTTCAATAGCTGTGGTACTTGGGCTTAGTTGCTCTTCAGGATGTCAGATCTTCCCGGACCAGGGATCGAACCTATGTACCCTGCATTGGCAGGCAGATTCTTAACCACCTGACCACCAGAGAAGTCCCATAGCATATTCTTTAAGATGGTTTTATGGAGAATAGTTTAAGCCGGTAAAAAAAAAAAAAAAAAAAAAAAAAGCCTGTATATATCCGTATGTGTGTTAAGTTGTTTCAGATGTATCAGAGTCTGTGGGACCCTCTGTACTGTAGCCTGCCAAGCTCCTCTGTCCATGGGATTCTCCAGGCAAGAATATTGGAGTGGGTTGCCATACCCTCTTCCAGGGGATCTTTCTGACCCAGGGATCGAATTCTCCTCTCTTGAGTCTCCTGCATTAGCAGGTGGATTCTTTGTCACTAGTGCCACCTTGGAAGCTCCTGTATACATATACCACATCTTTATCCATCTATCTGTCAATGACTATTTACAATGGACATTTAGGTTGCTTCTATGTCTTGGCTATTGTAAATAGTGCTGCAATGAACATGAAGGTGCCTGTATCTTTTTGAATTATGGTCTTCTCCAGCTGAAAGGTACACCATATTTAAATCAACTATACTTCGACTTTAAAAAAGTGCCTGGAGCTGTTTTGACAACACATTGCAACATTGAGCGCTTGGCTTTCATTATGCTTTGAACCGTGAGAGACTGATGATATGTGCTGTTTCTTTCGAAACTCTTAACAGGAAGGCTGGAATGGAACGAATGTGAGAATCAAATCATATGATTGTAGCGGTGGCTCCTCAGCCCACACCCGAGGTGTGATGATCCCTTCCCTTTTCCCTCCCTGGACTGGCTAATGCTCTCTGTTGAGGCAGGGGCAGATCCATCTCACCTCTCGGAGTCCAGTTGCGCCTAACCCATTAGGCCGCTGCTCCCACTACCCACCGCTGTACAAACTGGCACACGGGAGCTCCACTCTGGAGGTGCCAGCTCCCAGACCGCCTTGTTGGTCGCGAGGTGACTGGTGGGGCCAGAGAAAGGCTGAACTCACGGTTCCCGCCACCTCAGGCAGTGATCCTGGTTAACGGATGTGTCAACTGCCTCTGCGCGGCCTTCCTGATCTCTGCCGCCTGTAAGCCTCACTCCACTGGGGACGGAGAATGACGTTGCTGGAGCGGCGGTTACTTCTTCGGACCTGGCAGCTTTCTGGAGTCACACCTTTCAGCTCAGGGTACTGTGGTGGCGAGAGGGGCACCGGTTGTGGCGGTAAGAGTTATAGCGGCCGTTGGTTGGTGCTCACATCAGCCCCGCCCCCAAGCAAGCAACCAGTAGTGAGCAACTGTCAACTAGCAACGGTTAGTGCTCCTGCTCCCCCATTGGTCGGTGCACAGGGGCCCCCCTCCCCACTCTTGTATATAAAAGGACCCTGAATTCTGACTGAGATAAGTTGGTTTTTTGAGGCTAGTCCGCCAACTTCTCAGTCTGCTAGCTTTCTGATTAAAGTCATTATTTCTTGTTCTAAGAACTCATCTCCCAATTTATTGGCCTGTTGTGAGATAAGCAGAACAATCGTGGGCTTAACAGGATGTTAACAGTAACAGGATGACTTTTTTAAAAAAAAGACTGGTCTGTTATATGGATATCCTATGGGTTCTGTTTTCTGGAGAACTTGACTAATGTGGCATCTATGTAGTAGAAAATTGTGTCTGCACCTCTTCCAAAATCAAGCCATTGAGTCAACACTGGTGGGCCCTCTGATTAATATTACATGACCCTCATTTCCTAGACTCAGCTGATTGAACGAAGTCTCTTCTCTAGGAACTGGAATTAAACTTAAGAGAAATTCGTGTCTATTTCTTGAATAGAGGAGATGAAACGATTCAGGAGTGTTGTGTAGCCACTTTTTACACGAAGTGAGTTGCAGTGGAAGCCATGGCAATTAAAGAAACAGGAACTCCAGAGGTTAAGAGAAAGTGAAGTAAGAGAGCAGTGAGTTCCACATGCTTCCTGAGGCCAGCAGCCCTTCAGCCCTGAAATTCTTCTTATAATGAATTCTTCTCTGCTTACTTGGGCTTAAGTTTTTTGTATTACTTGCAACCAAAACCTCTTAACTAATTTAGTAACCTAGTGTGTCAGACAGTTTATCAGCCAGTAGGGATATGGAGATTAAAAAAAAAGATATAGTTCTTATCCCACCAGCCCACAACTCTCTACCAAAAAAAATAAAAGACATGGTCCCTTCCTGCAGGGAACTTCCAGTACCCAAGGGAGAGGTACACACTTAAGCAGATAAAGTCTATACAGTATAGTAAGTGAGTAGATACATTGTGTTGCCAAATTTAGAAAACAAAAACAAAAGCCGGATGCCTGGTGAAATTTGAATTTCATATAAACGATGAACACATTTTAGTATAAGTGATTCCCAAATATTTTATCTGGAAACTCCAATGAAAGGATAAACCACAGACAGATGTTAGAGAAGTGTGTGTGTGTGTGTGTGTGTGTGTGTGTGTGTGTGTGCACGCGCACTTGCTCAGACATGTCTGACTCTTGGCAACCCCATGGACTGTAGCCCATGAGGCTCCTCTGTCCATGGAATTTTCCAGGCGAGAATATTGGAGTGGGTTGTCCTCCTCCAGGGAATTTTCCAGATTGAGGGACCAAACCCGTATCTCTTGTGTCTTCTGAATTGGCTGGCAGATTCTTTACCAACTGTGCCACCTCGGAAGTGCTGTTAGAGAAGGTGGGTACTTAATTCAAATTATGTTGTCAGAGAAATCTTATTTATTTATATATATGCTTGGTTAGTTCTTTTCTGGAAAAAGATCACTTGGGTTAAGTTTTAAAGGACAAGTGTGTGAGTTCACCAGGGGAAGAAAGGCAGGAAGTGTATTTGAGTGAAAGAGAGAAAATAACAGGACTAAAGGCATAGAAGCACGACATGGCAGTATGTGAGAGGGGAACTCAAGCATTTTGGTATCACCAAAGCTCACCAGTGCAAGCAAGGAGATTTAAAATGTCAGTAAATGTTCAAGGATTCAGATAATACACTAAACATGATGATTTTCTGTCTGTGCATACGCCTATTGGAATATCAGGAAAGATATTTTAAAAAATGTAATTCATAATGACACTAGAAATGTAGAAGGGCTATAGGCAGCAGATAAAAGAGTTGAGGGATTCATGGAAAATAGAACATTTATAGCATGACAGTAGCAAAGCAACAAAATGGAAAAACTGTAGGCAAAACACAAATAAGAGAAAGTCACTTAAGTAATATTTCAAGAGTAAGAATGAATTTTCCTAAGGAAACCCCAAGTTTGGTTGGCCATACCTAGAAAAAAAGAAAAGAGCCTAGATACATCAAAATGGAACTACTGAAAGGTCTGACTTGGGACAGCAGTATCTTCTGGATCTCCCTCTCCTCCCTATGTGCTGGCCACCAGTTTGCTCCCAGAATAAAGGCTTGGGGATGTTTTCTCTAAGCGTGGCAAGGAGTGGTTAGGATTAGAATTATCATGGATATTTGGGTCAGAGAGCAAAGCAGGGAGGCACAAGAGGTAACTCTAGACTTTGGCCAAGACTACAGAGGGTGATGGCACCCCACTCCAATATTTTTGCCTGGAAAATCCTATGGATGGAGGAGCCTGGTGGGCTACAGTCCATGGGGTTGCTAAGAGTTGGACACAACTGAGCGACTTCGCTTGCACTTTTCACTTTAATGCATTGGAGAAGGAAATGGCAATCCACTCCAGTGTTCTTGCCTGGAGAATCCCAGGGATGGGGGAGCCTGGTGGGCTGCCATCTATGGGGTCGCACAGAGTCGGACACGACTGAAGTGACTTAGCAGCAGCAGCAGCAGCAGCATAGAAGGTGGAAGATTCCAAATTAAAGTCAGGAGCACTGCTCTATAAAGAGAATTGTGTTTCAAAAGATAGGTAGAGGCCCCAGGTAAGAGGAAGGTGCCTCCAAAAATCATCCTCAATCTTTCTCTATCTTTCTTTCTGTATATAAACAAGTACATATATACACGCATGTATATTATGTATATATTATCTTTCTAATACTCCTTTATAACAAAAATTTTTTTAGTATTGTATTCAGAGCCATGGTTTGCAAAATATTCAAGATGTCTGACTTTAAAAGTATTGCATCTGCCTGTACGGTCAGTTTAGGGACCAATCATGCTTAAATGTGTAAAAAAAAAAAACCTGTAATTAATAAATGATTATGTATTTAATCCATAGCGTTTCTTTTTCTTGATCATATCAGCAAACTAACTATTATTATATCAATATTTTCACATAATTGGTGCTCTACTGGCAGTTATTTTCTGAGGGATTAAAAATGTAAATATCTTTAAAATGTATAAAATTTCAATTATTTTAATGAAAATGTGTATGAAAATATGAAAATGATTTCTTACATAAGGTTTCAAATGTTATATTTTCTAAAGTTTTAAATCATTAAAATGACAAACTACAAATTTAAGTTAATGAATATTGAATTTTCAAATCAAATTACTTTTAAAACTGAAATTTAATCTTATTTTTAAAAATTTATTTAAATGTTATTAATTTTAAAATAAAATACATTAAAAGCTAGGCACATATTTAGTTTTTATTATCCATCTGGTTGTCAGTAGAATCAGTATCATGTGACATGCCTATTATGTCTAAACATGTACATATATATGCAAATTTAAGAGTAATATGAATGATAATATTGGAAAATTTTATTCAGCTGTACAGTTGTTACAAATGTTGAGCTAATGTAAAAGAATCTTCAGATTCACGAAGGCGGGCAAGAAAAATGGATGCTGAACCCACTTAGAGAATAATCCTTCATTATGCAAGAATCTATTGCATTCACCTTAAGAGGAAGGATTTGTCACAAGAATTATTTTGTATTTTCTCTCTCTTTAGTGTTTCTGCCTCTTGAAACCTCCCTGGTGAAACAATACCCATTTCTGAAATTGACAGAACACAGCTAACAAACATTCAGGGCCTTTGGACAGGATTGCTTTTTTTTCCATTTCAAGGTCATGGACTTGAGGGAAGGTACTGGCATGACAGCAGATGTTTAGGGATGCAGATCTCAGTGTGCCAGGACTGAGTTCCTGTCCTGAGTAGAAAAGGCACCTGTGTTCTCTTTAATAATTTGTTTCTGTGCAGAGTCTTTTATGCCCAAGTGTCAGAGTGTGAATGCTCCTGTTGCCACATGACCCAGCTCTCACTTGCCATCATTAGAAATAGTTTTCCGTGATCAAAACTTAAGCCCACTGGACTTTCCTGGTGGTCCAGTGGTTAAGAATTGACCTGCCAGTGCAGAGGACATGGGTTAGATCGCTGAGCTTGAAGAGTTCCCATTCTGCGAGGCAGCTAAGCCCATGCACCACAATTACTGAGTCTGCTTGCTAGAACCAGAGAAAACCCACATGCAGCAACAAAGACCCAGTGCAGCCAAAAATAAGTCTTAAAAAAAAAAAAAAAGGCGGGACCTTCTGTTTAAAAAACAAAGAAACTTGAATCCACTGATAGGTAACCAGAGAATCTCACTTGAGGGCTTCCCAGGTGGTGCTAGTGGTAAAGACTCACTATGTCAATGCAGGAGACATAAGAGATATGGGTTCAATCCTGGGGTCGGGAAAATCTCCTGGAGGAGGACACAGCAATGCACTCCAGTATTCTTGCCTGGAGAATCCCATAGACAGAGGGGCCTGATGGGCTACAGTACATAGGGTTGCAAAGAGTCAGGCACGACTGGGGTGACAGCACACACGCACACTCATTGGAGTGTGGAAATAAGATGCCTAATTTAGGTCCACACAGCAAACATTAACAAGAAAGAAAAAAAGTGAAACAAAGCAAGATCCACCAAGCATCTTGGGAAGAGCAACCCTTTGAAAGAGCGGCATCAAGTGTAGCAAGTAAGAGAATTAACTCTTGGTTACGCTGTGTTTCTTAGAGGAGAGACAGACAACAGCCAGGTCCTGACAGGCCTTTCTGGTCATGCTAAGGAGACTGGATGCTGTACAGCTGTCAGAAGGCCAGGAAAGGTTTCATCAGGGAATGTCTTTATCGTATTTGTGTTGTAGACAGGCCACAGGTTGCAGTGTGAAAAACAAGTTCCAGGGGAATAAGATTAGAGGCAGGAAATAATTTAGGAAACTATTTAACAGTCTAGATGGGAGTTGATGGGTGGAGGCCTGAACTAGGCAATGAGAGTAGGAATAAACAAAATTCTGAAAGTACTTATAGATATTATTGTTAGAGCATAATGACTGGATGTAAAGAGGAAGAATTAAAGCATAATATAATATCAAGGATAATATCCAGTTTTCTGGTATTTTAACTGTCTGGATCATTGTCTTCCTGATTTGAAAAAAAAAACAGAGGAGGAGAAACAGATTTGGTTAAAATTAAAAGTAAAAACATAGTCACAACAATAACTGCAATAATAATACAGATGACATCTCGTGAGTTTCTACTGTGTGTGTGTGTAGTCATGCAATCGTGTCTGACTCTTTGCAACCCTTTGGACTGTAGCCTGCCAGCTCCTTTGTCCATGGGATTCTCCAGGCAAGAATACTGGAGTGAGTTGGAGCTTCTGTTATGTCTATATAATTCCATTTTATTCTTTGACATAGCTGCATCTATTATTCTAGTTGATGTTACAGACATTCTGAAAAATGGGTACTATTTTAGCAATAGGTTATTAGGGTCGTTTCTTTTCATGTCTGCTTTCATCTATCACTGCATAGCAAAATACCAGAACCTATTGGCTCAAAACAACAATAAACATTTATTATCTCATACAGTTTCCGTGGGTCAGGAATTGGGGAGCAGCTTTATTAGGTGGTTCTGGCTTGAGGGGTCTCATGAAGCTCCAGACGTCAGCCAGGGCAGCAGTCTTCCGAACTGGACTGAGACTGGAGTATCCACTTCATGTTGGTTCACTCGTGCTCAGTATGTTGGTGCTGGCTTTTGGCAGGAGGCCTCAGTCCATCTCATGTGGACCCCCTCATAGGTCTACTTGAGTGTCCTAATCGCATGGCCACTGGCTTTCCCAGGGTGAATGATCTGAGAAAGAAAAAGATGGAAGCTACATTGTTGTTTATGTCCTAGCCTTCCAAATCACACAGTCATTTCCTCAATATCCTAGTGGTTCTCCAAGTCAGCCAGATTCATTGTGAAAGAGGAATATATAAAGTTGAGCCTCTTGGGAGCATCTTGGACATTGGCTGCCATATGTTCTCTAACTTCACTTTATGGCATGAAGTCATAAAACCTTTCAACAATGTAATCTAGCTCTCAGCTCATCTGACTTAATCCACGTGTGAGTGTGTGCTAAATTGCCTCAGTCATGTCCGACTCTTGGCGATCTTATGGACTGTAGCCCATCAGACTTCTCTGTCCACAGGATTCTCCAGGCAAGAATACTGGGTTGCCATGCCCTTCTCCAGGGATCTTTCTGACCCAGGGATCAAACCTGTGACTCTGAAGTCTCCTGCATTGGCAGGCAGGAGACAAGCGTGCACTCCATACCCACAAGGCAATCTTTTACTAATGTTGAACCTGTCAACTGAGCTGTAGTCAATGTTGAGTATCAGAAAATTTGACACAGCAATCAATGACAGGTTCCTTGAGGCCAAGGGAGCTTTCTTGGTGACTAACATTATAGAAGGGCTAGCACAGTGGAATCTGTCTCCCTCCTGTCAGGCCACTCTTCCCATTCATATATTCCAATTTCACTGGCCCTTTTTTCCACTTTGGAGCCTTTGAATCTACAGTCCCTCTGCCTAGAATTTTTTTCCTTGCTTCTCTCACATATTGTCTCTCCTCTGGCTTCTTATTCTAGGCTTCAGTTTACATATCACTACTTCAGAGAGTACTTTCCTCTTCATATGAGATTCAAACGGAGTAGTGGCCTCTCGTAGCTAGGGGATCCCAAAACTGACATGGCAGGTGAAAAGAACTCTGCTCTGATTGAGGAGGGCAGCTCCATTAGCATCCACATGGGGAAGAAATGGCACCATTTTTATTTTATTTTATTTTTAATCCTAGTTATTACGAAGGATGATAAAGACAATTACTACTATTTGTCAGCACTTAGAGAGCAGTTGTACCCTTGTCCTCAGCTCTTTTAAGAATTCATAAAAGCAAGAGTGAATAAAAGGGATTTTACTAAAGATGTCATGGGAAGAATGAGAAGAAAATATTCTGCAAATATATATCTTATATATCTCCATTTCTAAGCAACTTTCTTTGCTGCTTTGGTATATTTTATCCAGTGTTTACTGGAGACAGGGAGGCCTGGCAGGGTGCAATTCATGGGTCGCAAAGAGTCAGACACAACTGAGCAATTGAACTGAACTGAACTGATCCAGTGTTAAATGGTTACCAACCAGCTCTTTCAGGGGTAGAAAGGACTTATTTGTAGAGTTGCCAACTGCTGCAGTGTAAATATTCTCATCATAGTTAATTTAACACTATCAACATGATGTCACTGAACATGGAGTTATGAAGAAATGCCAACCATCAGCCCTTGGGAGCCAAGAGGAGCCAACTAGAGCACCTACTACCCCCTTAGCACCAACCACATTGATTCTTTTCTTCTTCCTCACAGATTTAACTTCTATCTCAGCTCCTGACTATCAAACATCCCATATCCAAACCCTACTCAGAAAAACAAAGGGCCTCAGTCAACAAGATTCAACCCTCCTAGAAGGCAGTATATATATATTTTTTATTTGATCAAAGTTATTGAGCAGCAACTATGTGCCCAGCCCTCGAATACAGCAGTGAACAAGGACAGCTATCTGTCCTCATGAGCTTACAATCTAGCAGCCAGCCAGCCAACTACATCCATAATTTTAATGTTACTATTATAATAAATGCTCTGAAATAGGCCCGGTACTAAGAGAAGTTTAATAGTACGTCTTGACCGTCATTGAGAAATCAGACAAGATCTCTGTGAGGACGAAACACTTAAGATTAGCAAGGTGGGAAATGGAAGAGTGTTGCAAGCAGAGAGAATAGCCTGTGTTCCGGCTCTGAGACAGGAAGACAGTGAACAGAAAGCCAGCCAGGGTGACTGGAACATAGGGAACAAAGTGTGGGTGATGCCAGGCAGAGGCTGATTTATGCAAGGTCTTTGGATGTAGGACTTTATTCCAAAAGAAGCTGGAAGCTATGAAGAATCATCAGGAGGAAAGTTAGATGCTTTGGTTGTTTTCTAGACCTCACTCTGTCATGTGTGGAGGTTGCTGTTGTTTAGTTGTGAAGCCGTGTCCAACTCTTTTGAAATCCCAAAGACTGTAGCCCACTAGGCTTCTTTGTCCTTGAGATTTTCCAGGAAAGAATACTGGAGTGGGTTGCCATTTCTTTCTATTTCAGTTCAGTTCACTCAGTCGTGTCCAACTCTTTGCGATTTCATGAATCGCAGCACACCAGGCCTCCCTGTCCATCACCATCTCCCAGAGTGCACCCCAACTCATGTCCTTCAAGTCGGTGATGCCACCCAGCCATCTCATCCTCTGTCATCCCCTTCTCCTCCTGCCCCCAATCCCTCCCAGCATCAGGGTCTTTTCCAATGAGTCAACTCTTCGCATGAGGTGGCCAAAGTATTGGAGCTTCAGCCTCAGCATCAGTCCTTCCAATGAACACCCAGGACTGATCTCCTTTAGGATGAACTGGTTGGATCTCCTTGCTGTTCAAGGGACTCTCAAGAGTCTTCTCCAACACCACAGTTCAAAAGCATCAATTCTTTGGTGGCCAGCTTTCTTCACAGTCCAACTCTCACATCCATACATGACCACTGGAAAAGCCATAGCCTTGACTAGATGGATCTTTGTTGGCGAAGTAATGTCTCTGCTTTTGAATATGCTGTCTAGGTAGGTCATAACTTTCCTCCCAAGGAGTGTCTTTTAATTTCATGGCTGCACTCACCATCTGCAGTGATTTTGGCGTCCCCCAAAATAAAGTCTGACACTGTTTCCACTGTTTCCCCATCTATTTCCCATGAAGTGACGGGACCAGATGCCATGATCTTCATTTTCTGAATGTTGAGCTTTAAGCCAAGTTTTTCTCTCTCCTCTTTCACTTTCATCAAGAGGCTTTTGAGTTCCTCTTCACTTTCTGCCATAAGGGTGGTGTCATCTGCATATCTGAGGTTATTCATATTTCCCCCGGCCATCTTGATTCCAGCTTGTGTTTCTTCCAGCCCAGCATTTCTCTTGATGTACTCTGCGTATAAGTTTAGCAGCATATTTTGTTGGCATAGCTTGACTCTTGGGATCTTAGTCATCAAAGTATTTCTTCTAAACTCAAATGTGCTAGATCATAAGAGGATTTCAAGAGAATGTTATCTCCTCTCTCTTTATTCATAGGTCATCTCTTATACAATCCCCATGGCTGTTATTTGGGATATTATTATCTCAGTTTACCAATTAGGAAATCGAAGTTCAAGGAGTTTAAGCCAATTTCTCAAACTCTTTGAGATAGGAAGTAGAAAAGCTAGGATTTGAAGCCAGGCTGTCTGGTTCCATTTCTGGGCTCTTGATCTTTATCTTACATGAAGGGCACCTGTGAACCATGCTGTGTCACAGCTTTGGCTGAGAAACACTGATAGAGCCATTTCTCAATCAGCTCCACAGCCTTTTCAGGATGTTGCTGGAGAACTACAGAATTAACACTGTGACTCAAACTGCTTTAAATATACATTTAGAAAACTTTTATTTCGTGTCAATTTTGTGCAAAACACAAAGCAAGATAGAGTTGTGAATATATACTGGAACCAAGACCTTTTCAACATCTGTAGAAAAACAGTGATCAAAGTATTTTAGGCCAAGTTTCACAGGGTGCTGCATCTTGGAGGCAACCCAGAGGATCATTGTTAACTGGACAAAGGGCAACACATCAGGGGAGAGTCTTAGAAAATCAGTTCATTCTTCCTAAACTCAGTTTCTGATGGATAGCATCCATTCATTCTTCTTTTAAAAAGAATGCTCATTTTATTCTGTGAAACCTTGCCTCCCCAATCTTCAGTCCAGGTGCTGTAGGTGGCATTCATTCCATGTCCCACTTCCATAGAGTTGGTGTGGGATAAACTTTATGGCTTGTGAACTTTATCTCAATAGAGCTGTTATTTAAAAAGCAGAATTCATGCAACTTAGACTGGCTAATTAGAATATTACATTTTCCTGGCCACAGTAAATTTGTTCAGGGACAGTTATGCAACTTAATCAAGCTAATAAAAATAAATGAGACTTTTTCTGGGATTGTTGAAAGGCACACCTTAAAAAAATTTTTTTTAATTGAATTGAATTTAGGAAGATGTTTCTACAGGCAGCCATTTCATTACCTCATGAAGCCAGAGAATAAGCCCAGGTTTCTCAAGACAAGAAATTGAAATGGTGTTTCCTGATGACACTTTGTTTCTCCTTTCTCCCAGTCCAACCTTGATTGAAGTGGGCTCTTGATCAAGACTTCACTAACAAGCCAATAACCTATCTTTATTTAATCCAATTTGGATTATAGTTTCTGTTATTTGCAATGACAAAGACGTTCTAAATGATGAAGAAATGCACAATAGGACACTAAACTGTAGAAAAATCTAGGGTAGGGTAGTTTCAAGAAGAGTGAAGAATCCTTTCTCCTGGGATAGAAAGTTGGTAACTCTTAACCTTTCATGTAAAGTAGTGAGTAATCAAATGACTATCATGTATTTTATCTTGGGACTCAGACTGTTTATTGACAAAGGATGGAGTAGAATGATGTCAGAATTTTAGAGTATACTGGCTATTTCTTGTGGCCTATGTTCTTGTGTTCCAAAAAGGAGGTCTTAGGTTGCAAATGATTCATTATGAAATCTAAGAGCCAGCAACAACATTTTAAAAACACTCCTAACGCCACAGATTCAATCTAACCACCTTGCAAAAAGTTTCTGCCTGAGAAACTGAGCAAGTACTGTTTACAAAAGAGTGGATGGAATGTAGGCCTGGAGCAGAGTAGCCTCACCTACCTACCCCAGCACACCATTTTGAACTTTTCAAGACAGATGTGGAAAGAAAGGTCACTAAAATAAGGGTTATAGAAGAACAACAGAGCACTGAAAGCTGCTGCTAAGAAACAGAAGTCTATAGATCCTGGTCTAGACTCAACTAGTTGTCTGGCTTTGGCTGTTAGCCCAGAGGATTGCAAAGAAGCAAGAGCTAACTAAACTCCAAGTCTGGCAAACAAAGACTTGTGATTATCGCACATCTGAATCTCTTGCTACACTATCAGTAGCTAAAGAGATGTGAAACGAAATCCTCCCCAATGTCCACCTCAAAAATGGCCATGGAGAACAGGGACCATTTTGACCAATTAAGAAACTGACTCCACTGCCATGATTGAGGACCTTGCTATTCCTATTCAGCAGTGTATGATATATATGAACTTGGGACCACTGTGTGTTTTTTTTCATACTTTTTCCTTTTCCAAGAAAGGGTTGATGGAAGCTTGGTAACAAAGACAGATCATGACTTCACTTTTATTTCTGATTCTCTTCCCCAGATAACTTGAAACTCGGTATAGAGTGTAATGTTGGTTCTAGCCTATCAGGAAGCAAATGCTGATGAAGTCAGAAATGCAAAAAGGTGTATTGGCCAGGGGGGTGGGAGGGATAGGGAGTGGGGGTGGAGAGAGCTTTATACTACCTTAAAAAATTTATTGGGAGTAATGTCTGTAAGGCCTTCCCTGGTGGCTCAGTGGTAAAGAATCCACCTGCCAATACAGGAGACACAGGTTTGATCCCTGAGTCAGGAAGACCCCCTGGAGAAGGAAATGCAACCCAACCCAGGCTCCACTGGAGCCTGGCAGGCTACTGTCCATGAAGTCACAAAGAGCTGGACATGACTTAGAGGCTAAACAACAACAACAAATGTATGTAAAAGATATAGGGGGAGCAAGTTGGGTAGGGAAAACCTTCAGTTGACAACAGCAATCACATGAAGTCCAGGCCAGTGCCACGGACAGGTTTGTAGCAGAAACTGCAGTCAGAGTAGTGGCTACATATGAATAAGTCTATCAGGTTTTATCATTACCTGAGGGCAGTTGCTCAGGAAGAGTGTGGCCACAGCTGAGAAGCTAGAGTGGATCCTGAAGCACTGCTGCTGAAGCGGGCAGCTAATTGCGCTCTTCAGAGCTGAGCAGCTTGCGCTTTCTCGAGAACAACCCTGCTGGTTGCACTTCCATGGCTGCCACAGGGTGGTAACCAGTTGATCTGAGCATCTGAGCAGCTCGTGTCTCTCATTCCCATTAATATACATTGCCTATGTTGGTGTGTGTGCTTACGTGCACATGCACGAGAGTTATTTTTATCATTTAATTTGGACTTTGCTAGATTATATGGAGCCACTTAGAGAACTTAGACATGTATTTCAATGGAGCAACTAGACAGGTCTTTGAGTTGTCTTATTTTAAGAATGGCGTGGTTGTGTTTTGGTTGCATATGGTATTCCTGTATAGAAGTGTGGGCATATTTTCAGGTGTGCATATGGAAAGAAGGGTGTGTTGGGATGTTGAGCTGCTGAAAGGAATGAAATGACTAGTGAAAATCCATTTTTCTACCTATACTTGGTCATCATTCCAGTTTTCCTCTATGGAGGCCCCCGTATCCCACGTCAGTGCAGGTGGTTTAGAGCGAGCTTGTTCTACACTTGCGTCCAGAGGTGAGTGCCACTCAGTCATTGCACCGCAGCCCCTGTGCCATAGCAGCTCTTTACAGAGAGGCACAATACCCAGTCAGAGCCAACGGTCTGCAATGAGACTTTTGTTTTTCGATTATTGAGTGAAAACTAATTTTTTCTTCTTTTCTTCTGGATTTGAATCTGGAAATTGGCCTGGAAACTAATGACAGAGTCTGAGAATGAAAATGAGGTCAAAATGAATGACAGAGTCAAGACATGGAGGGAGAAATTGGTTATGGGTGAAATTATTTGAGGCTCTAAATCCATTTTTTGCCTGAAGCATGAACCATCCAAAGATTTAAACATCCTGTTTTACTTAAGAAAATCGGGTTTATGTGTATTCACACACACATCATTCCCCATAGACCTAAAATGTATAGACACACATATATACACATGCTGTTCTCTTTATATTTTCTTCTATATCTACTACTATATTAAAAATGAAGTCACACTGACATCTCTAATTTAAATCCAGTATCACAAGTTTCCTCCTTATTTTGTCTGTTTTCGTATTTCTCATTCTCCTGTTAGTGGGAAACTTGGCTCCCGTTATCCCCAATACATTATTTGCTTGATCCCCTTATATGTAACTAATCTCCCACCGTGGCCACCATGCCTCTTCCCTTGTCATAGACACCCTCTCACCCTTGGAATCTGACACCCCACTCTCACCGTTGGCAGACACTCTTCTTACTCAGTCTGAGTTCTGACACTTTGTGCCAGGTTGGTACAGGTGCTGACCCATACAGATATCCTGGGTCATCCCTGGCAGGTAGTATCCATAGTATGGAGATACCATTGTTCCTGGAACCATTTACCTGTTGAAGGATGTGTTATTTCCAGGAATAGTGTGCAGTATTACAAATAAAGCTGCTGTGGACAGCAGCATGTTTCTGTGTTAATATGGGTCTTCATTTCTTAGGAATCAATGTCCAAAAATATAATTTATAGATCATCTGATGTTTAATTTTTAAAGAAACCATCAAGTTATTTTCCAGAGTGGTTCTACCCCATTACATTCTCCTGGTCTAATGACTTGTTCACTAGACCGTTCAGGCAGGGCAGAGCAAAGGAGGGAAAACAAGGGAAAGGAAGGAAAGAGGAAAAGGAAAAGATGGTTGTAAACTATAACCTGNTTTATCTCAATAGAGCTGTTATTTAAAAAGCAGAATTCATGCAACTTAGACTGGCTAATTAGAATATTACATTTTCCTGGCCACAGTAAATTTGTTCAGGGACAGTTATGCAACTTAATCAAGCTAATAAAAATAAATGAGACTTTTTCTGGGATTGTTGAAAGGCACACCTTAAAAAAATTTTTTTTAATTGAATTGAATTTAGGAAGATGTTTCTACAGGCAGCCATTTCATTACCTCATGAAGCCAGAGAATAAGCCCAGGTTTCTCAAGACAAGAAATTGAAATGGTGTTTCCTGATGACACTTTGTTTCTCCTTTCTCCCAGTCCAACCTTGATTGAAGTGGGCTCTTGATCAAGACTTCACTAACAAGCCAATAACCTATCTTTATTTAATCCAATTTGGATTATAGTTTCTGTTATTTGCAATGACAAAGACGTTCTAAATGATGAAGAAATGCACAATAGGACACTAAACTGTAGAAAAATCTAGGGTAGGGTAGTTTCAAGAAGAGTGAAGAATCCTTTCTCCTGGGATAGAAAGTTGGTAACTCTTAACCTTTCATGTAAAGTAGTGAGTAATCAAATGACTATCATGTATTTTATCTTGGGACTCAGACTGTTTATTGACAAAGGATGGAGTAGAATGATGTCAGAATTTTAGAGTATACTGGCTATTTCTTGTGGCCTATGTTCTTGTGTTCCAAAAAGGAGGTCTTAGGTTGCAAATGATTCATTATGAAATCTAAGAGCCAGCAACAACATTTTAAAAACACTCCTAACGCCACAGATTCAATCTAACCACCTTGCAAAAAGTTTCTGCCTGAGAAACTGAGCAAGTACTGTTTACAAAAGAGTGGATGGAATGTAGGCCTGGAGCAGAGTAGCCTCACCTACCTACCCCAGCACACCATTTTGAACTTTTCAAGACAGATGTGGAAAGAAAGGTCACTAAAATAAGGGTTATAGAAGAACAACAGAGCACTGAAAGCTGCTGCTAAGAAACAGAAGTCTATAGATCCTGGTCTAGACTCAACTAGTTGTCTGGCTTTGGCTGTTAGCCCAGAGGATTGCAAAGAAGCAAGAGCTAACTAAACTCCAAGTCTGGCAAACAAAGACTTGTGATTATCGCACATCTGAATCTCTTGCTACACTATCAGTAGCTAAAGAGATGTGAAACGAAATCCTCCCCAATGTCCACCTCAAAAATGGCCATGGAGAACAGGGACCATTTTGACCAATTAAGAAACTGACTCCACTGCCATGATTGAGGACCTTGCTATTCCTATTCAGCAGTGTATGATATATATGAACTTGGGACCACTGTGTGTTTTTTTTCATACTTTTTCCTTTTCCAAGAAAGGGTTGATGGAAGCTTGGTAACAAAGACAGATCATGACTTCACTTTTATTTCTGATTCTCTTCCCCAGATAACTTGAAACTCGGTATAGAGTGTAATGTTGGTTCTAGCCTATCAGGAAGCAAATGCTGATGAAGTCAGAAATGCAAAAAGGTGTATTGGCCAGGGGGGTGGGAGGGATAGGGAGTGGGGGTGGAGAGAGCTTTATACTACCTTAAAAAATTTATTGGGAGTAATGTCTGTAAGGCCTTCCCTGGTGGCTCAGTGGTAAAGAATCCACCTGCCAATACAGGAGACACAGGTTTGATCCCTGAGTCAGGAAGACCCCCTGGAGAAGGAAATGCAACCCAACCCAGGCTCCACTGGAGCCTGGCAGGCTACTGTCCATGAAGTCACAAAGAGCTGGACATGACTTAGAGGCTAAACAACAACAACAAATGTATGTAAAAGATATAGGGGGAGCAAGTTGGGTAGGGAAAACCTTCAGTTGACAACAGCAATCACATGAAGTCCAGGCCAGTGCCACGGACAGGTTTGTAGCAGAAACTGCAGTCAGAGTAGTGGCTACATATGAATAAGTCTATCAGGTTTTATCATTACCTGAGGGCAGTTGCTCAGGAAGAGTGTGGCCACAGCTGAGAAGCTAGAGTGGATCCTGAAGCACTGCTGCTGAAGCGGGCAGCTAATTGCGCTCTTCAGAGCTGAGCAGCTTGCGCTTTCTCGAGAACAACCCTGCTGGTTGCACTTCCATGGCTGCCACAGGGTGGTAACCAGTTGATCTGAGCATCTGAGCAGCTCGTGTCTCTCATTCCCATTAATATACATTGCCTATGTTGGTGTGTGTGCTTACGTGCACATGCACGAGAGTTATTTTTATCATTTAATTTGGACTTTGCTAGATTATATGGAGCCACTTAGAGAACTTAGACATGTATTTCAATGGAGCAACTAGACAGGTCTTTGAGTTGTCTTATTTTAAGAATGGCGTGGTTGTGTTTTGGTTGCATATGGTATTCCTGTATAGAAGTGTGGGCATATTTTCAGGTGTGCATATGGAAAGAAGGGTGTGTTGGGATGTTGAGCTGCTGAAAGGAATGAAATGACTAGTGAAAATCCATTTTTCTACCTATACTTGGTCATCATTCCAGTTTTCCTCTATGGAGGCCCCCGTATCCCACGTCAGTGCAGGTGGTTTAGAGCGAGCTTGTTCTACACTTGCGTCCAGAGGTGAGTGCCACTCAGTCATTGCACCGCAGCCCCTGTGCCATAGCAGCTCTTTACAGAGAGGCACAATACCCAGTCAGAGCCAACGGTCTGCAATGAGACTTTTGTTTTTCGATTATTGAGTGAAAACTAATTTTTTCTTCTTTTCTTCTGGATTTGAATCTGGAAATTGGCCTGGAAACTAATGACAGAGTCTGAGAATGAAAATGAGGTCAAAATGAATGACAGAGTCAAGACATGGAGGGAGAAATTGGTTATGGGTGAAATTATTTGAGGCTCTAAATCCATTTTTTGCCTGAAGCATGAACCATCCAAAGATTTAAACATCCTGTTTTACTTAAGAAAATCGGGTTTATGTGTATTCACACACACATCATTCCCCATAGACCTAAAATGTATAGACACACATATATACACATGCTGCTCTCTTTATATTTTCTTCTATATCTACTACTATATTAAAAATGAAGTCACACTGACATCTCTAATTTAAATCCAGTATCACAAGTTTCCTCCTTATTTTGTCTGTTTTCGTATTTCTCATTCTCCTGTTAGTGGGAAACTTGGCTCCCGTTATCCCCAATACATTATTTGCTTGATCCCCTTATATGTAACTAATCTCCCACCGTGGCCACCATGCCTCTTCCCTTGTCATAGACACCCTCTCACCCTTGGAATCTGACACCCCACTCTCACCGTTGGCAGACACTCTTCTTACTCAGTCTGAGTTCTGACACTTTGTGCCAGGTTGGTACAGGTGCTGACCCATACAGATATCCTGGGTCATCCCTGGCAGGTAGTATCCATAGTATGGAGATACCATTGTTCCTGGAACCATTTACCTGTTGAAGGATGTGTTATTTCCAGGAATAGTGTGCAGTATTACAAATAAAGCTGCTGTGGACAGCAGCATGTTTCTGTGTTAATATGGGTCTTCATTTCTTAGGAATCAATGTCCAAAAATGTAATTTATAGATCATCTGATGTTTAATTTTTAAAGAAACCATCAAGTTATTTTCCAGAGTGGTTCTACCCCATTACATTCTCCTGGTCTAATGACTTGTTCACTAGACCGTTCAGGCAGGGCAGAGCAAAGGAGGGAAAACAAGGGAAAGGAAGGAAAGAGGAAAAGGAAAAGATGGTTGTAAACTATAACCTGTAGTTAAGTCTATATCTATGTCTGGTTTCTTTGGGCTTCCCAGTTGGCTCAGTGCTAAAGAATTTGTCTGCCAAGCAGGAGACAAGCTTTTGATCCTTGGGTCAGGAAGACCCCCCCCCCCCCCCCCCCCCCGC
>SJYA01002928.1:3511168-3766578 GCA_006410615.1 Neotragus moschatus
TTTTTATTGTGTTCTTTTTGCTTGATAAGTCCACTATTTAGGAGAATTAAATTTATTTGTATATAATTAGGCTTTTTTTTGTTTAATATTTTTGTTATAAATTTCTGTTTTTATCACAATTGATGGCCTGAAGAACATTATGTATGCACTATAAATAGAATTCTTGCACCTCATTTAATTTATTACAAACATCAATTAATTCTGTATTTGAAGATGTCAAGACCTTTTATACAATACTTCTTTCACTCAGTCTCTCATATTGACAATGGAGAATTAAAATCTCCAGCATAATTTTAAGTCTGTCAGTTGCCTGTATTTCTAACAAACACATATACACCAGGGTTTTGACACTTGGGTCACATTCTCTACCTAATTTCTGCAACTTCTGCACATAAATTACACATACCATTTCTTACTGTCAGAGTTTCTTAGTCTCTACTCCAACCCTTACTTCCTTTCAACAGCTCACTCTCATCACCATATCCTGGACCTTATTACCTTTTGGGGCTCCTCCACCTAAGACATTGCTCTATCAGACCGCCTCTTTCTTCTTGATTCCTGACTCCCACAAAGCAACAAACTCATCTAACCATGTCCTGTAGCCTCTCCTCTCTTTTCCTTCTTCCAGTTGGATTTATCCCATTTGGGATTCTCATTCCAATTTGACTCTCATTTTCAGCCACTGCAGCTTCGTCCTCACTGGTGCCTTAATTTCCTTTTCTTCTTGGTCCTTCTACTCTAGCTATCCTCCAGATTCCCACCATTGGGTCAACACGTTCATCTGCCTTCTCTGTCAGTCCACTCATTCAACGGCATTCAGGGGCTGCAGAATCAGTAAGGATTCTTTATTGACAATGAGAACTCAACTGGAGCTAACTTCAAAGGAAATTATCGTGAAGATTCACATGTATCTGCTCAGGACTTCCCTCTTCATTTTTATCTCTGTTTCTATCTGCCTGATATGCTTCTTTCTTCTCTCATTCTCTCTCTTTGGATCAGCTTTCTCATCTCCCATAGTCACATGGATTCTCCTTTACAAACAACTCTTCTGTGAGATGTCAAAACTGATATTGGACTCTTAGTCTCAATTTTGACTTCATAGGGGAAGACCTCTGATTGGGCCAATTTTGGTCAGAGGTCAACTCTAGATCAACCTGTTAAGGCCAGAAGGGCATGGTCATGCTTTATAAAAATGGCAGCTGGGGATTCTTGTTACCAAGGGATTGTGTTACCATGTACTCATCCATGAACTTGTGGCCAGGGAGGATAAGATATGCTGATGGGGCTTGCCCAGTTATATGTAAAACCCAGTACTGTGGTTGGAGGAATCCTATGTTCTGATTGAACTGGTCTTAGTCACTTTCCCACTAATAGAGGCTGAAAGTAGTCCATGACAGCCTGAACCACACAGAATTAGAGTAGGTTCTTCTGGACAGAGAAAAACAATGACTATCTGATGTGTTGCTAAATGATAGATAATGAAGCTGAGAAACTTACTGGGACATCTGTTTACTGGAAATTTTTTCATATGCAGAGCTAAGCTATGATCTAAGTTTTCACTCAGTATGTTTTTGTTGCTTTATTTGAAGTTTTTAAAAAGATCTTAGCATGTTAAAAATATCCACATTCATTGCCAAATATCAAATACTTTTTTCAAAGTCAAATATAAATGATCTTAGATTATTTTGGATTAACCACATCATTGTTTCCTTCCATTATCCAAGATAATCAACAATCAACTAAATAAACTTATATGTCATTTGTCTAATAATACATCATAATTTTGTCAAAACAAGTCAAATTCAGGGAATACAGTTTTGTTTTGAGCAAATTCATTTAGGATATTAATTTTGCCCATATTTACACGTAACATAAATATATCCTTTGAAAATAAATGCTTTAATTATTCAGTGAGTGCCGTTTTGCTAAACAGCCCTGTTTGCCTCCTTACAAATAATTTATTGAGAAATTAAAGTGGGTAAATATAAGAATAAAACAAAAAGAATACAGAATGTCTTGTTTCCTTTATTTTCCTTGCTTTTTCTTTTGACCTTTGTTCTTACTTTCTGGTTGAATGGACACAAACTCAAGGGGGTCTTTGAGAAATTTAGAATAATCAAATTAACCATAACTGGACACACTCTCTACTTCATCCCCTCCTAACTATTGCAGCTTATTTACTTATTTTATTTATTTGGCTGCACTGGGTCTTAGTTGCGGCATTTGGGATCTAGTTCCCTGACCAGGGATCCAACCTGGGCCCCCTGCATTGGGGATACAGAGACTTAGCTACTAGACCACCAGGAAAGTCCCTGCTGTTGCAGTTTAAATCTGATTTCTCTGTAACTTCAGGGAATAAATTCTCATTATATCAGCTATGTGTTGATAGGGTTGGGTTGTAAGAGTTGTTCTGTTCTCTGGCAGAGAGTTTCTGACTAGTATTGTCCTCCACGGCCTTTATCATTCTCACCACTCACTCTCAAAGAGATTTTCTCTCAGTGGAATTGCAAATCTCTAAATTTCCCCTACAGATTTATCACTTGTAAGAAAGTACTTGGAAAGAAGCCAGTGNATAGGGTTGGGTTGTAAGAGTTGTTCTGTTCTCTGGCAGAGAGTTTCTGACTAGTATTGTCCTCCACGGCCTTTATCATTCTCACCACTCACTCTCAAAGAGATTTTCTCTCAGTGGAATTGCAAATCTCTAAATTTCCCCTACAGATTTATCACTTGTAAGAAAGTACTTGGAAAGAAGCCAGTGAGAGATATGACTAACAGAGAGCATTTAATGAATGCATCAAACACACACACACACACACACACACACACCATCTATGGTTAAGGAGAAAAAAAGAAAAAGGAAAAAAGGATTTTCTGTTTCTACATTTTCCTGGCAATGATCACATTCTTCCACTTTCCAGTGAAATACATCTCCAGTATAATATATTAGTTGACTCTTGATCACTGCTAAGGTCTTATTATTTCACAGAAAGTTCTAGTTATTAAAAAGTCACATTTCTTTAAATATGTTTTTAAAAATAACATCAGCCAAATGTACTTGATTTTTTAAAACTAGGTGAACAACCTTTATTTAGTCTCCAAATATTTATGTCTCAGGTACTATGATATAATGCTTAGAAAATCGTCACTGTCCTTTCTCAGAAGTATGACTTCAGTAGTTTTTCCCTCTCTGTACAGTACCATGAATTTTCCCATCTCCAAAGGATTATTCTCATTTAACACATAATAATTCTCTTGTTTTTCCTATCTTAACAAAATTTCCCTCCTTTTGAACTCACTTTCTCCAGTTTTATAGCCCTGTATCTTTGCTACTCTTTTTAAAAAACTAATTTTTAACATTTATTTATTATAATTGAAAGATAATTGCTTTACAATATTGGTTTGATTTTGCCATATATCAACATGGATTAGCCATAGGTGTACATATGTTCCCTCCTTCCTGAGTCTCCCTCCCACCCCACCTGCCCCTGCCCCGTAGGTCTTCACCGAGCACCCAGCTGATCTTTGCTCCTCTTTGCGGTAAAACTTCAAAGTTGTCTCTAGGTCCTACCTCCAATTATCTTCCCTTTCTTTCCCCTTGAATCCACTTCATTCAACTTTTACCCACTCCCATCCACCAAAACTACCCTTCCAAGTTGCTCAATTCAGTAACTTTTTCTCAGGCTTCATCTTACTTGACCTGTCCACATAATTGGACACAGCTGATCACTCCCTCCTCCATAATATACTGTTATCATTTGACTTCTGGGATACAACCCTCCTAATTTTCTTCCTACCTCACTGATTACACTTTATCAGTTTTCTTTGCTGGTTCTTCTTTCCTCTTATCTTAGTATTGGAGTGCCTCAGGTCTCTCAGTCTTTGAGCCTCTTCACTTCTTATGTCAATTCTAATCTCATTTAATATTTTGACTTAAATATCATCGACATTTCTCACCCAAACCTCAGAATCATAATTCTTACTGCCAAGTCAACAATCCAGTCGGATGCCTAGAAGGCCTCATAAGCTAAATAGGTTTAAATTCCAAGCTCCAGAAGCAATGCCACTCGATAGCAATGAGCGCACCCATTAGCAGTGAGCTCACGTCTAGTTTCTAAACTCCATTTCCCACTAAAAGGAACCACAACTCCTTGGAGAACTGGCTGGTTCTAGGCATAGGACAGAGCAAGTGCAAGATGAGCCTAGGGCACCTTGTGCTGCCAGAAAATGAGGTGCGGAAAAAAAAAAAAAAAAGGAGAAATTCTCTGGCAATCAAGTGGTTAGGATTCTGTGTTCTCACTGTCAAGGGCAGGGGTTCAATTCCTGGTCAGGGAACAAAGATCCCACAGGCTGCTCAACACATCCAGGAAAGAAAAAAAAAAAATGCAGATGTGTCAAAAGAGCACAGAAGCGAACCTGAAGGCCAATGGCCAAACCTGGAATAACATGAGCATCAAATTAATTTTGGTAGAGGATTATAAACCAGAGAATAAAGTAAGCGTCTGTGAACCCATACTAATATAAATAATTGAATAGAGAAATGAGAAGGGACAGCTCGTTTAATAGTAAAAATAGAAGGAATAATGGAAATGGAAAATGACCTTTGTCAAATAGCATAATAATAGCTGTTGTCTACATCCCTAGATCATTAAGGGATACTATAACGGAGGCAAATACATGGTGGGAAACAGAATACTTATATATTCTCAAAGTATCTTCCCACAAGACATTTACTAATAACAATGGGAAATATAGTAAACTTATGTTGCAGAAGCCATGTTCAAAGTACATCACTGGTAAGTGAAACCTATCAATATCAAGTACCTCCTTAATATGATGGACCGAGAGGGGCACAGCATCACTGCTGGAGAGTGTTGCCAAAAATTTGTAACCTAAATTTGGTGATCAGCGAACATCAGACAAGTTCATATTGAGGGACATTTTACAAAACAACTGATTCATATTCTTCAAAAGTGTCAAAGTCACAAAAGACAAAGGAAGAATGAAGAACTGCCCTAGGTTGGATATCATATCAATGTTGATAGTATTGTATCAGTGTTAATTTCTTGGTGTTGATAATTATACTTTGTGTGGGTGTGTATTAGTTGCTCAGTTGTGTCTGACACTTTGCGATCCCATGGACTATGACTTGTCAGGCTTCTCTGTTCATGGAATTCTCCAGGCAAGAATACTGGGGTGAGTTGCCATTCCCTTCTCCAGGGGATCTTCTCAGCCCAGGAATCAAACCGGGGTCTCCTGCATTGCAGGCAGATTGCTTATAGTCTGAGCCACCAGGGATTGTACTTTGGTTATATAAAATGCTATCCTCTGGGGAAGCTAGGTGAAGGTTATACATGAAATAATTATAATAATTTTACAACTTAAAAAAATCTAAAATTGAAAAAAAAAATTAAGCAGATTCAAAAATACCCTAAGTTCCTGGTCTCCCCCTCAGCAGTCTGTTCCATTTCAATCGATAGCAATTTCATTGTTCTTGTAGTCTAGGCCCCAAACTTGGAAGTCATCATCCTTCATTTCTTCTTTCTCCTGATACTTGAAATCAATCCACAGGAAATTCTAAGGACTGTGTCCTCAAATATGTCCAGAATCTAACCACTTTTTATCACCCCCTACTCATGGCCCTTTNAAGTATATAGTTTCTTTCTTCTGAGTAATTTATATAGAGTTGAAACAAGCACAAAAACCTAAAGTCAGATTACCTAACCTTCAGTTTTCTCTTTAAAAAGGGGATAATGAGACTAATACTAGTACTCCTAATTTATAGGATTACTTATGGAGTCATCGTAAAGAATACATTTGATAATTCACATAAAGGACTTAGGGTGGTTACTGGCACGTCTAAATTCTCAAAACATGTTAGCTTTTACAATTATTTTATAGGCTCAGTTGCATTNAAAGTATATAGTTTCTTTCTTCTGAGTAATTTATATAGAGTTGAAACAAGCACAAAAACCTAAAGTCAGACTACCTAACCTTCAGTTTTCTCTGTAAAAGGGGATAATGAGACTAATACTAGTACTCCTAATTTATAGGATTACTTATGGAGTCATTGTAAAGAATACATTTGATAATTCACATAAAGGACTTAGAGTGGTTACTGGCACGTCTAAACTCTCAAAACATGTTAGCTTTTACAATTATTTTATAGGCTCAGTTGATTTTTAATGTATCTTTTTATACAACAACTGATTTGTCTACCATCAATCATTTACAAAGCATTAAAAATATAATATTTTAATATTGTTGGCTGGAAAAACAATAACAATATGGAGTGTCTATTCTTAGGAAGATTAAAAGCTAATTTGAGAAACAAAGTATGAGTATTTAAAGTTATAAACAAAATGTGCTATATACATAAACGGAATATTATTTACCCTTAAAATGAAAGAACATTCTGATATGCTGCCACATGGATGAACCTTGAAGACATTATACTAAGTGAAATAAGCCAGTTACAAAAGGACAAATATTGCATGGTTCCACTTATATGAAGAAACTATAGTAGTCAGATTCATACAAACAAATTCTGTAGGATGGTTGTCATCAGGGTTTGGGAAAAATGGGGATTAGGGAGTTATTGTTTAATAGGTAGAGAGTTTCAGTATGGGAAGGTGAAAAAGTTCTGAAGATAGATGGTTGTCTAAAAATGTGAAGGTACTGAATGCTGCTTACTGAGCTGTATAGTTAAAAATGGTTAAAATGGTAAATTTTATGTTATGTACATCTTAAAATAAAAAGATTTGAAATTTAAATGTTCATAAGAAAAAAATACAATGTAAGCAGATAAACCAGTAAATAATAAATTATCAAATGTCATTTTAATTTTATTTATGAAATGCATCCATTTAGTTTTTGAATAAATAATACATCTGCATGGTCCCAAAATGAAAGGTACAAAATGACATACAGGGAAAAGCAAATCTTCCTTTAGCCACTCAGTATCTTTTCCTAGAGGCACGATTCTATTACCAATTATTTATACACCCTACCAGAGATTTTATACATGTATAAAACTGTAGTTATAGCTATAGTCACACACTCTTTTTCCACTTAAGAATAGATAATGCATAAAGAAGTTATCCTTCAATTAAAAATAAATTTAAAAAAGAATAGATAGTGCATTAAAAATAACCTTGTTCTTTTTCAAGAGCTGTATAGATACCATAAAGATATTTAACCTATTCCCTACTGAGAAGCCAGAGAGTTTTGAGTCTTTTGCTTTTGAAAGCAACCTTTCAAAGACTAATCTGGCACATATGTCATTTTGTGTAACCATGAGCATTTCCATAAGTGAAATTCCTAGAAGTAGTGTCACTGGCTTTTCAAATGATTCAGATTGAGTGCCTTAAAGAGACAGATCTCTACCCAATACAACCAGGATTAAGTCTAATGTCTTAATTTGAGCAAACAATGCTCACCTTAATCTGGTCCCTGCGCTTTCCTTTTCAGCCTTTTTTGCTATCACCCAACTTTACTCTTTTTGCTATTATAATATATAACAGTTTATGGTTTTAGGCCACCATGTATTTGCCCTCACTGTCTTCCGAGTCTGGAATACTCTCATGGCATCCCAGAGGCAAGTACTGATTTCCTCATGTAAGAGACAGAACCTCCCTGTTGTGTCCACAAGCCCCTTGCATCCATCTTCGATAGGGATTGCTCTTCTCTACTGAAGCTATATCCTTGGAGTAGCCTCAAAAAGTGGTAGGGAGTTGTCTTTTTTCCTTTCTAACCCTAGCATCCAGCTTCATCTTGCTTGAGGTCACATGGCATGCACTTAATTTACTTTCTTTGATTGATCTTGTAGAGAAGGGATGCACTCATTCCTTCACCCAACATATGTTTGTTGAGAGGCTATTAAGTGCAAGATTATGTATTAGGCAGTGGGATTACTACCAAGAAGATGAGCCAAGGTCTACTTTTGGTCTAAAGAAAGAGGTGGGGCAACATAACATAATTCTAATTCATTTGGGTAAAGATTGCCATGGATGTCACGTCACAATTTAGAATTTTTTTTTATAGATAAGGATGAACAAAGTGTGGCATTTTAACTGGAGGGAGTTACACTAGGAAAGGTATTTACAAAACAAGGCAATAACTCCAAATCACTGTGAAACCCAGAGTCAGGCATAATTCTGAATTCCTGTTAGTGACCTGTTGTCTTCTATATTGGAGATGCTTTTCTGGTAAACAAGGTCAAATACGATGTCTAGGGTAAAGAATAAGGTGAGGTAATTCATGTAAAAGGTAACCACGTCAGAATCTTACATACCCCTTATTAAAATTCTCTTTTTATGCCAGACTTTTACTCCTAAACTGTCTTCTGACCGTTAAAAAGCAAAAACAAAAAACAACAAAAACACTTGCTTGGTGTTAAATGATCTATATTAAGTTTAATGCATCTGTTCTTTCTTTACCCTTTTCCATTTTCGTTAACACGATCTGTTTTCAGAAAAGGCTGAGGAAATTGGAAGAATGTAATGAAAAGAGTCCGGCAGAGTAGGATTGAGTATGGAAGACAGTCACTACTAGCAGTTATTTTGGACAAGTAATTAAACTCCTAGCTTCCTCTTCTGTAAAATAAGAATAAATGGGAGATAATGTTTATATAAAGCGTTGAACACAGTGTCCCACAGTAGTAAGAGCTCAGGCACGTATGCACGCTCAGTGGCTCAGTCGTGTCCCACTCTGCAACCCCACAGACTGTATGTAGCCCGCCAGGCTTCTCTGTCCATGGAATTCCCCAGGCAAGAATATTGGCATGGGCTGCCATTTCCTTCTGCAGGGAAGAGCTCGGGGAGGTTAGTTATTAAACAATTCTAAGAACTCGGTGTCTTGAAGGTCTTTTCCCTCCTGCCATCAAAGGAATTGTGAAGTGTAATCGGTTAAATCTGAACGCGCACGTTCGGCGCCGATGTAGTTTGACCTCTCCGGGCCGCCGTCTGCGAGCATGCGTACATAAACGTGGCGGTACGTACGTGTCATGGCGAGCTCCAGCTAAAGTCGCTGCAGTTTCCGGAGAGTGGCGTGTAGGTTCTGTTACTTTTGGTTGGCTTGGTATTTCCCGACTGCTGGGTAAGGGTGGCGGGTGGATCAGTGTGGGGCAGAGGTTGACCAGAGCTGCTTTTACGGCAGAGCCTTGTTCCCCCAGTTTCAGTCCTTCTCGTGGCCGTTCGCTGGTTTCGAAATTGAAAGAAAACTTACCAGCTGGGTTGGGAGCATTGGGAAGCAGATAGCGTTGCCTGAAGTGAGGACCGGGACCTTGGCCTTAGGTGCTGCAGGACTGTTAGGAGTACTTAAGAGATCTCGTTGCTTACTGTAAAATTTAATTTCCTCCGTTCTCCCACTTTCTGCGTTAGTTCGTGGGACGGGATAAGGCTTTTACAGTTACCATGCTTTCACAAGGCTGCATCTCAATAAAATTTTAAACTGAAGTTGGTCTGAAGAGCAGGTGTCTTGATTTTCCACTTTTCTTTCTCGTTTACTGTTGAAACCTGTCTCTGAATCTCGGGACAACACTGGCCTTTCGGGGGTCGGGTGATATGGATACCTACTTGTTTGCTCTGTTTTGTAGTATTCTTACTACTGGATCACGCTGACGTATTGTAGTGCCGGATAGAATTTATTACTAGGGCCATACGCTGGATCTCAGTCATAGCAAATGTGGTAGATGTCAACATACCTGTCCTAAGAAATTGGGAGTAGTAGGGAACACCGTTAACCTTACTCTATAAAACAGCCTTTTATAGAGTGTAATCCCTTTTAGGCAGTTTTAGAGGCCTTACTGTGGTTTTGTAAACTTGTTGCGAACTTTCTTTTCTAAACAGTTTTTATTTTCCAGACTCATCTTTCAAGACGATTTGAGACTAATTGCAAATAATCAAGGTATTCGTTTATTTTAAAACTTTTATGTTGGGAGTGATATTTACCCAATGTAATATGCAAAGAGGTAGCCTAATTTTAATTTGTTAGTGATTTTGTCGCCATCATTATATGGAGACGCCAAGATCTCCATATCACTAAATCCAAGAAACATTTTCACTCATTTTACTCAAGCTTTCATCACTTGCCTTAAGCAGCACCGACCATGTCCACCTGTTTGACATACTGTCTTCATTTTCCTTCTGTGACCCACTGACTTTCCTCATTTGGTGACTGGTCTTGATCTCCATTATAGGCGGTTTCTCTTCTGTTTGGTAGGTAAATTTGGAGTTCCTTAAGGCTTGGTCCATCACCTTTTCCAATTACAAGAAATTCTATTCTTTTTCTCTCTGGTTGATCTAATCTACTTCTTCAGCAACACCATTCTTCTTTATTTTAGCCATCTTAGTGTGTGAGAGGGCTTCCCTAGTGGCTCAGATGGTAAAGCATCTGCCTGCCATGCAGGAGACCTGGGTTCGATCCCTGGGTCAGGAAGATCCCCTGGCGAAGGATATGGCAACCCACTCCAGTACTCTTGCCTGGAAAATTCCATGGACAGAGGAGCCTGGTAGGCTACAGTCGATGGGGTCGCAAAGAGTTGGACACAGCTGAGCAACTTCACTTCTAAGTCATCACTTTAAGTGTGTGAGAAGTGTCTTGTGGTTTTGATTTGTATTTCCTTGATAGCTAATGATGTTGAAATCTCATGTTACTGACCCTTTGTATATCTTCTTTGGAGAAGATACATATTTGCAAATATGTATCTTCTTGATGGTGTTCTTTGAAGCATGAAAGTTTTAAGTCCAGTCTCTTTTCCTTTGTTTCTTCTTGTTCTTTTGGTGTCCTAAGAAAGATGTCATGAACACATATACTTCTGATTTCTTGTAAGAGTTTTATAGTATTTCTTAAATTTAGATCTGTAATCAGTTTAATTTTTGTTTATGATGTGAAGTTGGAATCCAGCTTTATTCTTTGCATGTAGCCATCAAGTTGTTCCAACACTATTTTTTGAAAGCATACTCTTCCTCATTGAATATACTTGGTACCCTTTTAGAAAATCAGCTGACTAGGTGATGTGTTTTTGACAGGCATTCTAGATGATTTTTATGAAAAAACAAAAAAAACAATTCCAGGATAATGATTTTCAAACTGGAGTGCATGTCGAAATCACCTGGAGGGCTTGTTAAAGATTGCTGAGCTTTACTCCAAGTATCTGATTCAGTTGGTTTGGAGGGGAACCCAAGACAGTTTCTAGGAAGTTCTCTAGTGATACTTAATTGTGCTGGTGTGGGAACCATACTATAAAAACTATGGGTATAGGACTTTTGTTCCCAACTGTGGCAGCACATGAGACTTACTGGAAAGTTTTAAAAAAATATTGATGGCTAGGCTGAGTTCTAGAGATTGATTCAACTAGAGCAAGGCTCTGGTTGATAATTTTGTTCTTGATACTTTTCTATAGCTCCCCAGGTGACTGTAATGAACATCAACTGAGAACCTTCCTAGGAGAACAGTGGTTCTCAGTGGGATGTATAGTGGAATCACCTGGACAGGTTTTACATAGCCACCCTTAAATTCCACTTTGGAGATTCTAATTCAAAATGGGGCTTCGGTGTTTGCTGTTATAAAAGCTCTCCTAATAAAAATAGCCAGTACTGTAAATAGCCAATACTTTATACTACCTATTTGTCATCATTTTCCATGTCTCTTTTTTCGCTTTCTGTTTTTATTTCCTTTATCAAACTTGATTTTCTCTACCTTTGAGAGAGAACTTTATATAATTCATTCTGTAGCACTTAACTACTATCTTGCTTTCCTTCTGTTCTCACACTTTCGTTACTATTCCCTTATTTAATATTTTCTGAAGGCTAACAATTCACTTTACCGGTTTGTTGGAAGTAAAAAGCTTGTTAATAGTGATAGGTGAGTTTATTCAGGTGTTTATGATATGCAGCCAGGTTTAGTAACCTCTGCGTTTTATATTTCTCTTTCGTCTCCCTAGAATGAATTTCTAGAAGTGGAATTGCTGGGCTAAAGGCTATATATGTGTTAAAGTTCGATATGTATTGCTAGATTGCCCTTCAGAAAGGGTATGGCAGTTCTACCATGCTTGTAGCTAACAGTTGGTTTCTTGTCAGTCTTTGTTATCAGTGGGGTAGATGGAAAATCATTTCTTATTTAAGCTCACGCCCTTAGTGTGTTTGAGCATTCTTTCTATGCTTAATGGCTATTTGACTTGCTTGAGTGTGTTGCCAGTTTTCCCTTTGCCCATTTTTTTTCTGGAATGTTTTTCTTTCTTGGGCTCATCTCAGACTCTTGCATTGTTTGTGCTTTGCCAACGAAACGGAGTCATCTGGGGAGAGCTTGGTGTTGAGAGAGGGTCCGGTTCCAGTCCTGTCAGTGGACAAATCTAACTCCTCTGGACTTCTCCCATCTAGTGTAAGAATTTCCTTCTGTGTTATCGAAAGACTAGCTAAATTCAGCTTAAACAAGGATTTATTCATCCTTTCATTTAGCAAATATTCTGCACTTGCTGTGTGCTAGGCATTGTTGCAAGTATTGTAGATGCAGTGGTTAAAAAAGACAGGGTGCCTCTGTTCTGAAGCTTACACTGTAGTGAGAAAGACACAAGCAGTTACATATATGGAGTCAGGTCAGTGTGATGAAGGGAAATGAAGCATAAAGTGGAGTTAGAGGCTGGTTGAGAGTGTGTGGGATGCCTGATCAGTGTGTGGTTATTTTAGATAAGGTCGTTAGGAAAAGCCCTCTCCAAGAAAGTGTTATTTGAGTAAAGGAGTAGGCAGCAAGCCATCTAAATATTCTGGGGATGATATTCCAGCCAGAGGAAGAGCAAGTGTGAAGGCCCTGAGTCAGAAACTAGCTTGGTCTGCTTGGAGAATGTCGGAAAGATTATTACAGTTGGGGCAGAGTGGGAGGTGGCAGAGGGACCATATTTTGTAGACTGGATTGTGGACAGTTTAAAAAAGAAAAATTTGAGAAGCTGCCATGCACTAGGTAGTTTTGGCACCACCTGGGATAAAGCAGTGAACAAAACACTCAAAACCCTCCCCACCCCCAGAGTATACATCCTAGTAGAGAGAGAGAGTAATAAGACGATGAAGATATCGTGGAGGAAGATATTTCCCTCTCCAGTTCTCAAACAGAAGTGTAGCCTGTGGCACGTATCCATGAGCTTCCCTGTGACTCGCGGGGTAAATGATCTGCCTGTAATGTGGGAGACCTGGGTTTGATCCCTGGATTGGGAAGATTCCCTAGAGAAGAGAATGGCTACCCAGTCCAGTATTCTGGCTTGGAGAAGAATGAGTGGATATTCACTCCTCTCCTCTATGGACAGAGGAGCCTGGCAGGCTATAGTCCATGGGATTGCAAAGAGTGGGACATGACTGAGCAACTGATACTTTCACATACATGGGACAGACCCAGGGAAACTGAGTAACTTGCCAAAATGGCTGAAACTTACCTTAAATATTGTCTTCAGCTAAAGACAAAAGATCTTGAGGGTAGTGGTTTGGGACCTCAAAGGGGAGGAAGGCAGTTGTCATGAGATGGAAAAGCAAATGTTGGGTAACAGTTTTAACAGACAGACTTTGCCTGGTTCTTCCCCATCTGTGCACATAGTTCATACTGTGGTGATCCATGGGGATCGCCTCCCTTCCTGAAACATGTCTTCTCTGTACATTCTTTTAGCAGTTAGAAGGAAGGTCAGAGTTTCTTCTTGGCCTTGATTTGTCTTCAGCTCAAAATAGTCTACATGGCGAAGAGACATTTTCGGGTGGCAGGTTTGCTCCTCTGTAGTATCTAAGCATGTGGGGAAGTGCTGGGGCACGAAAGCAAGGCTGGGGGGAGGGGGACTGGAGGTGTGTGTACATGGCGAGGTGGGGGTTGTTCAGAAAGACNTGGCCTTGATTTGTCTTCAGCTCAAAATAGTCTACATGGCGAAGAGACATTTTCGGGTGGCAGGTTTGCTCCTCTGTAGTATCTAAGCATGTGGGGAAGTGCTGGGGCACGAAAGCAAGGCTGGGGGGTGGGGGACTGAAGGTGTGTGTACATGGCGAGGTGGGGGTTGTTCAGAAAGACCTCACTGGTGACATTTGAACAGAGTTCCAGAGGGCTTGAAGGCATTCCAGGCATGACCAAGACCTTGAGATGTGTGTCCCTGGTGGGTATGAACTAGCCAGGAACCCCATGTGTCAGACTGGAGTTGAAACTGTGTACCTCAGATGAGACTTGAATCTACAGGCTGGGACCCAAACCTTGCCAGAACCCAGCCTGGGGCTTGAACCCACAATCTTTTAATCAAGATCACACACATGGTTTCAGGGCTTCCCCAGTGGCTGAGACAGTTCTGTCTGCAATGCTGGAGATCTCGGTTTGATCCCTGGATTGGAAAGATCCCCTGGAGAAGGGAATGGCAACCCACTCCAGTAGTCTGGCCTGGACAACATGGACAGAGGAGCCTGGTGGGCTGCAGTCCATGGAGTTGCAAAGAGTCGGACACGACCAAGCAACTAGCACATAACACATACCTGGTTTCAGGACTTAATGAAGCTCATGTTCTTATCAAAAGAGTTCAGTGAGAGACAAAGTAATAGGTTAAGAAGTGGATTTATTTAGAGAGAAACACACTCCACAGAATGTGGGCCTTATCAGAAGGTAAGAGGCCCCCAAATATTGCGTGGTTAGTGTTTATGTCTGGGTAATTTCATAGGCTAATTTCATGGGGTTCCCTTGTAGCTCAGTTGGTAAAGAATCCGCTGTAATGCAGGAGATCTGTGTTTGCTTGCTGAGTTGGGAAGATCCCCTGGAGAAGGAGATGGCAACCCACTCCAGTACTCTTGTCTGGGAAATCCATGCACAGAGGAACTTGGCAGGCTACAGTCCATGGAGTCGCAAGAGTTGGACACAACTTAGCGACTAAACCGCCAGCCTCTAATTTCATAGGCTAAAGAGCAAGAAGATCATTCCACTTATTTTGGGGAAGGGGTGGGGATTTCCAGGAACTGGGCTACTCTTTGGCCTTTGGCAGTTAGCTCTCAGCTGCCATGCGGTGACTGTGTTACTTAGTGTGCTGACGTAGTACAGTGAATGTATGAGGCTCAGGGCCCACTGGAAGTTGAATCTTCTGCTACCTTGGACCTAGTTGGTTCTTACCAGTGTGTCATGTCCTGTGGCTAAGACTTGTGGAATCTTCCTGGACAAAGGATTGAACCCGTGTCTCCTGTATCAGAAGGTGGATTCTGGATTCTTTACCACTGAACCATCAAGGAAGCCCCTGTCCTTATAAAACTTAGCGATTTTAACTCTGGGCTTTTTACTCTGAGATAGAATACCAATGGAAGGTTTTGGTCAGAAACCTGAGATGAACTCAGGTTTTAGAGGGATCTCTGGCTTATTGTGCAGCAAGGTTCCTTTGGGAATTGAGGGTAGAAGCACGTGACTATGATAGTAATCCAGGCAAGAGTTAATGTTGGGACCAAGAATGTAACAGGGGGTATGGTCAGAAATGGTTAGATTCTGAATATATTTGGAAGCGCAAGGCAATGGGATTTTGCTGATGTATTGGACTTGGGGTGAAGGAAAGAGGAGTCAGGGATGATTCCAGGATTTTTGGCTTGAGAGGTTAGAAGGTTGGTATTGCCTTTCAGTGAGATGGAGAAAGTCGTGGGGGGATCTGTGATCCTCCTGGCTGCAGGTGGGGTCAGGTGGAGAGAGAATCAGGAGTTCTGTTCTTGATTTTAAGTTTAAAGTAACTCAGCCATTCAAGCAGGGTGTTGAATAGGCAGTTGGATGGACATCTGAATCTGAAGTTCAAGGGCGGCCTGGGGCTGGTTATATGAGCATATATAGTTAGTATTTCAAGGGCACAAGGCTGGATGAGATCACCTAGGGTGCACCTGTAACTAAAGAAGACGTCCTGTAACGGAGCCTTGGGGGTGTTCTGACCTTGAGAAGTTGGAGAGATGAGGAATGGGCAATGGAAACTTGGGGAGTGGCTAATGCGGTAGGAGGAGAACTCGCATGTGGGATCCCAAAAGCCAGGGAAGACGATATCTTGAGGGAATGAAGGGTCTGTAGTATCAAGTGCCGCCGGTAGGATCACATGAGGTGGCTGAGAGTTGACTGCTAGATTGCTGGAGTCACTGAAATCAGGTCGGCAATTTTGGGATGGTGGGGCTGGAAGCCTGGCATATGAGGGACTAGGAGGGGGAAACTGGAGACAGTTCTTGCAAGGAGTTTTAAAGGATAGAAATGGGATGGAGACAGTAGGTAGAGGAAGTGAGGCCACGATANCTAGATTGCTGGAGTCACTGAAATCAGGTCGGCAATTTTGGGATGGTGGGGCTGGAAGCCTGGCATATGAGGGACTAGGAGGGGGAAACTGGAGACAGTTCTTGCAAGGAGTTTTAAAGGATAGAAATGGGATGGAGACAGTAGGTAGAGGAAGTGAGGCCACGATAAGGTTTTTGTTTTTTAAATGGGAGAAATAACAGTACCCGTATACAGGTAGTGATTAGGTAGGGAGGAGCATGACTAGAATTCTGTGCTCAAGGAGGTTAGAATAGAGGGGTTGTTCTTAGAGGGGTAGGTAGTTCCTAGCAACAGGTTGGTAGGTATGGTTGGTATGTGGGCAAAGAACCATTTCCTATTAAGAGAATGCAGTCTTCTGTCTGCGGAATGTGGGAGGGGATCTGAGGGTGGGCTTCACTCAGGCCTCCTGTTTTCAGTACTATCTACAGCCTCATGAAGAGGCAATCCATGAGAAATTAATTTTCAGGAAGTTTCTAAGATAAATGAGTTTGTTTCTTTACTGTAGTTCTTCCCAGTCCTTGCTCTCGTAGTATACATGTACATGCATACACACACATACTGGGAGTCTGTGAGAGGCAGAATTTTCCAAATTTATTTGACCACAGAGCTAGTTTTTCACTGATAGTTCATAGAACCAGTTTGGAAGAAACTTAGTTCATTTCACCTTCCCTAGTATGCTGAGTCAGCCAGGGCTCTTGTTGGCAAGAGCAGAAAGCCCAGCCCAAATGAATTTAAGCCTGCAGGAATTCCTGAGCTCACATGAATGAGCAGAGCAGGGCTATGTCTGGCTTCAGGCATTGGTTGGATCCAGCTGCTTAAGTATCCCATCTCTCCAGCTCTTATAAGACTTCCTACCTTGGGTAGTCTTCTGCTTTGTGGCAGGCAGGATGGTCCCCCAGTGGCCTCAAGTTGACATCCTTCTAACTGAGCCACTTCAGTGAAAGAGAAATTAGCACTGGCATGGAAGTCCTCGTGGTGATGGTGACTGACTGGGCTTGTTAGGTCCAACCCTGAGCCGGTCTTTATGGCCCAGGGTGAATTACTCTGGCAGGCGTGGGTCACGTGCGCCATTGCTGCGCCTGGGGAGGGAGGAGGACTGTAATTGACAGGTGGTATGCATGCTGCGATTGATGGGGTCGCAGAGTCAGACAGGACTGAGCGACTGAACTGAACTGATGCATGCTGTGGTGTGTGACAGATTTGTAGTGATATGTCATTGTGGTTTAGTTTATATTTCTCAGATTGCTGGTAATGTTAAATCTCTTTTCATGTACTTTATATCCCACTCAGTAAGATTTGTCTGATTTATCTGATGTTTCTTGTTTTTCAGTATCTCTTGTATTTTCTGTAAAGTTGAAGTTAAAATCTAAAGGCTTTATTAGATTCAAGTTTGGCAAGATTATTTCATAGGTGATATGTTAAACAGATGTTCTGAGGACTCATGCCTGTATCATTTATAACTTGTTTATACGATAGAGAAGATGCCTTCTGCATCCTGTGATACATTCCTGGATGACATAGAAGATATTGTGTCACAAGAAGATTCAAAGCCACAAGATAGGCATTGTTCAAGAAAGCACGTTGTTCCGAAGGTGCGAAGGCGAAATACCCAAAAATACTTGCAAGAGGAAAACAGTCCACCAAGCGATAGGTAAGCTTTTTTGAAATTATATTCAGTATCGTACCATGGGAGAGGCTGACACTACTGTATGTGATATACATAATGTATCTTTTAAAAGAATCTTTGAAGTTTTGAAAGGAAATATGTAGGGTTTTTTTTAATTTGAATGGTTATATTTAGCAAAGTCATTAATTAAAGATGTCAAATCGCATATTGGCCTAGGGCAGTATTTGGCACAAAGATAGATCGCCCTGCCTCCCACCCTCCTTTGACCAGATCTCTTTGATATCATTGTGGTTGGTATGTTCTTGTTACTTCCACATTAAAATTTTTATTGGGATTTGTGATTCTTAGGAGATAGTGGTGGTTTGAGCATGTCGTTTTTCTTAGCAAATTTAAAGTACTTATGAATCAACTAAAGGCTTTTGACACAAATTCTCTTGCTGTTTGTACTATTAGGTGTCTAGTGAAATTCTAATACAACCTAGCCAGAAAGGATTGTGCAGTTATTTAGTTTTAATATGCTTATATTTGTATATCTAGTAAACTTGAAAACTTTGATGCATTTGATTATTTGGAACAGAGTCATAAAGTCTATGAATTTAAAGTTGCTTAATACTTGAAATTTATTAACTTTTTCTTGACCATATCATTAAAGGTAATGTCTACTTAGTTGTTAATTATTTTGGGCAATCCAAGTTGAAAGTCCTTTTATTCCCTTTCTAAAAATTACATTTTTTAGAACTCTTTTTATATGTGGAATACTTTTATTATTAATAGTGCTGTCGGGTGGCATTTTGATTTTGATGCAGTTATTTATAAGTTATGAAGATTTGATTAGTATATAGTGGTCTTCAGATGTGTCTAGGTTTTCTTTGTTTTTGCTACTAGAACCATTTTCTGTGCTATTGTTATTTGTTTGTACCTTTCGAGGAATTGAACTTAGTGGTAGTATTTAGTAGTATTGAACTTAAAATTCAACTTGGAGAAAAGATATTCTTTACATAGAAAGGTAGTCTTAGAATGTTATACTGTTATTTTATCTTGATTTTAGACTTTTGGTGTAATAGCAGATTATGTGTTAAGTTGGTACATTTAATGAATAGCTTATGAATAGAATGCAGTGAGTGTTTTTGCATAATATGCTCAGAAATTAATTTGTGCTTTTTATTAAAAAAACCCCTTAATGAGGCTTATTTTTTAAAATTGATTAACAGCACTATTCCAGGCATACAGAAAATTTGGATACGAACTTGGGGTTGTTCTCATAATAATTCAGATGGAGAATACATGGCTGGACAACTGGCTGCTTATGGATATAAAATTACAGGTAATGAGATACCTAATGTGTTTTATTGATTACATTTTTTAAAGCCAAGGTTTTTAGAGATAAAAGTTCTAGCTTTAGCAACTAAAGGATATTTTAGCATGACTTAATGATTTTAAGAGAAAATAAAATGCTAACATGTTGTCTAGACTCTTGAGCAACATGGCTTTTAGCTGTGTGCCACACTCATCTGGGGACCTTTTCCAGTGCAGACGCTACTGGACTGACAGTCTGGGGCTGATTGAGTCTTGGGATGTGGAGCTCTCCAATAGGAGAGCCAGGTGTGGCACTTGGGGATATGTGGATTGTGATATTGGCCGAAGGTCTGGGAACCAGTCCCCTGCAAGTGCTGAGGGATGACTATATCTCATTTAAAAAAAGAAAAATAAAAACCCCTCATTTTGAAATAAGTTTGGACTGACAGAAAAGTGGCAAAATTCCGTTTCTGTATGCCTTTTATATCTTACGTAGTTATGGTATAATTCACTGGGAAGTGAGCAGTCTGTGCCAGTTTCTCAGTTTTTTTCTAATTTTTTATGACCTTGACACTTCTGAAAGAGAATCATTTTGTAGAATGCCCATCACCTTATGTTTGTCTGATAGTTTCTCATGGTTAGAATGAGGTAATTAATGTATTTCTGGCAAGAGGAGCATACAAGTGTTATTGTATCCTTCTCAGCGCTTTGCATCAGGGGCTCCATGTTAGTACACTAACCCTTATCTGCCAGATTTCTCTTCTGAGTTATTTTTCTCACTGTAACCAATAAATATCCTGTGTTTCCTCAACCATTTGCGTACTAACTTCAGTTTGATAATTTTAGTATCTGTTGGTGGATCTCGTCTGCAACAGTTGTTACTGTGATAGTTGCGTAGTGGTGGTTTTCTGTTTTCTTTCCTCCCACATTTAATAGTTTGGATTCTTCTGATCCTCTGGAGAAGGAAATGGCAACCCATTCCAGTATCCTTGCCTGGAGAATCCCGTGCATGTGGGAGCCTGGTGGGCTACAGTCCGGGAGGTCCATGGGGTCACAAAGAGTTGGACACAACTGGGCGACTGAGCACGCACACATCCTTCTGTAAGGAAGCGCTGTCCTGTTGCCACCATGCTGCTTGTTTGTATCAGTATGGACTCACGGATATTTATTCTACAGGTTATAGTTCGGTGCTGTCATTACGTCGTTGCTTGTATTGTTCCAGCTTTGGCCACAGGACCTCATCAGGCTGGCGCCCGTGTCTTTCAGACATGCCCCTCTTGCTTTCGATCACTTTCTTATTTTCTGGCACCACAGGAGGTTCTAGTCTTGTATTTTCCCTTTCCCAGAGAAGGCAATGGCACCCCACTCCAGTACTCTTGCCTGGAAAATCCCATGGACGGAGGAGCCTGGTAGGCTGCAGTCCATGGGGTCGCTAGGAGTCGGACACGACTGAGTGACTTCCCTTTCACTTTTCACTTTCCTGCATTGGAGAAGGAAATGTCAACCCACTCCAGTGTTCTTGCCTGGAGAATCCCAGAGATGAGGGAGCCTGGTGGGCTGCCATCTATGGGGTTGCACAGAGTCAGACACAACTGAAGTGACTTAGCAGCAGCAGCAGCCTCAGAAGTAACCACTTTTTCGAGGAATCCTGACCCTTTTCACTAGGAGACTAGTGTTTAGAACTGGACCAAAGACCTGGGCACTAGGTGTGCTCATTGCCACCATGAAGTATCAGTGCTTCTAGGTCCTCTCCACAGACAGAGGTAGGAAATATGCAGGTATACTAACTGGTGCACACACATCTCTATTTCTGTCGTATATGTATTAGATGGGAACATAGTTTGAGTGCTTTGTGACAGGCAATGGCCCAGTGCTTTATTTGTGTTATCTTGCTTGTGCTCTGCTCAGTTGTGTCCAACTCTTTGCGACCGCATGTACTGTAGCCCTCCAGGCTTCTCTGTCCATGGGCATGGACAGAGACAAGAATACTGGAGTGGGTTGCCATTCCTTCTCCAGGAGACCTACCTGGCCCAGGAATCAAACCTGAATCTCCTGCATTACTCCAAAACACTGCTTTTGACCGCTAGTCTATATCGCATAGCATGTTGCTTTTGCATGTGTAATTGGCTGGTCCTAGGTTCAATGCAGATGTTAGGAGTAGGGAAGATTGGAAAGGTAACTCCTTTCATAGCTTTGTTTCCTTCAATAAGTAAATGATCATATGTCATTAATTGTCTTTTTGATACCATTGTTTAGAGAGCAAAATCAGTCTTAAAACACGTAAAATCCACTCAGAATCTGCTTTTAGAATCACTTCTCTGTGTTCATTAGTACTCTTTTATATAATTTAGCTTAGACTTGTCTAATACATTCTGATGGTGCATTTGAAAATGAAGGAAATCACTTTAAAGGTAATAACCTGAAACATTAACAAAAATTCAAAGTTTGATTTATCCTCTGTGTGTGTTAGTTGCTCAGTTGTGTCTGACTCTGCGACCTCATGGACTATAGCCCACCAGGCTCCTCTGTCCATGAGATTCTCCAGGCAAGAATACTAGAGTGGGTTGCCATTATCCTATATGATATTAAATATCCAACATATTTTAATGTTTTTGTCTATTAGCATTAAAAAAAAAATCTTATAACAGTACTCTTCAATGTAAAGTAACAGTCTTAATGTGTTTACACAAGAATGTTAAGCTTTGTTATGCACACCTAATTTTGGTTTCTCATTTGGGAGTACTAAAAAGGGAACATTAAGGAACCAATCACTTGAATATGAATTTTATTTTTCTTAATATGATTTATTTTATATGCCTGTGTAACTGATACATATTTGTATTAATTTTATATGTTGTTGATTTTACTCCAGAAATTTGTAATTGGTTTCAGTTTAGTCTGGCTTGCATGCAGTAGACACTAGGACCACTTTTCATGCTTGTCTAGATGCTGTAGGCCCAGAAAATATAAGCATTATCGTCAGTAAGACATTTAATAAGGAAATCTCTACAGGAAATCTCTCATTTAAGTTAGATATATAAATGATTTCTGGATCCCTATGCCAGTGGTCTCTTTTGTTATGGTGAAATAATGGGAGTTTATAAAAAACATTATTTCTTAATAGCTTATAATTAATCAAATGTAGACCTGAAATGGACTTCCTTGGTAACTCAGCTGGTGAAAAATCCACCTGCAATGCAGGAGACTGCATGTTGGGAAGATCCCCTGGAGAAGGCATAACAACCCACTCCAGTATTCTTCGGAGAAGGCAATGGCGCCCAACTCCAGTACTCTTGCCAGGAAAATCCCATGGACGGAGGAGCCTGGTAGGCTGCAGTCCATGGGATCGCTAGGAGTCAGACATGACTGAGCAACTTCACTTTCACTTTTCACTTTCATGCATTGGAGAAGGAAATGGCAATCCACTCCAGTGTTCTTGCCTGGAGAATCCCAGGGACAGGGGAGCCTGGTAGGCTGCCGTCTATGGGGTCTCACAGAGTCGGACATGACTGTAGTGACTTAGCAGCAGTAGCAGCCAGTATTCTTGCCTGGAGAATCCCATGGGCTGAGAAGCCTGGCGGGCTAAAGTCCATGGGGTTACAAAGAGTTGGACATGACTGAGCATCTAAGCACAGCACATATCTAAAATATTTTCATTTAACTCTATAACTGATAAGAATGAAGTATAAAATAGTTTATGTATAATGTACACAGAGGTTATTGAAAATAGGATACAGAGAAATTCAGAATTCTCAGTTACCAGTGGTATATATTTTTACTATTTGAGGAAAGTAGATATTTTTTACCATTTGAGAAAAGAAGGGAGATTATGTCAGTAAATACTTGAAATTGCTGCTTTTGTGTAAATCTAGGAATATAATTCAGAGAAGGCAATGGCACCTCACTCCAGTACTCTTGCCTGGAAAATCCCATGGATGGAGGAGCTTGGTAGGGTGCATTCCATGGGGTCGCTAAGAGTCGGACACACTGAGCGACTTCACTTTCACTTTTCATTTTCATGCACTGGAGAAGGAAATGGCTACCCACTCCAGTGTTCCTGCCTGGAGAATCCCAGGGACGGGGGAGCCTGGTGGGCTGCCATCTATGGGGTCGCACAGAGTCGGACACTACTGAAGCGACTTAGCAGCAGCAGCAGCAGGAATATAATTACTCTATAGTAACACTGCACAGAGGCTTGGTCAGAGTAGTAAGTGCTTGTTTGGTGACTCTTGCAAACCCTTTTTATTTTGAGGAGGAGGAGATTTAAACCTTAGAAGATAATTCCTGCTTGCCTTTCATTTCATTTTCTGCCCTGCTGAGGGAAAAATGATGTCATTCCCCAAAACTCGGACACCTGTTTGCATGATATAATTAAATTAGTGTCATGGAAAGCAGTCAAACTATCCTGGTAGGTACAGTGGCTTTTAAAAGAAGTATGATAACACATACATTTCATGAGTGTGTTCTTCAAGTGAGTGATTTCTTATAGACTAAGTAGAAATGTGCTCCCCACCTCACCATAATGTTTCCTTTGGTTATTGGTTTTGGATTATTTCTTTTGGAAAGTTGGTAAATTATTTTCAGTTCCTCTTGGTTCAGTTCAGCTCAGTTGCTCGGTCGTGTCAGGCTCTTTGTGACCCCATGGATTGCAGCATGCCAGGCCTCCCTGTCCATGACCAACTCCTGGAGTTTACCGAAACTCATGTCTTTTGAGTCAGTGATGCCATCCAACTATCTTATCCTCTGTTTTCCCTTCTCCTCCTGCCCTCAATCTTTCCCAGCATCAGGGTCTTTTCCAGTGAGTCAGCTCGTCGTATCAGGTAGCCAAAGTATTGGAGTTTCAGCTTCAACATCAGTCCTTCCAATGAATATTCAGGACTGATCTCCTTTAGAATGGACTGGTTGGATCTCCTTGCAGTCCAAGGGATTCTCATGAGTCTTCTTCAACACCACAGTTCAAAAGCATCAGTTCTTCTGTGCTCAGCTTTCTTTGTAGTCCAACTCTCACATCCATACATGACTACTGGATAAACCATAGCCTTGACTAGATGGACCTTTGTTGGCAAGGTAATATCTCTGCTTTTTAATATGCTGTCTAGGTTGATCATAACTTTCCTTCCAAGGAGTAAGTGTCTTTTAATTTTATGACATTTTAAGGGTGGTCTAGTATGGCCATTTAATAATATTAATGGCCTTAATGATTAGAGTAGTTGCTTTTTGCTGTCCTTCATTTTGAAATTTATTTTCTTGTATGTAGTAGTCTCTTCTATGTGATCCTTATTAGAAGCTATTTTTCTCCATTGGACTCCATGCTGCAGGAATGTGCACAGCTTATTAACTTCTGTTCTGAGTGAGAAGTTGGGAGTCTCAGTTAAGTTATAGACAGCAGTGTTGTCTGAGAGCTTCCTAGTGCATTCCTACCTCCTTAATTATAAGGTCATCTCCCATCTTCTTAACTTTTCTAGTGCAATTTTCTAGTGCAATTCAATGAGAGAATCATCAGCCATCTTAGTGCAGAGCTTTTAGCTTGCCTTCCATGGACCTCTGTAATTTAGCCTTCTTGCCCCTTCACCATCACCACAATTATTTACATGTGGGTAGTGTCTTACAGTTTGTAAAATGCATTCATATCTAATTGTTAGTTTTATGTAGCTTTGGGATAAAGACAGATCAAAGACTTTGTTGACCTAGGCTTTGAAAAAGTTATTTAAAAATATCCTGACATATAGGTTGCTGACTTAAATTATATATACTAGTCATTAATGTTTGCAATGAAGATTTTAGTTGTGTGCTGAGTAGAACATTTTCTTAATGTAATACAGAATTTCCTTGCAGAAACTCTTTATTGTGCAGCCAGAGATGGTGCTTTTATCTGAAGGTTTTGAAGTCTGTCTGGAATTACAGTGAAAGTAAATTTTACTGTGATCATTTGCAGAGTGCTTGTAATGCAGAGGGGACTGCAGCTTATAGATTGTTGAATCTTAGCGTTATTTTAAAGCCCAGAAGTTAAACATAGAAAGGAATATATAAAGGGAAACAAAGCCTTTCCTCCACTAAAATAGAAGCTATATATGATCTGTAAAACGTCCTCATGTGGGCATTTCAGGCTAATTTTATAAGCTTTTACTTTTTATATATATCATATGTTCTAGAAAACTATACTCTTTATTTAAAAGTACTTTCTTTTAAGTAAGAAAGTACTTTTAAGAAAATACTTTTTACTAACTTCCCAGTAATTTACTTTCATTTTCTCTCCCTGGTTATTGTGGAAATACTATATGAGGTGCTTTTCATGTAATCTTGTAAGAATATTCTTCATAAGTCATAATATTTTTATGGTTACTTTTTGCCACTATTAAATCACCTAGAAAATTGATAATTTTATTAAAAGCTGGTCTTGTATGAAGACCTGATGGTGCAGGGGTAGAAGAGTAAACCTTTTTTTCAGGGTGTGTCTTCCAACAAAATAAAAGGGGTGAACCAGTTGTAGCAGGGATGACAGTTGGTATTGGATCACTGAGCTCTGTTTTTTCTATGGAGTCTCTCTCCAACAGATTCAGCTTTTAAGGATAGAGGTCTTAAAGAGACGTCTTAAAGACTCTTTTATCTGCCCAGACAGAAGAAAAACCAAAACAACTCACAATGTTAGGATTTGTAGACAGAAAATAATTAGATGATATCTGTATCTTAAATCTAAATATATATTATTTACTTTTATTTATTGGGATTGAAACAGTCTAACCAGACAGTTTCTTTTTGATCAGACCTCCTGTTCTGGGTAGGGCTTCCCTGGTAAAGAATCCGCCTGCAATGAGCAGACCCTAGTTCAATCCCTGGATCGAGAAGATCCCCTGGAAGAGGGAATGGCTACCCACTCCAGTATTCTGGCCTGGAGAACTCCATGGACTGTATAGTCCATGGGATTGCAAAGAGTCAGACACGGTTTCCTATCTTGGGTGGGTGAGACTTTGGAATCCTATACTTGGAGTTCTGGAATGGCTTACCTGAAACAAGAACATTCTTTGTGATCTCAGAAGGAATTGAGTCAAGACTTAGTCTTCAGCCACATCCCCCTTTTGTTGAAGAAAGTTGATAAGGAATGGTAACAAAGTAAAAGATGCAATGGTTGAAGTGTGGAAGATAAGCAGCTATTTCAGGGGCTAAAGTATGATTTTTAAAGTGGAAATTGCAGGCTACAGATTTGATTTCCGAAATAAAACCAAAGACTGAAATGAAAGTCATTGTAGGAGAATTAATTAGCCGAGGGTGTGCATGTGTGTTAATGAAAGACTCCGTCATTTGGAAGACTGTGGACAAACGTAATTGAGGAATCATTTTTATAATCGGGTCTTCAAGTGCTTCCGTTTGGGAGGCCACTGATACATATAATTAATTGCCATATGTTGTGCATCACTTTCTGGAAAACTGTCAACTGTTGCCTTTGTGAGCTCAGGGAGTAAGTAGACTTTATAGAAGTGTTATAACATTGTTAGGTTACCTGAAAGTGGAGCTGAATATGTACATTTCATAAGTGTTGTAATAAAGATATTGCATATCTTAATTGGCATATTGTGATGAATGGTTTTCCTGTAAGTTTCTTTTCTTTCTTTTTTTTTTTTTTTTTTTTACTTTAAAGCAACCTTATTGATGTATAATTTAGATTATATTTACCCTTAAAATTTACCTGTTTTCCCTATAAGGTCTTATAAGGAAGTTGTCTTTATTTTAAAATCAGCCTGAGATGACTGAGAAAATTGGAGAAAATTGTTTTTTGTTACATAAGGAATAATAGTATGCTTTCTATTATAAAAAATGAATAGCTTTCTCTATTCAAGTTCCTAAAATTTAAATTCTGTATACTAAAAATTTACTTAAATCCTACATTGCTTTAAGTGGAATGAAACATCTCAAAAAGGTATGTTGAGACTGTTACTGTGATAGAGATCAGAATACATACTGTTTTTTTTTTTTTTTTTGATCCTTACATTCTAGTTTTTTCTTCTTTAAATAGAGCATGGGAATATTTAGTTTGTTATTTCTCCTCTTTTTGTCTCAACAAGAATGTCCTCTTATAAGAAGCTCAGAGCTACATGTGTTCCAAACAGCAGCCAAGTAAGTGGCCCTAGCTTTGTGTACTGTTATCCATGCAGATCAAGTAGGCTCAGCTTTGTCATTGCTGTTTACATCCTGAGCAGTGTCTCCCTTGTATTTGAGAGTGAACCTACATGGTTGATTAGAATCTTCACCTTTTTCAGAGATGCAGAGAAAATCTAGTTTACTCTTGTGAATTCTAAAATATTTTGGCTCCAGATTGCGAATGCCCAGTAGTAGTTAATAATGTGCATGGTAATCAAATTATTTGGATAAAAGTTCTGTGTTCTTAATTTTCTCACTAATAAATGTGGGGAAGCTTCACTTTTTTTTTTTTTATCATCTTTCTTTGAGAACATGAAGATCATTTTTCATCCTGTTCCACTTTTGGCCTGACCTTTTCAAGTCACTTAAACTTGTTTGCATTTTTAAAAATTAATTAATTAATTTTCATTGGAGGCTAATTACAATATTGTGGGTTTTGCCATGTAGCATGTAAGAGGTAGTACTTCAGCTCACACATAGTTGCATTAATTTTTGTGAATAAAATGCTGTGGAGTGCTGAGTTGTATTAAATGACATCTTTTCAGAATTGCTGGCATTCTGGTACTGAACAACTTAAAATAGTTTCTAGCTTCAGTATTTTAGAATTTTTATGAGTGACAAATTGACATAGACTGATAGATTTTCAGAAAGTTTTGCTTAATTGCTTAATGATTCATATTATCTTTTGAGATTTTATAAAACAACTTTTTGATAATTTAGAAATAGCCTGTTTTAAAATTTTATTTTTTAAGAAAATGGGCAGATGAGTAATTATCACCAAGGCTTCACTTGAAAATCTTTCTAGGCATTGTTTTCTCTGATTTTGCGGAAAAAACTTTTTTGAGATATTGACACCAGAGCATGTAAAATAATGTTGGCTTTTTTTGGCTTTTAAATTTTAGTGGATTTGGGTTAGAGAGACATGTATTTTTAGCTCTTGGACAATAGATGGCAGTATTACATTACGTGATCACTGCAGCTGTGTCATTACTAGGAAAAGTGAATTTCTTGTTATAAATAGTCTCCTAATAAAAGTATTAGAAGTCATTAAGTTTGTTAACTCTATTTTATTCTGACTTACTGCTTTTTAAACTTTTTAGTAGGACTTGTGTAAGAATCGGACAAATTGACCTTTCCAGAGGCAGCATGATTCAGCTTGGATAGAGTCCACCATATGCTGGACACTGCATGTGAAATTGTTCATTCATTGCGTACTACTTGACATCCTTGTTGCTCTGTTGCCCTGACTGTGGTTCTTCTAGAATGTAGTATTGTCCTTTTGCCGTGCTAAAGTGGGAGATTTTGAATCTGAGAACAAATATTTGATTCCTTTTGCCTTTATATTGCTTTCATGCTTAACTAAGAACTAACCTTTGTATAAGGTACATCTTGAGTATCTCATTACTCCCCAAATCTGTTAACAAATATTGAGGTTAAACAGGTTCCTTATTAAAGGAGAATAGAGTGAATTATAGCACTTTAAAATTTCCCCCTCATTCCCTCTTTACCAGCATGTATTTGGTTAATTCAAGATGGCTTGAATGTCCAGGCATTTTCAGAGACTTTCTGTTTGGCCCTTTCTTCATTGTAGCATGATGATTGTCAAATTGAAGAGTGTCTACGAATTTCTGTGTCGTATTGTATACACATATTCACGTATATGGGTGATGTATGGGCTGTGCGTGTGTGGTGTGGTTACTCTTGATCACCTGATCTGATCATTTTAGATCCATTTCACTCCTTTTACAGCTGTGTCTCCACTTGATCTGCTACCGTTCAGCTTACTTCCCTTGACTTAGAGTGGTAACTCAGCTACTTCCTGTCTTCGGATGATTCATCGTGTTTTTTTTTTTACCTTTTCTCTCCCATGGTGTGTGAGTTCCTTCTGTCTTAATCATCTTTGCCTTTGTTTGGCATCTCAGAGACACTGTAGCTTAGTGATTAAGAGCAGACTGTAGCCAGCTATTAATAAAGAGCCAGACTATGAAACCAGCTACTGCAGTGTATTAGCTTTCTGACTTTGGGCAAAGAACAGTACCTCTGTGCTTCAGTATTCTTATTTATCTAATGAAGATGACAATAGCAATCCTTTCGAAACATTAAATATTAGTATATACAGAAGTGTTCAGTGTGTGGTTTCATCAAATTCAGTACCTGGCACACAATAGGAATTCAAGTGTTTTTTTGTGTGTGCGTTAGTGAACAAATGAAAACTATTTTTTTGACTATAATGGAGTTAACTTTATTCTTTACGCTCCAAAGAATATTTGTAAAATATACAAATTAAAGTATATTCTAAAGGTTCAATAAATGTGTGTGGTGTGTGTGCGTGAGTCCCTTGAGTTTTTTCAGTAAACTCCTATTTAGTGGCTGTCAAGTCCAGACTGCATGGTCCTGACATGTCTTGGTAAGATCCTCATATTATCACTTTGCCTGACATGGACACTGCAGATTATATTGAATCCGCAATCTAATTTAATCCATTCTGATAAATTGGAAGTAATTGCTTTCAATTTAGTAGGATTGAATTCAGTATTGGAAATTTTGATGTTCCTTCAAATGCATTAAAATGTAGTTATATATATTTTCATATATCTATGTGTATGCCTGTACATTTGCAGAGAGAAGTGATCTTGGAGCATTGCTTGTAGTCAAATGAGTTATTTGCAGGAATTGGTAAGGGGACATATAGTACAGAGTGTCAACGAAAGTGACATTTTCTCCTTTTTTCACCTTCTACCTAGGGGGAAAGCAAAAGAAATAACAATAAAGGCTTTCAAAATGGAATTTTCATTCATTCAGAAATAGTGGAGGGAAATTAAGAGTATCTAGAGAAGATTTCTTAGAGAAGGAAATGGCAACCCACTCCAGTATTCTTGCCTGGAGAATCCCAGGGACAGAGAAGCCTAGTGGGCTGCCGTCTATGGGGTTGCACAGAGTAGGACTGAAGCAACTTAACAGCAGTAGCAGTAGCAGAGAAGATTTCTATGTTATTTACTCTTGGTGGGGGTGCGGGGGGTGGGGGGCGGTGCATTCAGCCCTCCCAGGGATGAAAAAAGAACTGTGAGGGTGAAATGGAATCCTTCAAAAATGTATTTAGTATGTTTATATTCAATCTTTCCCACTAAGTTATTTTTAGAAATGGCTAGCTTTACCAGCTTTTATATCTCACACTGAGCTTATTCTTGAATATATTAGGAACAAGAGGTGAGGCTACTTAACGAGCATTTCTAGTTAATGTCTGATAATTGTATTTGATTGTGGAGTTCGGTTTCTCAGAAGATGTACTTCTGACTCTTCTCTCTGGCTTGCTCTTTGCTTTTACTCTTTTAGTATTTTCAGGAACCATTTTAGTTACCATCTTACCAGCTCTTCTTTCTTTTGAATTGAGTGGCGGTATACAGTAATTTAAGAAGGACTCATTACATATATTAACTGTTTCTGAATTTTCTATAAATTACTATCAATGACTACACTTTGAGTAACATAGTAACAAATGAATCAAAGATAAGACTGTTGAATATTTTTTTTCCATGTGAGAGCTGAATTCTTAGTGAGCTTACAAAAATCAGGGAGTTGTGAGGGTGTTTTAGAATAAATATATTACAGTCTCTTAAAAATTATTCAGGAAATCAATGAAAGAGATTAAAAATAGAAGACGCTGAAAATGCTTTACAGACATCTAAATATGAGAGATCAAATTAAGACAGAAGCTTTAGGGAGAATATTTGAAGCTTATCATTTCCATCTCATCTGTAAGCAGCTTTTTATCTTGTGTCTTACCTAAGTTGCAAATCACGTGCGAGCGATAAACAAAGGCTTTTTTACCCTGAGAGGAAAAAAAATGAGAGAAAGTTTTTTAGTTTTCAGTGAAGGTTTTCTCTGTTAGCATAGAGGCAGAAAGAATACTGTGTTAGATGAAGAGTTTTTGTGTTTGTAAAATGTAAACAGCTGTGTGACTGTAGTCAGTGCGTGTTCTTCATGTAATAATTTAAACATAAATATCTTTTCTTTGCAAGTGTATACAAAAAACATTGTACAAATAATACAGTTTTTTTTGCAGAATCTTATGTAGCGTGGAAATGTGTGCATTGTTGTTGAGTTCACTTGTTGTTCAGTACTGTGCATTATTGTAACTTATAGGGTTTGAGGAATTAATGTTGAAATTTAAAAACTAGCAGTTTCGAGATATTGATGGCTCAGCCATTCTTAACTGAGGAAGTATTTGGGTCAGGCATTAACATTTTCTGAGCCTCAGTTTTCTTTGAAATGACAAGGTGGTCCACCGAGCTCATGGAAATGAAGTGGAAGCATATACACATGAGATAATACTTCAGTTTTTGAAAATATTTATAAGTTTTAAAACAAACAGCTAATTTATTGCACTTTAATGTTATTAAATTGTAAACTGTTTTTTAAATTTCGCTTTCATTTATATTTCTGTTCCACTTAAAGGTATTTTTGTACAATTTAGAAGCTCAGTTCCTAAATATACCAAAAGGTGGCACTGTTTACATATGTGTACTCTGCTTTTTGATGGAAAAAATGTTGCATGTTTTATCTGCAAATGTATTAAATTGAGGTTATATTTTTTAGGTTTAATTTTCTGTTTTGTAAATGGATTTTTAATTCATATGAAGTTTGCTAGGACCAGGTTTCATTTTTATTTGGAAATGGTTTGGAAATTCAGATATTTAGCAATCATCTTGTAGACATAAACTCCTATATAATCCAGTATAATTAATGATAAAACCTTGTATTAATGTGACAGCCTAATGTTTCATGGAAAACATAGTTGCTTTTGTATAGCAAAAACCATTAATTTTTTTTAAGCCTCTAAAAACTATCCAGTGATTAAAACATAACAGCTATAAATAAATGATTTGTGTGGCTTTTAGGTCATACCACATAGGTTATCCATTCTGCAGTGTTATTTTGTGGTAAAATTACCTTTAAAAATTTACCAAGATCTTCCATTGCTTGAATTTCCTATTGGCGGTAGTGTGATGAAAGGAGACTCTAGATTCTATGAATAGCTTCTCTAGGTGAAGAATGCAAAAATTAAATAAAATGAATTTGACTCGGAGTGAGGATTATTTATATAATAGGATGTGGGGAATACATTTTCCATGCTATTAGGCGAAAACCTCCTGATTTTTTTTTTTTTTTTAATTCATGGAGCATATTACATCCAGTGTAGTTTACGACCCAAGAAGATAATACAGCTATTAATATTATATTTTTAATGTCCAATCAAAGCTATCTGTAGTTTTTTTTTTTTAACATAAATAGAATTTTCCAGTGATTTTTGCTGGATGTAGACCAGCACAGCATGCTTCTGTGACTAGTAGTATTAAATTCTTGACTTTTGTTTGGGGGTAAGATTAAGAAATCTAAGACAACTTCGGGTGTGGTTCCACTGTTTCCTTTACTTAAAAGTAGAAATTGTTTCCAGCCAACATAGCTTGTACATTTCAGTTTTTCTTATTTTCTTAAATATCTCTTTTTAAGGTACTAATCCTTAGAAATAGTTAACATCTTGCTCCATTAAAAACTCATCTTTATAGCTCTGACGTGATTGTCTCAGTTACTAAATGTATGTAGCTTGGGGGAGGTGAAGACATACTTGGCAGTGAGAGGGTTCATTATGTTTATGAGGGTGTATGTGCTTATATCTAAATGTTCCCTCTTATTGCTGCTTTTGCTGGTGTTACTAATATGATACATGTGTGATTTGTCTGAATTATTTAAAAAATGGATAATTAAAGGAGGATTTGACCATTCAGCAACTGTTTCAGTAGCTAAAAACTATCATTTAGATGTTTTCTTCCAGATGTTTTCACAATTTTTTTGTGAGCTCTGGAATAGTATGAAAAATTGAAGGAAAGTATTGTGACACTTTAATGCTTCAGAGCCCATACTCTTAGGAAATTCTTATTGTAGAGATTAATAGTGTCTTAAGTATTCAGCAAGAGACAGATCCGGCTTTTAACCTAGTCTTTTAATATATGTAAAACTTGTGGGTTTGGTAAATAACAGATTATTTTCCTAAATGACTTTGGCTTTACAGATGTGTTGCAAGTTAGAGCAGAAATGCACTCATAATAACTTAAAAAAAAAATTGTTTCTGTTCATGAAACTGAGAGTGTCCCCAAAATGCTTTCAATAGGTTCCCACCTACCAGCCCTTCCCCAGGTTCCCCATAACTTCAGATGTGCTTCTCAGGATAAGAGCTGAAGTAATAAAATGTGATATTATACAAGCAATTTTTTCCCCCTAAATAATGCTTGTGATTAAAAGAAATCCAGTTAATCAGCATTATATATTTGTATGAAAAAAAAAAGATCCATCATACAAATTTTCTTTGGTTCCTTTAGATGCCTTCATAATGTGCTAATTTATGCTGCTGGTCTAACGGTATGACCCTTCCATGTGGCCTAGATATGTAAATCTGTTAGAGCTTTTTAATTTCAGTCATCCGTGTTGGTTGAATATACTTGTTAGTCCACTGTACCACTCACCAGTCTATGTGAGGGACTGGAAAAGAACAAGAAAAATGAATCTCAGCATCAGTTTCTTTAAGCATGCATTAGTAATGAAGGAAATTACAAAACAGACATAATTTTAATAAGACTGTTACATCTGAACATTCATTGAAAATAGTAAGTACTCCAAGTACTGTCAGCTTTTAATTAGGAAAGGGAATTGGATCATTGGTTTTATTAAGCAGAGGCTTATCAACATCTTTTTGTTTTTTAATTTTTAAAAATGTCAATGAGAAAATATCTCAAGAGTGAGAAACAGACATCATAGGCAGTTTCTAAGAAGTCAGCCATTTTATTGTGCTTCTTTCCTATTCTGTGAACTTTGAGGGTCATGTATTCCCAAACCCCAATAGTAGAAAAATACTACCCGTGGTTGAAAATTGCGGTGAGGATGACCAAGACTTAAAATATGGGTGAACTAAAATATTTTAAAAAACGTGTTAAAATAAAAATCTCATAGCAAACAATGTATATGACTTAAGCAAGTAATTCAACTTACCTATTCTTCTTCATCCAGTGAGAATTACAAGGTATTTTTATTCTTTCTATTCTTTCTGTGAAAAGTATTCTAGGGGGGATTACTTTTCCTTCTTATTATTTAGCCCTTTATCTGAAAGTGTAATGCCCCTGTAGCTTTGCCTTGGAATTTTTGTCCCCTAGTTTTGGTTCTTGTCATAATCTGAAAGACACTGATCAACTCAGATGCTTGAACAACATGGGGTAATTTTTAAATATGCATACTTAGCATCACTGAGTATTTCTCGTACCTCTCTGAGCCTGTGACTCCTTGTCTCTAAAATGGGTTATGAGGTTGTTGTGAAAATTAATAAATGGTTGATAAAGTGTTAGCTTTTATTAAGTATTTAATGAAGAAAATTCACCATTATGTTTTAAATTTGAGTCTCTGCAATGAACTGGTAACTTAATGAGATTTAATTTAAACGTGTTTAATTTACTGTAATCTATTTAAATATCTTTTAAAGTATTTCTCTTGCACATCTTTTTCTTACGGTGAGTGTTAATTAGGACATGAGGCTAGTATATTGAAGTAGTGTATAATAAATGGCTTCTTCGGGGAGCTAGCGAGGCAGAATGGGGTGATTTCATAGAAGGAATAAGAGATGAGAAGTTGGAAGATTGGAGGTCTTGCTTCTAAGATGACATGGATTATCAGGGAACTTATTTATCTTTTCTTTGGCTTTCCCCCCTTGTTTTTTTTAATAAGTTTTTACCTTGGGCTGTGTTTCTGTTGTTCAGTCGGTCAGTAGTGTCTGACTCTGCAACCCCATGGACTGCAACTTGCCTGGCTTCCCTGTCTTTTACTAGCTCCTGGAGTTTGTTCAAACTCATGTCCATTGAATTGTTGATGCCATCGAACCATCTCATCCTCTGTCATCCCCTTCTCCTGCCTTCAGTCTTTCTCAGCATCAGGGTGTTTTCCAATGAATCTGCTCATCACATCAGGTGGCCAAAGAATTAGAGCTTCAAGCTTCAGCGTCAGTCCTTCCAATGAATATTCAGGGTTGCTTTCATTTAGGATTGACTGGTTTGATTTCCTTGCTGTCATTGGAATGTAGTTGATAGTGTATATATACATAGGCTTCCCAGATAGTGCTGCTGCTGCTANTTTTTTTTTTTTAACATAAATAGAATTTTCCAGTGATTTTTGCTGGATGTAGACCAGCACAGCATGCTTCTGTGACTAGTAGTATTAAATTCTTGACTTTTGTTTGGGGGTAAGATTAAGAAATCTAAGACAACTTCGGGTGTGGTTCCACTGTTTCCTTTACTTAAAAGTAGAAATTGTTTCCAGCCAACATAGCTTGTACATTTCAGTTTTTCTTATTTTCTTAAATATCTCTTTTTAAGGTACTAATCCTTAGAAATAGTTAACATCTTGCTCCATTAAAAACTCATCTTTATAGCTCTGACGTGATTGTCTCAGTTACTAAATGTATGTAGCTTGGGGGAGGTGAAGACATACTTGGCAGTGAGAGGGTTCATTATGTTTATGAGGGTGTATGTGCTTATATCTAAATGTTCCCTCTTATTGCTGCTTTTGCTGGTGTTACTAATATGATACATGTGTGATTTGTCTGAATTATTTAAAAAATGGATAATTAAAGGAGGATTTGACCATTCAGCAACTGTTTCAGTAGCTAAAAACTATCATTTAGATGTTTTCTTCCAGATGTTTTCACAATTTTTTTGTGAGCTCTGGAATAGTATGAAAAATTGAAGGAAAGTATTGTGACACTTTAATGCTTCAGAGCCCATACTCTTAGGAAATTCTTATTGTAGAGATTAATAGTGTCTTAAGTATTCAGCAAGAGACAGATCCGGCTTTTAACCTAGTCTTTTAATATATGTAAAACTTGTGGGTTTGGTAAATAACAGATTATTTTCCTAAATGACTTTGGCTTTACAGATGTGTTGCAAGTTAGAGCAGAAATGCACTCATAATAACTTAAAAAAAAAATTGTTTCTGTTCATGAAACTGAGAGTGTCCCCAAAATGCTTTCAATAGGTTCCCACCTACCAGCCCTTCCCCAGGTTCCCCATAACTTCAGATGTGCTTCTCAGGATAAGAGCTGAAGTAATAAAATGTGATATTATACAAGCAATTTTTTCCCCCTAAATAATGCTTGTGATTAAAAGAAATCCAGTTAATCAGCATTATATATTTGTATGAAAAAAAAAAGATCCATCATACAAATTTTCTTTGGTTCCTTTAGATGCCTTCATAATGTGCTAATTTATGCTGCTGGTCTAACGGTATGACCCTTCCATGTGGCCTAGATATGTAAATCTGTTAGAGCTTTTTAATTTCAGTCATCCGTGTTGGTTGAATATACTTGTTAGTCCACTGTACCACTCACCAGTCTATGTGAGGGACTGGAAAAGAACAAGAAAAATGAATCTCAGCATCAGTTTCTTTAAGCATGCATTAGTAATGAAGGAAATTACAAAACAGACATAATTTTAATAAGACTGTTACATCTGAACATTCATTGAAAATAGTAAGTACTCCAAGTACTGTCAGCTTTTAATTAGGAAAGGGAATTGGATCATTGGTTTTATTAAGCAGAGGCTTATCAACATCTTTTTGTTTTTTAATTTTTAAAAATGTCAATGAGAAAATATCTCAAGAGTGAGAAACAGACATCATAGGCAGTTTCTAAGAAGTCAGCCATTTTATTGTGCTTCTTTCCTATTCTGTGAACTTTGAGGGTCATGTATTCCCAAACCCCAATAGTAGAAAAATACTACCCGTGGTTGAAAATTGCGGTGAGGATGACCAAGACTTAAAATATGGGTGAACTAAAATATTTTAAAAAACGTGTTAAAATAAAAATCTCATAGCAAACAATGTATATGACTTAAACAAGTAATTCAACTTACCTATTCTTCTTCATCCAGTGAGAATTACAAGGTATTTTTATTCTTTCTATTCTTTCTGTGAAAAGTATTCTAGGGGGGATTACTTTTCCTTCTTATTATTTAGCCCTTTATCTGAAAGTGTAATGCCCCTGTAGCTTTGCCTTGGAATTTTTGTCCCCTAGTTTTGGTTCTTGTCATAATCTGAAAGACACTGATCAACTCAGATGCTTGAACAACATGGGGTAATTTTTAAATATGCATACTTAGCATCACTGAGTATTTCTCGTACCTCTCTGAGCCTGTGACTCCTTGTCTCTAAAATGGGTTATGAGGTTGTTGTGAAAATTAATAAATGGTTGATAAAGTGTTAGCTTTTATTAAGTATTTAATGAAGAAAATTCACCATTATGTTTTAAATTTGAGTCTCTGCAATGAACTGGTAACTTAATGAGATTTAATTTAAACGTGTTTAATTTACTGTAATCTATTTAAATATCTTTTAAAGTATTTCTCTTGCACATCTTTTTCTTACGGTGAGTGTTAATTAGGACATGAGGCTAGTATATTGAAGTAGTGTATAATAAATGGCTTCTTCGGGGAGCTAGCGAGGCAGAATGGGGTGATTTCATAGAAGGAATAAGAGATGAGAAGTTGGAAGATTGGAGGTCTTGCTTCTAAGATGACATGGATTATCAGGGAACTTATTTATCTTTTCTTTGGCTTTCCCCCCTTGTTTTTTTTTTTAAGTTTTTACCTTGGGCTGTGTTTCTGTTGTTCAGTCGGTCAGTAGTGTCTGACTCTGCAACCCCATGGACTGCAACTTGCCTGGCTTCCCTGTCTTTTACTAGCTCCTGGAGTTTGTTCAAACTCATGTCCATTGAATTGTTGATGCCATCGAACCATCTCATCCTCTGTCATCCCCTTCTCCTGCCTTCAGTCTTTCTCAGCATCAGGGTGTTTTCCAATGAATCTGCTCATCACATCAGGTGGCCAAAGAATTAGAGCTTCAAGCTTCAGCGTCAGTCCTTCCAATGAATATTCAGGGTTGCTTTCATTTAGGATTGACTGGTTTGATTTCCTTGCTGTCATTGGAATGTAGTTGATAGTGTATATATACATTGGCTTCCCAGATAGTGCTGCTGCTGCTAAGTCGCTTCAGTCATGTCCAACTCTGTGTGACCCCATAGATGGCAGCCCACCAGGCTCCGCCGTCCCTGGGNTTCTTCACAGTCCAACTCTCACATCCATGCATGACCACCGGAAAAACCATAGCCTTGACTAGACGGACCTTTGTTGACAAAGTAGTGCCTCTGCTTTTGGATATGCTATCTAGGTTGCTCACAACTTTTCTTCCAAGGAGTATTCTTGGTACCCGTTACCATATTTGGCCTATAATAAACACTCAGTTCATGTTTGTTGAATGAATTTATATCAATATTCATGTCATTGATGAGAAATGGGTCAAATTTACCGAGTGATAGCATGTAAGTACAGAGGTGGTTTCTCATTTTTGTTGCCCTTTCATTTACTGTTAGGTATAAAGCACTGATGGTTTCTTAACCACCTGAAAGAATTAAATTTAACATTTTTTTTTTAGGTCAAGTAGTCTTAAGTTTTTGAGACCATTTAATAAGCCTGACCATAGTAAGGGGCCTTCTTGGTGCATTACAAATGCTGTGATTCATGGGCACCTTAAGCATAGATTTCCTGCCTGAAATGACTGAACAGAGTAGGCACATTGTTCTTTGTTAGTTTCCTCAATTGGTTCTTTTAGTTTTCCTGTTCCTACTGGTGATACCTTAAGGCATCTGGCCAGTGCTGAGTACTTCTTCCTGACTCATCATTTCTTCTACCACCTGCCAAAGACATGCTTTTACTTTGGTTAAGAACATCTGGGGCAAGTTGGATTTCATTATGGTGTAGGTTATGGAGCACCTGAGAAATCTAAGCATGTTGTGCTAATTAGCATTGACTGGCAGCCACTAGAGTGCTTAATTCTGGTGGTTTGCTTTTTAAACCTAAAGGTGTTATAGAGGCTGGAAAAATCCTTTATCGGAGTATGAAACTAGCTACTAAGTTTGAATACTTTCCCCCACTCCCAGTATGGTTTTTACATTGTGTGACGTTCCTATACGTTATACTTACTTTTTTATAATCCTTGAGGATTGTTAGAATTTGTTTCCTCAGGTATATTTAAATCACCCCTTTTAAAGATAATTTAGAAAAGAGGACACTGAGGGTTAGTGATTAAAAAGGAAGAAAAATGGCTCCTAGATCGTTTGTAGAGACTTAACCTTTCACCCTGGAAGAGAGAAATACTTTGGGGCCCTAGTGCTTATCATCTTTTATCTGAGAGATGGGAGGAAGCTGAGATATGTGCTGGAGGGTCCCTGGGACCTCTTGGGACCCCTCCTTGTAAATGGGAATCTGTTGGAATTACCAGAAAGAATCTATTGGACTTGTAAATGTTTGGATACATCTTGAGTATGCATTTTATCTGCTGCAAGTCAAAAGTTTACTCATATTTTAATTAAACTATAGAAAGGAAATCCTGAATTTTCTCAGAAGCAGGGGAGGTGAGAGAACCTGAAAACTGCAATCTTTGTGATTACGAACTAAAAGTAAAATGTCACTGTTCTTTTAGTGTGATATCTTCATTAGATTGTAGTAAGTTTTACAGATATTGATAGAGGCTTCTGTGGGTTCTTTTTCTTCCTTTGGTCTCCCTGTCCTGTCTTCCAGTTAGATCTTAAATTTCTTCCAAATTTATTATTCTCCTGCTATGAGAATCTTTAGAAACATTAGCCCCCTGGTTGGGGAGGGTCTACATTGCATCTGTATTTCTTAATTTCTAGAAAGATTTATGTTGAGCTTAAAGAATAAGTATTAAAGGTGGGAGAACAAGAAAAAACTTGATGTAAAAGCAGCATCTAGTGTGTTAAACTCTGCAAGGCTGACCAACTTGCCTTGTGAGCTTAGCCAAGCCATTTAATCTTTTTGGGTTTCAGTATACTTATATCTAAAATGAGTGAGTTGAACTCCAGTGTTCTCTGGTTCTTTATAAATTCATTTATTCATTAGATATTCATCATGTGCCTATGGTGCTGTGTATTTATCAGCGAACAAGGCAGATACAGCCTCTTCCTTGTAAGAAGGCTTCTATTTCTCCTGTCTCTGCTGACCTGTCTTTCTCCCTGTTCTTCGCTTATCTAGTAATTGGGTGGATAATGAAGAAATGAAGCAGTGTGAGGTGGTTAGTTACAAATTTGGAGACCCTGTTTATTTATGTACAGAATGGATCGGTGTTTTTTTTGGTGGGGAAACACCTTGTAAAGAACATTGTTTGTGTATATTTAAAAGGTTATTAAAATGAAGTGAGTTATCTGCTAGTGGAAATGATAGGATAACTTAGGAGTGAGAGAACTGAAAGACTGCTAGAGAATGATCTTGTTTGAGTTTTGGTGTGCCAGGTATAAATGGAATAGATTTATCCCTGGTGTTGAAAAGTAGTTTAAGAAGTGAGTTTTTTGGTATATTTTCTCATGCCTAAGGTCAGATGTAATTTTTTGGGGTGGCAGAGGGGTGGGCGGATCTCCTTGGTTTGAATCAGCTCTAATATCTTGAGCTCTCTGTCTTTAGTCGGAGAACTGAATTTATCTCAGAAAAGGGGGAAACAATTTGAATAGAGTTAATTGAGGTGAATGGAGTAAATTTTTACTTAATTAAGAAATACACTGAGGCATCTGAAATGAAGGAAACTCCTATATTTGGCTTCTGGATCTGAAGTGATCCTTTAGTCTGTGTATATTGGTTCAAGAGCATTTTACTCTCTTGGAGGCAACCAGGTTAGCTTCATAGAATTTAAAACTCTGGCTTTTCCTGAGATACTGACGAAAGCTGCTAAATTTATTGGTTATTAGGGAGCAAGAGTAAGTTCAATTTTCTCCAGACTTGTGACAATTAGAGGTTGGTTCTAGCATATCTAATGCTTCAGTATCAAGGCTCCCTCTATTTGAGAGCTGTTTTGGGGAGATAACCCTGTAACACATACATTTTAATGAGTGCATTACTTTTACCACCTGCTGAAGTCGACTTGGAGTGACTACTGACCTGAAGTGAATGCCTGTGTTCAATATTAATATGGCATGTCTGGATCCAGACAGCAATCTTTCATTTTGACATGCACATAGTCAAAGTAAATTAATGTTTAAAATGTGAACACTTTAAGTTCAGCTAGTGTGTGCATTCCATAATAATCCTTCAGAAGCAGTTTACATAGAAATGCTGAGTGCTTTCTTATACTTTATTTATCATATGTATGGGTCCACATTGAGGTATTTGTAACAAGATTTCTCCAGTGCTATTTTTTGTGACTTGTCTTGAGGTGGCTAAAGAAATTAATAATTTTAGGATTTAGTCTTTGCATGTTTTAAATAAAATCACACTATTTTTAAAAAGATATTCCTGGCAAGACAAGTAGTCTAATTTCAGTTATATTATTTTCAGTTTTTTTTTTTTTTTTAAAGCCAAACTAGTTACTTCCTTTATTTCTGCTCAAATCACACATTTTTGAAAGTATAGTAATTTCTAACAAACTAGGCCTGGAAATAATGCCTATTTGTGACTATTTATGTAATAAGGATATTGCTGGAGGATTTTTCTCTTCCATACTTACCATTTTCTAACCTTGCTTATACTGGTTAAAAAAACATTCATGGCAGATGTAGTAATGGGAAAATTATATTAACATTTAAGTATTAAATTAGCCTGTAGCCAGTCTCCTACTAATATGATGACATTTAGTGAGTTCAGGATTTTTTAAGGACCACGTTGTGCAACTCATTGTTACACATTTCCTGTTTGCCTTTTTAAAAAAGTATGTTAGATCTGCCTTTTCAGATGGAAACTTTCCATTGTGGAATACAGTATTCTTATTTTACCTTGCTTGTCCCTGTTTGCTGCTTATATATTAAGAATATGTGTATACATATTTACACACAAGTAACAAACATGTGTGTGTATATACATATGTGACCATATATACACATTTATTATATACACAATCTTAATACATAAGTAACAAACACTGACAAGCAAGGTAAAATAAGACGCAGATAAGCACACGTAGTGACCATAATGGGAATAGTAGGTGACTGGCGCCGTCTGCAAACAAGACAGTTTTTATAACACTTTTACAGTTTAATTTCAAAGAAGAATCTCAAGTTATATTTATTAGCAAACATATTTCAGTTAGTGAGTTTTTCATCCTTTAGAAAGATGGCAGATGGAAGAGAACCTAATATGTGTTTAAAGAAAATACGCTGCGTTTGTTTTAAATTCTCTTTCTTAGAATCAGCCCATGCTTTTTATTTTGTCTTAGAGTTGTAATAAGTGGCATACTTTTGCTGCAAATATCAAAATTAGGTTTCTACTCTGTCTTACAGAATTTTCTGTTCAGAAATAAATCATTTAGTTTAGGATAGAGACCATCAAATAACAGCTGTTAGACTACACTTTTTTAGTACAGTTTTAATGTCCTGGATCTTGGATATTCCTCCATCAGAAAATTATGTACTTTTACCCATGATCCAGTGGATTTAGATTGGATTTGGAATCATTGCACAGATAACACCTATTGTTTCCTGTGACTTTGTGACCCACTGCTCTTCCAGTGATCATGGATCTGCCCTGATTCAAGCACAGTCTTTCACTGGGTCCTGTTTTCAGTTCTCACGTGTGATGGCTGGCTGGCAGAATTAAACATCTGCTTTGTGGTTGTGGAAGGCAATGTGACTAGCTGGCTTATGCTGCGTTCAGAATATTATGCTGTCACTGCCTGAGTTAAAACTAGCTGTGGATAAATTGTCTTATACCATATGAACACGCTCATATCTTTTTGTTCTGCTGCACGGGGAGTTTTTGTCCCTCTGTAAGGCTTTGTAAGAGGCTTGGTGTCTGAGTTTGGATTCATTGAGAAGTCAGTATTTTAACACCACCTCTTTCCCAGTCAGAGACTTTGTGAGTGACTTCAACAAAAAAGAGACTATATAAGATTAGGTGATCAGGGTTATTATTCCTGATCTGACTTTTTATTTGCTTATTTTATAATTTTCTACCAAACCAAACCAAACAAAAAAACTCAGCCATATTCTACCTCTAGAAAGGATGAGTTTAGCTGGAATATATGTACATGTAGGTTTTTATGGAGGGTTAGACTGAAATGACTTAGCAGCAGCCGCCGCAGACATCTGTGCAAGCACATTATAGAGGAAGTGTGTTTTGTTGAAGTAGTAAGATCTCTCAGAAGTAAGAGGTATGAAGGCCACAGAAGTCTTGGACTGTTTTGTTGGAAGCGACCTTATACCTCCATCGACAGATGATGAGGCAGGTATTTTCTTTGGTGAAAAGTAGTTCACAACAAACTCCGCTATCCACCTCTTGCAGCTTTATGGACTTACTTCAGAGGGCTGGTTACTGAGAGCAAAATATGTGCACGATTACATATAATCAAGGTTAATTTTTATCAAGGGTCACCATGTTTTCGCCATGGTCTGACAGTCATGACCTACATTACAAGAGCCCTGTGGGTCTGTCTGGTGTATTTTTTGCTTGATGTCTGGGTAGTTTATTTCAGATGCTTGTCAGTTTCATTATATATTATTGTTTGTGGCTCTTGCTAGATTTTCAGGTATGCCATAAAAACAGTGCTCTTTGCAATTAGATTATCATGAGGGAGCTTCTGTCTTATGGTATGTAAAACTCTTTAATCTTGAAGCATGAGTAATTTGGAGGACGTTTTTCATTTGGTTTTGTGTTATATTCACTAGGTAGATTATTTTGAAATAGAACAGATTTTAGTTCTACAACCAAGATTCCAGAATTGATTCAGTTAATTCATTCTTAACTCTTCTTGGGGAAAACATTTTGGAGTTTTCAATTCAAATGCATTTTCCTTGCTTAAGAAAAATCCAGATGAGTAGTTTATTTCACAACTAGTAACTAAGTTGAATTCATAAGTCAGAAACTTACAAATATTTTCCTATTTTGCCAGTACAAAAGGAATGGTAAATAGTGTTTTTTAAAAATGTGATTTAGGACATTTTGGTGACTCAAAAGACAAAACTTAATGACTGTTAAAACTGGGTATTTGGTTTTGTAGTTTGAAATCATATTTAATTTTGGCCATATCTATCTTAGAAGTTTAAAGGATAAACAGTTCAAACAGTAAGAAAAAAGCAGTTTGTGTTTTGTCAGTTTTCAACTTTAGATATCAGTAAATCATTGCTGTAGCCTTCTTTATCTTTTGTTTGCACAAAAAACCTGTTAGAATTATGTCTGAGGGGACCATCTGCTGTGGTTCCCAGTCTTGTCAGTGTGATAAGGGATAAGCTGTATAAACAGGGGCAGCAAAAAAAAAAAAAAAAAAAGAAAGAAACAAAAAAGCAGACTGCTTTTAGGAAGGGAAAAGTATGGTGTGGGTTTAATTTTATAATGCAGCCACAGAAAGTCATAGGATTTTGCTCATAGTCTATCAGGATTGAGGGTGTAATGTATTTGTTTAGAAACCACAGGTCCGTGTTATTCGAATGGCTTATCTTCACATTAATATTATATCTTCCTTTTTGATTATAGGGTTCCTGATTCGGAGGTCAGGCTTGTATAAGTTCTTTGAAAATATTTCACTATAACTCTTGACATTGCTGTATTTTCCAGGTTGTCTGTTCAGTTTTCGTTCCCTGCCCCCCTCCCCCCCCAGCTGTTAATTTTTCTCTGAGTTGAATCGTCAGAAATCATCCTATTCCTTTTTCATTTGCCATGAAGTCATGGTGCTTCATAAGGAATAAGCCAGTCATTTCCATGGCAACACACTATCAAAACATCGCAAATCTGTCTTGTCCCTTACCTTTAAACTCTCAAGTGCAGGAAGAAGGAGGTGTGTGAGCAGTGGCATTATTCTTAGAGCATATTGGATTACAGAAGCGTTGGAGGAAGGAGAGGAAAGTCGATTAAAAAAATTAATCTCAAAAGTACTTTAAATTTACTTTTTTATACATGCGTGGTGTGTGTGTGTGTGGTTGACTTTATTTTGAATCAAACTTTTTTAAGAATGGAAAAATGAAGTTTCTAAAAAACTGACTTGAGACTGGTCATTTAGTGTCTATGAGAACAGCAAAAGAAGAAAAATTAACTGAGTTGTATTATCCATGTAAACATATTAGTCACTCCAGTCAAGAAGAGTCTACCTTTGCTTAAAGGCTCAATCTAACACATTCTCATCCGTCATTCTGGCTTAAGGCAGTATTGTTTCAGCAGGAGAGTAGCACCTTGAACTTCACAGTGAGTTCCAGAATTTTGTCAGTTTTTTTTTTTTTCCCCTGTTGGGAGGAGCTCGTGAGATGATGTGATTACCACTTGTTTATGGAATAGGAGGATAATGAGTGTTGAGTCATTACCAAATGATTACGCACCCCCTGATGCAGACTTGTGCTGTATCTTCTCCAGTCCTTACTGTAGGGTCTACCCGCTGTATTCCTGCAGCTGGCACCCCTGACTATCCCTCCTGTTGCATGGCAGGCACTTAGGAGGCAGGAGTTTGTTTTTCTCTGGGTGAATGTTAGCAAGTGTTCAGTAAACAGTTGCTTAGAGAATAGAGATCACAATGAATGGAGTTAGTTGTTTATGATAAACTATTTTTTTCTCCTATGGCAACGGTATATATACTCCCATTTTTTTTTTCCTATGGATATATAAAATGAAGTTGGAATATGTCTTACACCCCAGGCCTAACACACAGCCATCACTAGAGAAATCTTAGCCTCTCTCCTCTCCCATTCACTTCCACGTCTGACTAGCTAACCCTGGCATCTCTAAGTTGTCTGTCGTGGGATAAGCAGCTGCTGGTGGGGAACGTTTTCAAAGTCTACAGGCACTACTTGGCGGACTGCATTAAACTTTTTTCGTTACAAAATACTCGACAGAGAAAAAGAGTTAAAAGAATAAGGCACAGAACAGCCATGTACTCCCAACCCAGATTTAGAAACAAATGCTTTCAGTAGCAGCTCCCTTACATATAGGGTGGAGATTAGGTGGGAGTCTATTTTTCGTTCTCTCTTTCTGCCTATTTTCTCCAGAAAAGCTCCAGCTTTCAAAGGAAATCTTCCCCCTCCTCTGTGCTTTCAGAGTACTCTACTCCAGGCCTCTGAACCCAATATATTATGACCATCTGTTCAGATGTCTGTCAGCTCTGCCAGCCTGGGCCTCACCTTTGTATTCCCAGCACCGCACACAATGACCGGGATGGGATAGGTGTTCAGTCAGTGCTTGTTGAGTGAACGAATGAAAGGGTAGGTGCAATTCTTTCCTAACAAGCACCATTTTAATGTAGGATTCTGTTCTGCAAAACTGTTTCCTTGTCTTGGCCATAGTTACAGGGCTTTGGTGCTGATTTGAACAAATTGAATTAAACATAAAATCCTGTAGAACAGATGCATTTACAAGTCTCTGCTCACACAGCTGCTCGCCTATTTAATAAAAACATTGCTGTTTTGATTGAGTATTCATAGTCTTTCTTTCTGTTAACTCTGTTAGCATCGTGGTGTAAGCAGAGACAGCAAACTCTGCGTTGAGTGGAAGAATGAGCCAGTGATCAGAACTGAGAGAGACAATAGGAGATGGATGAGGTGGATATAAATAGGAGGTGTGCTGTTACTAGAAAGCACAGATGCATGTATTTGTTTTCTGTGGACCATAACTCATTAAATTTTGACCCTAAATTTCACAATTCTTCAGTCTTCCTTCTCCTAAATCACCTATATAACATCCTTAACTCTCAATTATAAAGAGGTACTTGCTTTTTTAGTAAAAAAATTCAGGTATAGTTTATATCCAATAAAATATACAGGTCTTAAGTGTTCAGTTTGAATATTTCCCATTTTGTGTATCCATGGTCCAACCACCCAAAGAAAATGGAGACCATTTCCATCATCCCAGAAAATTTTGCTGTGCTTCTTTCCTACCCATCCTCCCTTTTCCTTCCCGACTGTAGCAGCCAGTTTCTGATACTATCTCTGTTTGTTCTTGGGAGACATATAAACAAAATCGTATGGTATATACCCTTTTGTGTGTGACTTCCTTTACTCAATGTTTCTGAAATTTGTATTGTTGCATATACAAATTCCATTTGCTTCTGATAACAAAATGTGTACACTCACAACCAAATAAAAATTTATTTTTACCTAAAGCCGAGAGATTGAGCAATGCTTTTTCAGGAGCATTGTTAATAGAACTAATGACTACAACTCACATTGATGGAGTGCCAGCCCTCATGCTAAGTTCTTTGCACACATCTTATTTAGTTGAGTTCTGTGGTTATGTGTTTATTTAGTCCTCTGTGGCAGACCTATTTGGTGAAAGTCTTGACATCTGATAAAGGACTGTCTTGTGGTGTAAAATTGTAATTGTTTCCCTCAGGAGCAAGCAATGTTTATGGCAGGTGTTGATGACCTAAAACATGAGCCAAGAGCAGGCTTAAAAGAGCCGTGGAAGAGTGGCCCTGGGTAGGAAAGAAAGCCGTGTGGGGCTTGGTTTAGGCTCCCCTGACGTGGCTGCAAGGAAATAGCCTTGGTATATATGAGAAGCTGTTGCGAAAGATGCTTGTAATAATACAGTGCCCTTCTTTTTGTTGAGGATTTTCAGTCCAGCTTTGAGTTTCCATGTTGGTTTTGTTTTGCTTGCACTTATGTAATGCCTGCCGTGTGCCAGACACTGACCTAACTGCTTTACATGTATTCTTACAAATGTGCGAAGTAGGAACTTTTTCTTCTTAATTCCTGTTTTGCATGTGAGGCTGCTGAATCACTGAGAGGCTAAAAACCTGGACCAAAGTCACGTGAGTCATAAAGGTGAGCCGGGATTCTTACCCTGGCTGGCTGGTTTTAGAACCCACACTGCTTTTAGTCACTATAGTATAAGCCACAGTTCCCCAACCAGCTTCTTCCTTTTGCTTGACCTTGGTGGTAATACTGGCTGAGTATTGGGTCAGGGAGGATTGATAATATTTATACAGAGGTAGTGATTGGAACTTAAATTAAGACTTGTGTAATCCATGAAACAGTGCCTCTTCAAGCCTTTATGCACAGAGGATTGATACTTCTCAGCTAGTTGTCTGTACACCCTGTGGGTGAGAGATTTAGACGATTCGTTGTAGGCAAGGTCTCTGAATATATGTAAGTGTGTGTTTTCTCAGCCATTGGCAGTTGAGAGTAGTATATTCACCACATGGAATCTGGTCCTCTGAAGGACTGGACACATCTGCACTAGGTCTTTGACATTTGTGAACTTAGCCTTCAGGGTTTCAATTATTTTCAAGCACCCAGAAAGTCTATGACATTTGGTAGTTTGTTATGAGACTACTATCAGTTTTATAGTTGTAGGAATTAGCTGTCTGGAGGTGGGATTACAATTTCTAGTCCTTTTGTTAGATAGTGACCCCAGCAGAGGTTCCCACCTGTCTTCTGATCCTCATGAACTTGGGAGGATCTCAGAATTCATCCATTTGCCATGTCAAGGGGAGCCCTGCTGTCACTCGGGTCTAGACCGGCACAAATTTCTTCCCTGGACTTAGGCCCTCAGTGTTACTTTCACCCCCTTGTCACTTAAGGAGCAGTTACTTTTTACTCCTGTTTGGTCTTTAAAGATGACATCTCTTTATTATTTATTGTCTATCTCCCCTCTCCAGGTTGTAACAGAGACTGTTCATGGCTGTCACCTTTCTTAGCTGTGGGTTCAAGCATTCTGGATAGTATTTTCCCTTTTTCACTCTGCTGTGACTTTTGTATCTCTCCCTCAACTCATGGCTAGGTTGGCTTCACTGACGTTTTTTTCTCTAATTTTTTTCATCTTAAAATAGATTATTTTTGCAAGAGAAGCCCAGATGTTTTTTCAGCATGGCCTTCAGAACCTTAGTAGCACCTTGATGCCCTAGATCATTTCTTTGCTTCCTACTAACTTGGATCTTCGGACCTTGTGGAAACCTGGAATGGAGTTATTATAATACACATTTTTCATTTTTCAAAGTCATACTTACATTTCATTGTACTGTGATTTGGGGATAAAAGGTTATCTCACATTTAGACCTTAACAAATATACCATATATCCTTTCTGGTAGAGATTATTTCAAAATCAGAATTCTTTTGTAAAAGAATATTTTATCTGTATACTGACTCATGAGATTTACTGCCTGTATTTGGTAAACAGGCCAACTTACACTTCTTGAAATTCTTAGGAGCTGTTTTCATTGCAGCTGTGCAGTGTGTACTTAACTGTGTAAAAGATACTGAGGTTTGTGTTGTGGGGGACTTGGAGATGAAACCTTGTCTTCCATTCTTACAAAACATTCCTCCTTTTTTAAAAGTTGAAAGGTGTTAATGTTTTGGGCAAACCAAATATAAATTTCTTTTGTTAGAGTATGGGTAAAATTTTGAAGAACAATTGTATACATATATATTAATTTATCACAGATTTCATTAACCCTCATTTTTAATGCTATTCCTTATTCCTTTAATGCTGTAGTGTGACAGTCAGTAATGGCGGCTGCTGTAGCGCCTTCAAAACTGAGCAGATTTACAGCCAGTGCGAAGTGCCTGCAGTGGTCTTGAAGTACAGTCTCCAGTTTGGGTATTATTTTACTTATGATTTATACTAAATATCATGAAGAAGGCAGGTTTTGCCTTTTTCAGTAAAGTACAAGTCAGTAAACAACCTTTAACACCCCAGTTTTGGTTTAGCTATTCATGGTAATATCAAAAACATACTTAGCTTTTATTGTATGCTAGGCATTACTCTGAATGTTAATGCATGGTTTTCCAAAAAGTAATACTAAATCTTTCTGGGAAAATAGATTTGAAAAGCCTAGCACCGTATCCCCAAATCCTTTTTTTAGGGGGAAAAAAAAAGTGCTTACAGATGTATAACTTGTATAAATGTATTTTCAAACGTAGACACACTGCAATTTTCTAATTCATGTATCTAATACATAAAATGCTAATTCTTTCACAAGACATTTTCTATCAACCTTCTCATTTATGTGAAGTCAGTTTTAACATATTGCTTAGCTATTGATGAATCTGTGTGATACACTGCTGCGGGTTGAGGGAAATGATTTTAAAAATGAAAAGATTTGGTCTTTGTCCTTATTTTTTTCAATTATTGCAGGTGGCAAATACGTATGATTCTGATATAAAGCGTTGCCCTTGTTTTCCCAGTGAGTAGGTTAAGTAAAGTGTTTTGACTAACTGGAATACATAAAGTTTAGGAATTCAGATGAAATTGTCATATATCCTTAACATAAGTTACGGATGTGTGCTTTAAAGTTGCATCATATGAAGTCGTTTTTAAATGTTGCTTTCCTCCCCTGGCTTTTCGTGAAGCAATTTAAACACTTCCAGGGCATCATGAACATAAGGGTTTTTTCTCCCTCCTTAAATCATTTTGAATTGTCTGACAGTTTGACTTTACTTCCATTTGACTTGTTTGAAATCCAACATATTTTGAGTCTTTGAGGTCCCTGGAAATTTTCTCTGTGGTGCCTGTTCTCATAATTAAAGGACAGTTGGTTTTGTCTTTGCTCTTGGAGAAGCATATATGTTGATCTCTAAAGTGTAACCATTTATTATAATGCTTTGTAAAAATTTGTCTTTGAAGGACTTGTTTACAGTGAAATCAAATACTTGGCAGTGTCAGGTTATATCCTTAGGAGTTAAATCAGGCTTAAATCCTTTACAGCTCTTCTGACCGGTTCAGTTGACTGATTCAGGCGACTTCCCTAGGCTTCCAGGGATCCTGTTACTTGGGGTAATGTCTACTTGAAGTGATACTGTAACTCACAATAAGGGGATGGAGAGAATAAGAGCCGTGGTAAAACAGAAAGACTTGATGTGAACTTAATGGGAATATGAAACGGTTTTCTCTTCTGAGGGATAATTGTTCTAGGAAAAATAAACCGTACCTTTGCATTTGGGCATTTTTTTTTTTTAATAGCTGTCTAACACCTAGTGGAGAGAGTGGATAGTTGTATTTTCGCCCACTTTTTCTTACTGTACTGTCACCATTGTGTACTTGCTTTTCCTTGCCATGAATTTAGTTCTTTTTACCTGATCTTTATTTTTATGTTTTTTTTTTGTTTCATATTATCTTGTTAGATTTTTCTCCCTCATCAGGTGAAGAACTGTTTATCACCATTGATGTCTTCAGGATCATAAATATCTGTAACTCTTATTTGGGGCATTAAAATAATGTTCTATTGGCTACGATTCTACCAACTTGACCTCTGGTACATGTTGATATATTTCTGGAATGAATGTTCCTGTGGTCCATCCTTGCAAATCAGAACTTTAATATTTGAATTCAGACCTGTGCAGTGCAAAAAGACAAAATACGCTTTTAAAATATTTGCATGATAATCTAAAGAACAAAAACATTAGTGGGAGTGGTGGTAGAATGTTTCCAGGATCAACACTTCAGTGTGGTAGGAGAAAAAGAAAATTATTTTAATGGATGGCAGGTGGTAGAGTTGAAAAACAGGTTTTTTATAATGGAAATGCTAAGAGTCTTAGCTACAGTGAATGGTATTGTTACACTAGATATAATAGATGTATTGCATTATCTTATCTAATCAGACACTTTTGTTAGTCAAAGCGTCCCCCCCATTAGATTCAGCATGCTTATTGCAGAGAATGATGCCTCTCAACAATTTGAACTACTTACACAATTTTTGAAAGACTGAGGATATTATTTTATCTTTGTCAAGTTTTAACAGACTTAATAGGCCTAAATTTATTTGGTTAGAAAAATACTGCATTATGCTAGGAAAGCAAGTATAGGAAGTGAGCTAGATGTAGCCCAGATTAGAGGGGATACGACTTTGCGCCTTTAATGAACATCAGTAATGTTGACGGCTTTTCTTTTTTCTTTTTTTTAATGTTACTGCTCTGTTTAACATTTGATTTGTTTTCAGTTCCCTTACTCCTAGAAAAGGGCTCAGGAAATTGAATGACATTTTATATAGTTAATTTCTAATATTGTTCAAGTTTCGTATAGTTTCTGAAAGCTCATTGTAAACAGGGGTCTGTAGTGTTTGCAAGTTTGGGAGGCTAGGAAGGGAAAGACCACACAGGAGCTGGGTTTGATCACAATGAGAAAGGCACTATATATGGTATGCTTAAAGAGACTCAGTTATAGTCTAAGAAAGTAGAACCACTTGGTCTGTCCTGAGTAAACAGACCACTGTCTGAAGGGGGAAATCAGTCAAAATAAAAGTGGGTAGTTGCCATTTGGGGATTACAGGCAGGAGACACTTTCTGCACATGGAAGCTGAATATGTGTCTAATCCTCCCACCCCATCCTGGAGTAGCAGCGCTGTGTGGGGAGGGCAAGGTGGCGAGCTGTGGTTGGTGATGCCTGGGACACCTTTTCTTCTGTGTAGTGTTGAGTGTTCTCTGTGCAGAATGGATTGGTAACTCCTGCACAAGTCAAGGCTTAAGCTGAGGTCCCTGTGTAGTCAGACCGTTCCAAGAATATGTCTGTTGGATAGAACTCTTGAATAATTTAATGTGTGCCAGCTTGCTAGTGTTAGGAATACAATGATAACTAAAACACAGTTGATTCCTTTGAAAAGCAATGTCTAACGGGGCACATAACTGTTTAGAACCATCAGAAGAGAATAGTCACATGTTCCCAATACCAAATCCTCCTGTCTTCATGAATTTATTTCACCAACCTACCCTGGCTCCTCCATGGCCCTTGATAAATGGTCTATGCACCCTTCTGATGAGATGGTTGGATGGCATTACCAACTCAATGGATGTGAGTTTGAGTAAGCCCCAGGAGTTGGTGATGGACAAGGAAATCTGGCATACTGCGGTCCACAGGGATGCAAAGAGTCGGACACGACTGAGAGACTAAACTAAACTGAACTGAGGCCAGCTTTATCATTGTGAATTCACCTCCTCTCATCTGCTCAAGGGTGTTCCTGCTGTTTTCTCCTTCCTCTATTGAACCATTTCTTCTCTTTATTGGATCATTCCTGTCATCAAACATGTCATCTTAAAATAATCTCCTTCTTTGGCGCCATATTTCTCTCCAGCTGTTCCATGTCTTTCTGTAGGTGGCAAAAACTTCGTGTAAGCAGTTGTTTATACCTACTGCTTCCCCTTCTGCTCCCAGCTTACTACAGTCGTGCCCGTTTACTAAGATGCTCTTGTCAAGTTCACCAGTGACCAGATGCAGTCAGTACGTCTTTGCCCTCTGGGTCTTTATCTGTTTGCATTTGTCATCGCTCTTTCCTTCTCGAAGTACACTCTCTGGTCTTCCTGGGCACCACTCCCTCTTGGTTACTGGTTCTCCTCCCGTTTCACTGGCTGCTCCTTCAGTCATATTTGTGGATTCCTCATTATTATGATCTGATATCTAAGTGTTGGAGAGTCTCCAAGGTACTTCTTTGTTATTTTCTTACCTGTACTCACTGATTTGGAATTTTATAGAGCTCCACAGCTTTTAAATCATCTCTATATGCTGCTGCTGCTAAGTCAGTGCTAAGTTGTTTCAGTCGTGTCCGACTCTGTACAAACCCATAGATGGCAGCCCACCAGGCTCCCCCGTCCCTGGGATTCTCCAGGCAAGAACACTGGAGTGGGTTGCCATTTCCTTCTCCAGTGCACGAGAGTGAAAAGTGCTGGGACTTCTCAAATATATATTTCTGAATTTAACCTCTCCTTTGGGTCCTAAACTCTCTAGTTATGTATTATTTGATTGTGGCTCTTTAATAGTCCTGTCTGTTTAACATATCTAAAACTCCTGATCCCTCCGACAGATCTCTTCCTCCATTGTCTTCTTATCTCAGTAAGAGGAGTCCACCTTCCAGTTGTGTGTGCGCAAAATTTTGGAGTCAAGGAGAACGTGTCTGGTTTTCACACCTCACACTGAATCTGTCAGCAGATGCTGGTGGCTCTGTCTTGACATCCAGAGTCCTGATGGTTCTCTCCCCCACACCGAGGCTACCATCTTACACTGAGTCAGCAGCATCTTGTTGCCTAGATTATAATAGTTGCCTGACTTATCAGTCTGTTTTCCACCCAGCAGTCAGAGATTCTTTGAATATTATCTTTTGCTTTTCAGCTCAAAAATCACAGCACTGTCCAATAAAACTTTCTAAGTGATGGAAATGTTCTGTTTTACATTGTCTAATGTGGTACCTGGGGCCTCCCAGATGGCTCAATGGTAAAGAATCTACCTGCCAGTACAAGAGATGTGGATTCGATCCCTGGGTTGGGAAGATCCCTTGGAGGAGGAAATGGCCACCCACTCCAGGATTCTTGCTGGGATAATCCCATGGACAGAGGAGACTGGCAGGCTACAGTCCATAAGGTCACAAAGAGTCAGACACGACTGAGCATACATGCACGCAATATGGTACCCATTGACCATAGGTGGCTGTTCAGCACTTGAAAATTGGCTGCTGCTGCTGCTAAGTCACTTCAGTGGTGTCTGACTCTGTGCGACCCCATAGACGGCAGCCCACCAGGCTCCCCCATCCCTGGGATTCTCCAGGCAAGAACACTGGAGTGGGTTGCCATTTCCTTCTCCAATACGTGAAAGTGAAGTTGCTCAATCATGTCCGACTCTTCACAGCCCCATGGACTGCAGCCTACCAGTCTCCTCCATCCATGGGATTTTCCAGGCAAGAGTACTGGAGTGGGGCGCCATCACCTTCTCTGTGAAAATTGGCTAGTGTAACCAGAAACCTGAATTTTAAACTGTATTTAACTTTAATGAATTTAAATATAAATAAGCATGTGGGTAAAAGCAGGAGTTTTTATCATGACTTGGAGGTGTAGGTGAACACCCTTTTCATTTCTCTGACTTCATCCGCCACCACTGTCACCTTCGTTTTCTTGCTCTTGCTTGAACACAGGGAGTATGTGTGCACGCTTACTGTTCCCTTCGCCTGGACTGTTTCCCCTCCAGGTATCTCCTTGTTCTNTAGTCTTTCCCATTCTATTGTTTTCCTCTATTTCTTTGCACTGATCACTGAGGAAGGCTTTCTTGTCTCCCCTTGCTATTCTTTGGAAATTTGCATTCAAATCTCCCAGTAACATTAGCCCAAAGTCAGGTTTGTCTATTCAACATCCAATCTCTGGCCAGAGAAGAGGAGTTATTTGCTAACTATCAATTGCTAGACCAGTCACCAAGGTGAAATAAATTTAAAAGCAGAGCCACTATCCTATTCCTGAACTAAATATACACAAAGAGGTCATATATAAATATAAGTAGAATGGGCTATAATGTAACTGAAGCATGAAATAAGCTAGCTAAATGAAATTAAGTGAGCAATAATTAACGTATGACCCCTGTTCAATCAGAATTAAAAGAGAACATTTTGTAATTCAAATGAATTTTATCTTATTGATAATGATTTTAAATATCTTAAAGAGTTTATCTGATTAATCCTTGTATTGTATTATTAAGCCTGGTACAAAATTCCCAAATCAAGTAGTGTTATATTTTTAAGAGATGATACCCTTATGTAGTGTGAAGATCATGGTAAATAGGCCCTTACCCCACTGAGGCAATTAGACATAATGAACCATCAGTTTTCAAAAAAGAATTAAGAGCTTTATTTTCAATGATCATGCCCAAGACATGTATTTCCTTATATCTTAATTTTCTAGAGGTTTAGAACACCGAAAAGAACAGTATATAATTTATTGCATGTTCATTCCCCATAATACCTGAACAACAATTTACTGTACCATGTTACTATGTTACAACTTAAGAATTCTAAAAAAGCAAAGATTTGAAATTAAACTGTAGGTCTTGACTTAAGTGGATTATGTATAGCATTGAGGTAAAACTCTGTTTCTATTTGCTCTTCTCCATTTAAAGCTTGTAGAGCATGAGGGTCATTTATCAGAAACACTTCTCTTTCCTTTTGTCAAAAAACCTCTTGGAAGGAGATGGGTGCTTACATTTGATTTTCCCTTTTGCTGCTGGCTCAACTATTAAAGAATTCACCAGCCAATGCAGGAGACATGACAGACAGGTTCAATGCCAGGGTAGGGAAGATTGCCTGGGGAGGGCAATGGCAACCCTCTCCAGCATTCTTGACTGGGAAAACCCATGGATAGAGAAGCCTGGAGGGTTACAGTCCATGGAGTCACACAGTTGGACACAACTGAGTGTGAGTGCATGCACACACACGCACACACGCATGTGCACACATACACACCTACAGCCAAGACTTTTTCTTATCGTGAAATACAATAGAATGAAATATTTTAAAAATATTGGACAGAAATACCAGTATTATATTTTGATATTATGGCCAATGGCCACACATTTTGCATTAAAGGTTTTATCCTTTAATTTTCTATGTCTCAGTTGTCGAAGTATTTGCTTGTAAATATATATGTATGTAGGTATATGTAATTCATTTCAGGGGGATACTTAGCAAAAAATAACTGCTTGTATTCATGAAGTTTTAATACGTGTTTTAGTATTACTGAGGAAGCCAACCTGAGGCAACATTTCCAGTTTGTTATTTTCCACAAATTTCACTGAACAATGGTTAACGAGTTATTGCTATTGTTTTCATTATTGTGAGCTTCTCAGGTGGCACTAGTGGTAAAGAATCTGCCTGCCAATGCAGGAGACTTAAGAGACTCGGGTTCGATCATGGGTTGGGAAGATCCCCTGGAGGAGGGCATGGGAACCCACTCCAATATTCTTGCCTGGAGAATCTGAAGGACAGAGGAACCTAGTGGGCTATCGTTTGTAGGACTGCAAAGAGTCAGACACGACTGAAGCAACTTGGCACAAATAGGATTATTTTAATGTTTGAAGGTTTGCTATTTGGTGGGGAAACCCACTATCTAAGCTTCTTTGGGAGCCTTTCCTTACTCCATGCCTTAACTTTTTTCCTGAACAGTAAGGCTGAAGGAAATTAGAAATCAGTAGAACAGAAAGAACAATACTAATAAACTAAATCACTAGATTTACTTTTCTTTTTATATGGTAACTGAGAAAAATTTTAGAAATATCTTGGAGAAAATAAAATAATTTTAAGCACTGAAAGTCATCTTTTTCCAGGTATCCTTTTAGAATTTAAGAGCATCAGATTTTTTTACATGTAGAATATGTTTAGACACTAACAGATATTACTTACCGGCAGGGTACATTTACATGGTGATTTACTCCTATATTCTAAGTCACACTTTAAACATAGTTTCTAAGATATCGTAACTAATAAGAAGATGAAAGGTTTGGAAGAGTATAATTTATTGTATATTCATTCACCATAATATTCAATTAATGCTTGTTTATAACAGGGCACACATTTTTCCCAAAAAGCAAGGATTTGAAATTGAATATATAAGCTTAACTCAGAAGATCTATCTTTATTTCATTTTTTGTTCTCATATATTTTTGTAGTCAATATGTACTTCTGAAATTTGAAATGTTTATCTAAATTAGGCAACTAAGGATGTCACTGTCTTTTCTTGTAAGCTATGCAAAAAGTGAAATAATAGTATATTAGATGATCTAACTTTAAGTAAATGTTCTGGGAATTTGCTGTGCTGTGCTGAATTGCTCAGTCATGTCCGACTTTTTGCAACACCGTAGACTGTAGCCCACCAGGTTCCTCTGTCCATAGGGATTCTCCAGGTGAGAAAACTGGAATGGGTTGCCATGCCCTCCTCCAAGGAATCTTCCCAACCCAGGGATAGAACCAGAGTCTCCCACATTGCACAGATTCTTTTCCATCTGAGCCACCAGAAAAGCCCTGGGAATTTAATGTTGCATATTAAATGACCAGCCTTGCAAGGTTGCTTCAGTCATATCCGACTCTTTGCAACCCTGTGGACTGTAGCCTCCAGGCTCCTCTGTCCCCAGGATTCTCCAGGCAAGAATATTGGAGTAGATTGCCGTGCCCTCCTGCAGGGAATCTTCCTAACCCAGGGATCAAACCTGTGACTCTTACATCTCTGGCAATGACAGGCAGGTTCTTTACCACTAGCACCACCTGGGGAGCACCACTGAATGAACAAGACACTACGTTACATATAATCATCAACTATTCAATATCATGGGTTAAAACACTGATGTAGTTTATTTTAAAATTTTTTGGAAAACTACAGTTCAGCTCATAATTTTATCCCCCAAAATACTATCATTAACTACCCAAGTTTTAGTTTTGGGGGGGTCAAATCAAATAAGATACAAGATATCAAATTAAAGTTTGAATATAAACTGTGAAGGGATTTAAAACTGTAAAATACAGAAATGTTCATTTCACAGAATTTTCATTTAGATTTTATTTTTAAATGTTTCTAATGTATTTGTGTAACTTAAGATTTGGGATATTAAGATGAAAAATATCCACCAATGTCCCTTGTATAATATCAAAAAGAAATAGAAGTTCTTTTGCTGAATTTAACTCTTGCATATCTGCAATTGCATTTTTAAATAATCACTAATTTTAGATATATTTTCATAGACATAGACAAATTTTGCTCTCAAAGATTTGAAATAAGTTATGGTAGACAAATACCATTAATAAAGTTTTCCCATTTCAAGAGATGTAAAGTTGGAAATACCTATTTTATTTTCACTGATTCATCCAAAATCACTGTAGATGGTGACTGCAGCCATGAAATTAAAAGACATTTGGAAAAGCTATGACAAACCTAGACAGCATATTAAAAGCAAAGGCATTACTTTGCCAACNTAAAGTTTTCCCATTTCAAGAGATGTAAAGTTGGAAATACCTATTTTATTTTCACTGATTCATCCAAAATCACTGTAGATGGTGACTGCAGCCATGAAATTAAAAGACATTTGGAAAAGCTATGACAAACCTAGACAGCATATTAAAAGCAAAGGCATTACTTTGCCAACAAAGGTCCATCTAGTCAAAGCCATGGTTTTTCCAGTGGTCATGTATGGATGTGAGAGTTGAACCATAAAGAAGGCTGAGTGCTGAAGAACTGATGCTTTTGAACTGTGGTGTTGGAGAAGACTCTTGAGAGTCCCTTGGACTGAAAGGAGATCAAACCAGTCAATCCTAAAGGAAATCAGTCCTGGGTGTTCATTGGAAAGATTGATGTTGAAGCTGAAATTCCAATACTTTGGCCACCTGAAGTGAAGAGCTGACACATTAGAAAAGACCCTGATGATGCTGGGAAAGACTGAGGGGAGAAGGAGATGACAGAGGATAAGATGGTTGGATGGCATCACTGACTCGATGTACATGAGCTTGAGCAAGTTCTGGGAGTTGGTGTTGGACAGGGAAGCCTGGCATGCTATAGTCCATTGGACCACAAAGAGTTGCAGATGACTGAGCAACTGAACTGACTGAGTTCATACTTATTGAACCAGATTCTGCCAGAACTTAAAGTTTCGTTCTAGAACTACACAAGACTTCCTTGGAATCCATATCCATTTTTCCTTATCATAAGGATGTTATTAAGCAGAGCACTATGACTTTTCAAGCAGTTTTGAAAAGTAAATTCTCAGAGTCAAAAGTAAAGCCCTGTCAAACAACTGCAAAAGTTTTAATTCCCAATTAAATAGCTCTGCCTTTTAGCTGAACTACATTGATCAATAAGAACAGTCAGAGCCCTTTTATCCCTCTGTGTGTGTGTGTGTGTGTGAGTATACTCAGTCACTAAGTCATGTCTGATTCTTTGAGACCCTATGGACTGTAGCCCACCAGCCTTCCCTGTCCTTGAGATTTCCCAGGCAATAATACTGGAATTGGAGGGGATGGTCCCATGATGGCAGAGGAATAGGACGGGGAGACCACCTTCTCCCCCACAAATTCATCAAAAGATTATTTGAATGTTGAGCAACTTCCACAAAACAACTTCTGAATGCTGCCAAGACACCAGGCACCCAGAAAGGCAGCCCGTTATCTTCAAAAGGAGGTAGGCAAAATATGAAAGACAAAAAGGAGAGACAAAAGAGTTAGGAATGGAGACACATCCTGGGGAGGGAATCGTGAAGGAGACGTTTCCACGTGGTCGGAAACGCTCTCACAGGCAGGTCTGTGGGGAGTTTTGGAATCTCAGTGGGAAACATCACTAGGAGAGAAAAAAAAAAAACCCACAGAATGCACGCCAGCCGAGATGTACCCCAGATGCTCGAGTCCAGCACCCAGCAAGCGGGGCTGGGCAGGGAGGCACAGGCTGGATCATCGGTCCTTAGGCTAAGGACCAGACCTGAATGCCCTGAAGACAATCTCAGGAAGCTAAATTGAGATAGTAGCCCAAACTGAGGGATCACCAGAGAGACAAAAAGAAAAAGAGAGAGAGAGAGAGAGAGAGAACAAGGGAGAACTTTTCTGCGAAAGGCTCTAACGCGCAGCCTGGCACACTCACAGAACGAAGGAGTGAGCGAACACCAAAGGAAAGCTGGCTAGCTGCATAAAGGCCCCTCCACTGCTGGAAGCAGAGAGGCAAGTGGGGACAGCCAGAGCCAGAAGGCAAGGGGCTGCCCCAATCTCGGCCCCAGAGACGGCATCTTCCACCAAACTGTGAGCAGGTTCCAGTTGCTAACCACCTGGGATCCTGGATGGTTGACATCTGCCAGGAGGGTTGCAGCCTGAGATCAGCTCCTCAGAGGAGACACATGGCACACCTGAGACAGTGATCTCATGGTGCACCCAGGAAACCGAGCAGCCAGGACTGGAGAGGTTCACCTGGGAGGGTGAACTCACCAAACACCTGGTTGTCTGAGCTACTTGGACCTGGGAAGGGCACAAAATGCAAGCCCAACCAGGTCTGTGCCCTTGCAGAGTACCCGANTGCCAGGAGGGTTGCAGCCTGAGATCAGCTCCTCAGAGGAGACACATGGCACACCTGAGACAGTGATCTCGTGGTGCACCCAGGAAACCGAGCAGCCAGGACTGGAGAGGTGATTAAGATGCACGGCCCACCTGGGAGGGTGAACTCACCAAACACCTGGTTGTCTGAGCTACTCGGACCTGGGAAGGGCACAAAATGCAAGCCCAACCAGGTCTGTGCCCTTGCAGAGTACCCGAGAACCTGAGCAGCTTAGACCTGGGAAGTGCATGAAACGCAGAGTCCACTTGGGATAGTGCCCTTGCAGAGCCTGAGCGGTATAGACCTGGGAAGCACGTGCCGCCTTGAGCCGTGACAAACCCATTGTAGTCCATATAATGCAAACACTCCCCACACACACCTATGATATTTGTTTGCAATGTCCCTCTCTCCCCACCACACAACTGAACTAGTGGGCCTAAATAAGTGACCACCTTGTCCCCTTGTGTCAGGGTGGAAATTAGACACTGAAAAGGCTTGCAAACAAATTAAGCCAAAATAAACATAGAAGAGGGAACTGCTCTGGAAGTGACAGGTGCAACAGATTAAAACCCTGTAGTTAACATTGACTGTGCATTGGAGGGGGCCTATAGATTTTGAGAATAAATACAAGCTGGAACAAGAAACTATCTGAAACTGAACTGACCCTACACTACCCACAACAGCTCCAGAGAAATTCCTAGATATATTTTTACTATTATCACTTTTTAACTTTTTTAAAATTTAAGGTCTTTATTACTCTTTTAATTTTCATTTTTATAAACAACTATTACCTTGCAAAAAAAGACCCAATTTTAAAGCAAATTTCATATATATATATATTTACATTTTTGTTATTGATTTTGTTTTGTATTTTTTTATATTGTATTTTTGAGCATAGAACCTTTAGATTTTTAATCTTTTCTTTTTGGTACTTGTTATCAATTTTGTACCTTTAAGAATCTAATCTTGAGTATCCATTTTCACTTAGGGATGTGATGACTGTCTTGATTGCTCTCTTCCCTTTTGACGCTCCCTTTTCTCCCCCCAGGTCACCTCTGTCTCATTCCTCACCTTCTCTTCTCAACTCTGTGAATCTCTCTGGGTGTTCTGGGCTGTGGAGAGCACTTAGGGAACTGATTACTGGCTAGATTGCTCTCTCCCCTTTTGGCTCCCCCTCTTCTGGTCACTTCTATCTGCCTCCTCCCTCTTCTCTACTCTATGTAACTCTATGAATCTCTCTGGGTGTCCCTTATTGTGGAGAATTTTTTCACCATTAACCTAGATGTTTTATCATCTGTGCTGTATGGATGGAGAAGTCTTGAGTAAGAGAAGGACTGAAAGCCAGAAGCATGAGGCTTAACTCCAGAACTTGAGAACATCACAGAACTCCTGATTCCAGGGAACATTAATAGAAAAGAGCTCACCCAAAAGTCTCCATACCCACACTAAAACCAGGCTCCATTCAGGAGGCAACAATTTCCAGTGTAAGACATACCACACTAATTCTCCAACAAAGCAGGAACACAGCCGTGAGCATTAAAAGACAGGCTACCCAAAGCCATGCCAAACCCATAGACACCTCAAAACTTACTACTGGACACTTCATTGCACTCCAGAGAGAAGAGATCCAGCTCTACCCATCAGAACACAGACCACAAACTCCCCCAACCAGGAAACATTGACAAGCCACTAGGATTGAGAATATGCAAGAAATGTTTAACAAGGACCTAGAAGAAATAAAGAAAAGTCAATCAATAATGAATAATGCAATAACTGGGATCAAAAGCACTCTGGAGGGAATCAACAGTAGAATAACTGAGGTAGAAAAGAGGATAAGTGAGGTGGAAGATAGAATGGTGAAAATAAATGAAGCAGAGAAGAAAAAAGAAAAAAGAATGAAAAGAAATGAGGACAATCTCAGAGACCTCTGGGACAATGTTAAACACCCCAACATTCAAATCCTTAGTGTCCCAGAAGAATAAGACAAAAAGAAAGGGCATGAGAAAATACTTGAGGAGATAATAGTTGAAAACTTCCCTAAAATGGGGAAGGAAATAACCACCCAAGTCCAAGAAACCCAGAGGGTCCCAAACAGGATAAATCCAAGGCAAAACACCCCTAAGACACATATTAATCAAACTAACAAAGATCAAACACAAAGAACAAATATTAAAAGCAGCAAGGGAAAAGCAACAAATAACATACAAGGGGATCTCTATAAGGATAGCAGCTAATCTCTCAATAGAAACTCTTCAGGCTAGAAGGGAATGGCAGGACATACTTAAAGTGATGAAAGAGAAAAACCTACAGCCCAGATTACTGTNCCCATAGATGGCAGCCCACCAGGCTCCCCCGTCCCTGGGATTCTCCAGGCAAGAACACTGGAGTGGGTTGCCATTTCCTTCTCCAGTGCATGAGAGTGAAAAGTGCTGGGACTTCTCAAATATATATTTCTGAATTTAACCTCTCCTTTGGGTCCTAAACTCTCTAGTTATGTATTATTTGATTGTGGCTCTTTAATAGTCCTGTCTGTTTAACATATCTAAAACTCCTGATCCCTCCGACAGATCTCTTCCTCCATTGTCTTCTTATCTCAGTAAGAGGAGTCCACCTTCCAGTTGTGTGTGCGCAAAATTTTGGAGTCAAGGAGAACGTGTCTGGTTTTCACAGCTCACACTGAATCTGTCAGCAGATGCTGGTGGCTCTGTCTTGACATCCAGAGTCCTGATGGTTCTCTCCCCCACACCGAGGCTACCATCTTACACTGAGTCAGCAGCATCTTGTTGCCTAGATTATAATAGTTGCCTGACTTATCAGTCTGTTTTCCACCCAGCAGTCAGAGATTCTTTGAATATTATCTTTTGCTTTTCAGCTCAAAAATCACAGCACTGTCCAATAAAACTTTCTAAGTGATGGAAATGTTCTGTTTTACATTGTCTAATGTGGTACCTGGGGCCTCCCAGATGGCTCAATGGTAAAGAATCTACCTGCCAGTACAAGAGATGTGGATTCGATCCCTGGGTTGGGAAGATCCCTTGGAGGAGGAAATGGCCACCCACTCCAGGATTCTTGCTGGGATAATCCCATGGACAGAGGAGACTGGCAGGCTACAGTCCATAAGGTCACAAAGAGTCAGACACGACTGAGCATACATGCACGCAATATGGTACCCATTGACCATAGGTGGCTGTTCAGCACTTGAAAATTGGCTGCTGCTGCTGCTAAGTCACTTCAGTGGTGTCTGACTCTGTGCGACCCCATAGACGGCAGCCCACCAGGCTCCCCCATCCCTGGGATTCTCCAGGCAAGAACACTGGAGTGGGTTGCCATTTCCTTCTCCAATACGTGAAAGTGAAGTTGCTCAATCATGTCCGACTCTTCACAGCCCCATGGACTGCAGCCTACCAGTCTCCTCCATCCATGGGATTTTCCAGGCAAGAGTACTGGAGTGGGGCGCCATCACCTTCTCTGTGAAAATTGGCTAGTGTAACCAGAAACCTGAATTTTAAACTGTATTTAACTTTAATGAATTTAAATATAAATAAGCATGTGGGTAAAAGCAGGAGTTTTTATCATGACTTGGAGGTGTAGGTGAACACCCTTTTCATTTCTCTGACTTCATCCGCCACCACTGTCGCCTTCGTTTTCTTGCTGTTGCTTGAACACAGGGAGTATGTGTGCACGCTTACTGTTCCTTCGCCTGGACTGTTTCCCCTCCAGGTATCTCCTTGTTCTGGTCTCACATTTCAGACTTTGTTCAAATGTTCCCTTACCAGAGAGTCTTTCCATGATTCCTCTATGTAAAATAGCATCTTTCCCTCTGTCGCGGATTTTCTGTATTTCCTTTAAGTAATGCTCACCAACTGATGGACTTCTTTGTTTGTGATCTGTGTCTTCCTCGCTAGAATGTAAGTGCTGCGAGAGCAAGGGCCTTGTGTCGCCAGACTGTTCGCAGCTCCAGAGCCTAGAGTAGTTGCTGGCAGTCAGTAACTAGTTACTGAGTAAGTGGTTAGAGTCAAGGTGATGATATACTCTTGTTGACTGATGAATGAAGGCTTCTTGTCATTATAGAGGACTTAGTCATGACTTCAGATTCAGGACTAGAACTATCTTCATAGAACACTGAAACTCGAATTAGGCATTAATAGAAAATTGTCTTATTTTAGGAGCGAGAAAATTAATGTGACTTAATTTGTATTTTATTTTTACCTCGTTTTCAACAATGGTGACATTTAGGCAACTCAAATGAATACACAAGTTCTTTTGTGTGGTGGACTCTGTGCTGGGTCCTAGTGAGATAAAGAAGATAAATATGTTCTTGCTTCCTTCCAGAAACTCACTGTATGTGATATAGTGATATTCACTGATGGGAAATAGAGTAATGAAAAGTTTAAGTTCAGCTCTTTCTATTAGCATTTAAATGATATATGGATTATTTAATAATTAAGAGATTGACATATTAAAAATATATTGAGAAATGTCTGTTCGATTCCACCAGTGCTGATAATGACCATTCTTCCTCGTGGTTGATTTGCTCCAAGCTGTTGTTGATGGGGATCAAATTTTTTTTTTCTACCTCCCTCTTCTTTTCATTATGGGATCGGGTTCTGTAGAAATCTAACCAGGCCAATAAAACTCACCTGTTGTCTATGAACTTTCAAAAATTACAAATCTGAATTGTTAAGATTTTCATAGTAAAAGAGGAGCACTAACTAGGTTAATATGATAATCTTGGATTGCTGCAGAGCAGATCTGTGTGAATACTTGATAAATTTATTGCTTTTTAAATTTGAGTAAATATAAACTGAGACAGTGTCTTAGTACCCATTTCCCAGTGTGCTGTGGTTCATTTAGATGTCCTGGGTGGAAAATGAGCTTTTCAAAACTACTTCCTTTTGTTCAACCCAAAGAGTATGTTCTTCAAAGTCACCTTCAACATCCCTCCCTCACCCAAGAAAACTCGTCTTTCCTCCTAGCTGCCTATGTTCCTCTTAATTCTTTGAGCCCACCTTTGAATTTTGGACTTGTAAAATTATAAACATTTATAAATGTTTGATCTCTAAGTCCATGGAACAGCTTTAAAAATCTTCTTTAATCTCTGAGATGAGGCAGTCAAGAGTCAGGCATCTTCGATTATGGAATCTCTTTGAAGTTTTCTTTCTTTTTCAGTTTTTCCCTCTAGCACTCCAATGTTCAGTGGCTCAGAGGTGGGTTTTTTCATTAAAACATTTTTTTCCCCTTTCACTTAAGGTCTCTTTGGCAGTCTTTCAGAAGTTCAGAGGCAAAATTAGTAAAATTAGGCTTTGAACTTTGTTTATTGTTTTCAGACTCCACCTCTCTACCAAGATTATTGCTCAAGTTAGAAAGATCTCCTTTTAAAGTGTTTTTTTAAAATCTATTTTACATGTTATTGCTGCTTCTCTTGTAGGTATAATAGTCCAAAAAACAAGCTGTTGTTTTCCTTGTCTAGACTAGAAAATTCAATTAATCAAAATGTCTTTAGCTACTATCCATTTCTGTTTAATAGAATTACACACATAATTTTTGAAATGAAAAATCTGAAAACTTACAGTGTGAGATTTTATTTTGTGGTTTTACATGAATCAGAGTCTTGGGCCAGGGAATAATATGAAAACTCTACTACAAAAAAGAAGGTATCTTGTTGTTTTTTCATTCAGGTAGCCTTACGTGAGATTATTGGTAGTTTTTTTCTTTTTTTTAAAATCTCATATCTACTCTCCTACATTGAGAAATGTGCTTTGCTTTTTGTTATCAGATTCATATGTTATGAATGTTCAGGGTAAATAGCATTAGTCAGAGCTGTTGTACTACATGTATCATAATATCTTGCATATTTATGTTGGGCTTTTACTTTGGTGATGGGTTTGCCTCTGCTTTCTCCTTTATACTTCATACACACACATACACACACCCCTTCTAGTTTCAGATCACTTGCAACTTGATTTTAGATGTCATTGATACTCTTACTGAAAGTCAATGAAATCGAAAGGCTTAACTTTGTAAGAAAGTTTTTGTTTAATTCTATACTTAATAATTATTGTTTCTCAAGTTTCCTTTGGCAGGTTTTCTCATGGAACATTCCAGGGTCCTATAATACTTGTTGTTTGAGTAGAAAATTATTCATTACCTGTCTCTCCGTTCTTTAGGAAAGCAGAGAGCCTCCCTCTTCACATCAGTGAGACTGAATTTAAGATAAAGAATATATTGCGCAAAAATACTTAAAAATTATTTTGTTAGGTCAGTTTTCTCTTATTTCAGTGAAATTTTATGAAGCTCAGCTTTACATTTCAGAGATTTACAGGGTGACTCATTGACTGTAGAACCGCATTCTGTTATTTTAGACCTTAGTGGGATGGTATAGGAAAGCAGGCACCAGGCTGTCTAAGTCCAAGAACCATCTTGTTACATATTTTCTTTGTCACCTTGAATAAGCTGTTTAACCTCTCTGTACAGGGTTTTCTCATCTGTAAGGAGGATGATAGAACCTATTCTGTATGGTTGTTATGAATAATAAATGAACTTAGATTAAAATATTTAAGACACTTAGAAATGCATTAAAGTGTATTGAGAAGAAACAGTCCGATAGTAATGCAGCTGCTACTACTATTATTCTTGTCCTTATTAGGATTAACAGTTCTGTGCCTGGATTCTTGCTTTGTCATTGAATATTTATGAGACTCTCCCAGCTTACTTTACTTCACGTCTAAGTTTTCATCTTATGTTGTACCTAATAAAAGTCGTCAGGAGGCATAGACGCATATCCAGTGATCTACTACACTGATTTCCAAGCAGAGCAGGGCATCATAACTTTATTACTAGCAGTTGTATTAGTAGTATTTTTTTTCTCTCGAAAAGCCTACCTGATATCCATTTTCCTTTTTCTTTAACCTGTTGTAATGTTTCACTGTATCCTGCTAAATGAACATCTAGAGAGTTTCCAAAAAAGAGGAAAGCTTTTGGAATTAGGACTTTAGACAGAACTGAAATAAACGTTGCTTAATTGGTGACTGTGGGAGAAACATGGTGGGGACCATTAGGGTTTCAGCACTGCGTGTGAGAGTGTGAGTGCTGGGCCAGCATTTCCCCTCTCCTTTATTTCCTGTCTGTCTGCAGATAGGCCCTTCTCTTCGTCCAGTATTGTTTCTGTTGTGAAGTTGTTACAGTGCCTGGAGTTACGGTGCAGACACTGTGATATGAATCACAGTCCTTTTAGAGTGTCGGCATGGGGCCACATAAAACTGTGAAGGCATTAAAGGATTAAATGAGTTTCAGAGGCACTGTTAGAAAAATGAAGTTGCATTTTCTTAAATTCTTAGATTTGTCATGGTTATAGTTACTGAAAACATGGGAATAATCTGGAACCTAGGGAAGGCTATGGCATTGGCTAGTTCTGTGTCAGAATTTGCTTTTGCTAATGTCACCTACTGATTTTCTCTTCTCTGGAAGGCAACATTGTTTCTAAACTGAAACCTCAGCTTACTGAGCTTAATATTGATTTTGAGGGCTGTATAGTGATGACTGAAAAATAGGTTACAGCCATTTTTGAAGCAAGAATGTGTTTGAACTTCTGCATTAAGAATGGCATGTGCTATGTGTCTGACAAATCTTGCTGAAGCAAGTCGGTAATGGCATGACCTTCTGTCATGAGCACAGACACATGTTTTAAATTCATAAATGGTGGCCCACTGAGAAATGTCTACTGTGTTCATTAAAGTATACATATGAAGCTGGAATCAAACATTTCAAACAGCTCATTTTATCAACTCTTAATAATTAGTTTTTCGCACTAAGAATAAAGGTAATTAAAATAGGTTTACTCCATGCTATAAGATTTCTGCCTTAGGAAGATGAAATAAGACATTTATTTTTCATACACTTAAACATTGGCATTTCTGCTTTTATTCTCTGGGGCCTGTATATATAACAAAAGAACTTACTGAGTTTTCTAAATTAGAAAACTATAATTATAAAATATATTTAATGCTTTTTTAGTCTATCTACCTAAGTTCAATTACAGTCTGTTGAAATGTTAAAATTCCTTCTTGAACTTCTGCAGATAATGAAAAGGTGTTCTCTGCTACTGTGGTGTATTGTCAAATCATTTTATTTACATTTTTTATTAGTCTCTAGTGTGGTTTATGTCTTCACATGGTTTAAAATACCCAAGACATAAAAAGATTCACAGACAAAGGTATGTTCCTGTCTGAATTCATTCCTTATTTGCTCTGTTCTCATATCCTCTCCTTGTGAAAACGTTGATTAGTTTCTGTGTATCCTTCCATAGTTTAAAAAATGCAAACAAATACATTGTCACATTAAAAAAAAAAAAAAAAAAAAGGTAGAGATCCAGGCATATAAGGTAATAGGTAGCAAATGTTAGATAATGCCTTGGAAAGAACAAAGTCAAAGTATTGTTATTCTTGGAAATTATTCAGCTGTGTGTATCACCCGTTCCCCTATTATTTCAGGTTGAGTGTACGTGTTTGCTTCGTCTTCAGAATAGAAAGTTCCTGGTGAAGATCTACCCTATCTGGAACTGTTTCTGTTGGACCCATCCTATGCAAACTTACTCAGTCATGCAAACACTGAGTGCTTTATACAAATATTACCACCTGTATTTTTTATTTGTGTTTCTCAAAGGAGTTTTTGGTAAGATTTGCATAGTGATTCAGCTCATTTAGTTTTGTGTATTGTTAGGAGTTCAAATGCTGTGGATATGAAACATTACAGTGTGTACCAACTAGAAAAGTTCTATGACAGGCAGGGTTCTCAGGGTAACTCTGTCTCAGATATTCAAATTCTAATTTGCATATTGAATCTAGACCTGTGATTATTAACCCAACTCCATGTACAGTTGATGAAGATTTGCATCAAGTCGGTCTGCTTGATAGCTTATGGTATAGTGAGCAAAATGTTAACTCCTTATTTATGTAGCATGTGCAGCTCTGACTGACTGTCACGATGAAAAGCTAATCTAAGCACATTTAGTTCACTGATAATTTTTTCTGGAAATTAGCTGTGGTATCATGTCACAGTGTCAGACACATGTCTGACAGGTTTGCCTTCTCACACAGGAGATGGTGGATGGCATGTTTCAAATCCTAGAAGCTGTGCCGTGTTAAATCCTCTCTCTATGGATCTTTCAGGAGAAGGGTGTGTTTTATAATTTTGAAAGAAATTGCACTAATTTTGTTTACTTCATGTTGGCTCTTGTTTCATTGTAGGCTTTATTTCTGGTGTTAACTGAAATCAGTCATCTCATCTTTTTTGCTATTGTTTTTAGAAGGGGATTCTTTCTTTCTTTTTTTTTTTTTTTATTAAATACTGTGTGAGTGTATGTATGTGTGATGATCTCCTGGAGGCAGTGAGCGAGTGAGTGATAGTTGCTCAGTCGTGTCCAACTCTTTGTGACCCCAAGGGCTGTAGCCCGCCAGGCTCCTCCCTCCATAGGATTTTCCAGGCAAGCATACTGGAGTGAGTTGCCATTCATTCCTTCTCCAGGGGATCTTCCCAACCCAGAAATCGAACCTGGGTCTCCCACGTTGTAGGCAGACGCTTTACTGTCTGAGCTACTAGGGAAGCCCTCACCGGAGGCAGTGAGCTTATATAAATCTTTTCAGATAAAGTTCCTGGTTATTTACAAAGATTGATTACTTTTGAGAACAGTGATTGCCGGAGATTTGCAAAGGCAGGGGAAAATCACACTTCTTGCTTTACCTTTCTCCATCTGTTAAACCTACTGTAAATATATTGGTAAGCGTGTTAGGCCATTGACTAGGCGACTGTATTTGAACAGTTTGATTCTATCAGTTCCATTGAAGTCGTTATTCTCTGTAGGACCTCAAGATGATATCAGGTTAGAGTTAGTGGCTGAACAAACATCACTCCTTAAGTAGTAAAATTTCAATTAAATTTCCCCTTTTATTATGAGTAGTTTCTATGCCTTTTAAAATAAGTTTTTAATAAGATGGTAATTCAGTAATACTCAAGGTATTTGTAAAGTTTTGGCTGCCTTGAACAAATCTAATGATGTCCCCAAAAGCCTTGAATTATAGATATATAAATATAAAATATTTTGTAGCATTATTTATAAGTTATTTCTGGCTAATGTGCATCCCTTAGTGTATTTAAAATATTAGATCTGTAAAATTCACTTTATATACAATATTAGTTTAGGACGTGTGTTATGTAAAGCCAGGCAAATGCCTCTATGAAACTTGGCATGTTTTTTTGTTCCCAAATTCTATTGTGTGTACTGAGTGATAAACAGTCATGTTCTTAGGTTGATCCTGGATCCCCTGAGGGAACTGGTAATTTCCCCTGAATGGCATTTCTAAATTTCCAGTTTCTTCCTGACTTGCTCTCCGTGTGGCTCACACTGAGGTCAGATTTCTGAGAAATTCAGTGTTACTGATGGATGGTTTGTACACGATTATAGAAGGCTCGGGACCTCTGAGAAAGAGGAGAGATGTAATTAAATGCAAATGGTAGTAACTTGCTTAATTTTGAGTTAACCCTAACCTACAGGATAATCTCATGTCATTGAGCACTTGGGGATATGGGGTCAGTCTAATAAATACAATGATTTTTAGTTTTCCTTTTAGACAAATTAATATTTGAATATAGCAAACTTTTATTAAGCTTGAACAAACTTTTTCTGGGAGAAGGGTAAGTAGTGATTAAAGTTCTGACTTTAATAAGTGGAAGGAAAAGAAAAACCCTGAGAAATGATTTCAATTTGTCCTTGGAGGAATGGGAGTACTCAGAGCACCCCTGGTAGTGAGCTGGTGTATGATGGTGATGAAGGTGATGATATGAGTAAAATCCAGGAGGGTCAAGCACAGGTATACTAATAACACAGAACTTAAAAGTTTGCTTTGTGATTATTGATTATAGGAGTGTAGTGGAGGAAGAAACTCTTGCCAGCCTTGACTCACACATGTATTGTATTAATAGGAAAACTGAGGCCCATAAAGAATGGGGAACTTGTGCCAAGTTATTGAACTAATAAGTGACAGCTTGGATTCCAGGTCTTTTTTGTTTAGCCCAGCACCTTTTCCTTTGCTACTATCCTTACTTGTTTATTGGTTATATGGAATTATTATTGGGCTAGAACTGTGGTATTAGAGAAGACTCTTGTGAGTCCTTTGGACTGCAAGGAGATCCAACCAGTCCATTCTAAAGGAGATCGGTCCTGGGTGTTCTTTGGAAGGACTGATGTTGAAGCTGAAACTCCAGTACTTTGGCCACCTCATGAAAAAAGTTGACTCATTGGAAAAGACTCTGATGCTGGGGCAGGAGGAGAAGTGGAGGACAGAGGATAAGATGGCTGGATGGCATCACCGACTCGATACACATGAGTTTGAGTGAACTCCGGGAGTTGGTGATGGACAGGGAGGCCTGGCGTGCTGTGATTCATGGGCTCACAAAGAGTTGGACATGACTGAGCAACTGAACTGAACTGACCAGATGGTTAGGTGTGATTGAGAAAGGAGGTAGGAAGACCTCCTTATTTCACAGTTCTACTGCGGACTAGGGTGGCTGACAGTCATAGTAGCCAATGTAGCATCCAGGGCTTGCTGGGTAAGAGGCATGGTGCAGAGAGCTTTCCATGTACTTGCCTGTAATCCTCGAAAGAGATCTGGGAACTAGAGAGCATTGTTATTCTATTTTGTAGATGCAAAAGGTAAGTCTTAAAAAGATGAAGTAATCTGCTAAAGATAAGTATCTGCTGAGTGTAGGCGCACAGATCTGAACTCCCATTCTGCTTCCCATTGTATGTCTATCAACATCTATGGGAAGGCCTTTGAAAAAACCCAAAGCCCTTTCTAGCTCTTAAAATCTAGTGACCACTGAATTTTAGTATCTTTTCTTTTGCTTTTCAATTACAATGGGAAAGTTAGCTTATTGGAACTCACTCTAACTTCTAAGTGAGTAGACTCCTTCCTGTGATAGAGCTCATGCTGGATGGTCTGATAACCCTTAGAAAGGGAACAGTTTGGTTCGGTTGATCACAGATACACAATTAGATATGAAATTTTAGTCCTCAAGATTTCAGGCTTCCCCTGACTGGTTAGTGATACTTTCTGAAGTGGTTTGAAACCATCTTTAAAATGATTTATTTACAGTCCTCTGAGGATTAATGGCAAATGGACAAGTTGCCCAAGGTACTTGATCTTTGAAAATTGGAATATTTACCTACCTTTTTGTCTTCCCATGTTTCCTTATTTCTCCAAAACTTCAGAGATTAGTGATGGATTGGGCAGCCTCATCTGTTTATTCTCTCATTACCTGAGATATCAATCACCTGGGCTGGATTTAGACCCGTGGAACACTTTATTCTTCCTCATCGTGCCCACTACTTCCTTTTTGTTACATTCATTGTTTTCTTCTCTGATCTGAAGAAAAAAGGTCACATCCAGTTTCTCAAGGCAACAAAGAAAAACTCAGTAATCATCTTTTCTCTGGGTCTCTTTTCTTGCTTGGGACTGTAGTCCTGGTATACTGATGAAATCTCAAGGGGATAGATTTATGGAGCAACATTCACTTGTTCCCTTTTGGGAGCAAAAATTGTATTCTGTGATTTTCTCCCCCTCCTACTTTTTCCTTTTTCTTGTGATTATTTGCCTCTGGCAAACACCAGTAAGAATCACAGTGCACATGTCAAGGATTTAGAGGCAAATCTATGGACTCTTCTGCAGATAATAATTCTTTTGAGAAATAGCTGCTGGCCTGTATTGGGCCTTACTGGAGACTGAATATGCAATCATGAGATACCAGGTGACCATGTGACCTGAGCTCCCTGAGCATTGGGTGTTGTCTAACCCATTTGGCCAGAGACTGGGAGTGAAGAGCAGCAATCTGTTGTCAGATGGGAATGGTGTATGAGATCAAATTTGGGCAGGTGTGGAATGTGTAAGTCGGTTGTATGAATAGGGGGGTCCAACGCCTTCAATGCCAACTTGTGTTGCATTGCTTCTTCTTTTTCAATCTGTGTCTCTGGCCTCTTTGGAGTTCCTTATGATCAGCTGAGCAAAGAAAAAAACGACTTGAGCCTGGTTTACAGATGAGTCTGCATAATATGTTGGTTATCACTTAAAAGCACAGACGCTATAGCACTAAAACCCTACTCAAGACGAACCACGCATGACAATGGTGAAGGAGAATCCCTAAAGCGGGCAAACGTTGAGCAGTATATTTTGTTGCCTGCTATCCTTGGAGTGGGAGATGACTGGAGAGAAAGACCTAGACTGATTAATGGGCAGTTGCAGATGTTTTATGTAGAAGGAACACAGTCTGAAGATTGGTGACAAGGAAGTCTAGGGAAGAGATGTACGGATGGACCACTCTGAATATTCAGGCTGTGGAGATTGTTTCCCTTGTGAACGCCCACCAAAGGGCATTATTGCAAATGAGTTATTAAAAATGATGTAGTCTGTGGAAGTCAGTTAGCTTCTTGCCCCAGCTTCCCTGGTTCTTGCTTAGTTGGCTTATGGAAAAGTGACCGTGTTGGCAGGGCTGGAGGGGTGCTCATGGTTCAACAGTGTGGACTTTGTCTAACAAGACTGACCAGACTTAGGCTATTGCTCAGTCCCTCATCTGCCAGCAGCAGGTCCAACGTTGAGTCCCTGACAAGACTCCGTTTATTCAGGGAGCCAGTCATCTGCCTACCAGTTGATTATACTGGACCTCTTCTATCATGGAGCGAACAAAGGTTTAAATCTTCACTGGAATAGTCACATACTCTGCATATGAATTTGCATTCTCACCTCTATTGCTTCTGCCAACAGCATCCTCTGGGTTCACAGAATATTTCAGCCACTGTCGTGGCATCCTGTGGGCTTCCCTGGTGGCTTACTATGAAGAATCAGCCTGCCAATGCAGGAGATGCAGGTTTGATCCCTGGGTCAGAAAGATCCCCTGGAGAAGGGAAATGGCAACCTACTCCAGTCTTCTTGCCTGGGCAGTCCCATGGACAAAGGACCCTGGCAGCCTGCAGTCCATTGTGTTGCAAAGAGTTGAACATGACTCAGCAGCTAGACAACAACAACATGGCAGTCTGTATTATCTTGCTTCTGGTCAGGGCATTCATTTCATAGCAGCAAAGCTGTAATGTAGGCTCCTGTCCTTGGAATTAGCTGGTCTTGCCACGTGCCCTGTTACCCGAAAGTGGCATGCCCAACTGAAAAGTGGAGCGGCTCACTGAAGTCTCCATTACAGTAGCATCCTTTCAGTACCACGAAAGGATGGAGTTCTGCATTATAGGATGCAGTCTAGACTTTGAATTATACAGTTCTCTCTCTTCCACAGTCAGAATTCATGGCTCTGGGAATTAAGAATTGAAGTGAGAGTGGTGTTTCTCACTGTTATACCTAATAATCCACTTGTAGAACTTTTGCTGCCTGTCTTGGGAATACCAAGCTCTGCAGTTTTGGAGATCTTAGTCTCTAAGGGAGAATGTTTCCACTACGGGGAATGAGGGTGGCTCTGCTGAACTGGAAGATGAATATACCATTTGGCTATTTTAGAGATGTTGTGCCATTGAACCGACACGTGGTGAAAAATGAGGCTAACTTATGCACTGGAGTGATTGATGTTTATTACTAAGGGGAATTTGGGTTACTGTTATTTTATGGAGTCAAGGAGACAAAATCTGGAACCCAAAGGGTTTGGGGGCATTCCACTTAGTATTTTTATTCATAGTAATAAAGGTCACTGGAAAACTGTATCAGTCAAAAAAGGACAGTGATTAATGACTCGTCTTTTAAAAATGAAGGTTTGGGTTCACTCTGCCAGATGAGGAACCCAGAGCAGCTGAGATAGTTTAATCTCTAGAGATTCAATTTTTTTTTTTTTTTAAGTCTTTTGGGTCTGCTTAATTTCTTGAACATATGTAGATAGTTACAATAACTTTTTAATGTTTTTGTTGGCAAGTTCTAATGTCTGTTTTAATTCTGGGTCAGTTTTGATTTACTGACTTTTCTCCTCATTATGGGATTTTATTTCCCTTCATTTTTGTGTTGCATCTTTGATTAGATGCTAGACATTGCAGACTTTACCTTGTTGGATGTGTATTTTTACATTCCTGTAAATGTTCTTAAGCTTTGTTCTGGGATCCAGCTAAGTCACTTGGAAGCAGCTTGGTGCTCTGGAGCATGACCAGAGCCATGCTTGAGCGAGGGCTGCTACTGAGGCAAGACCTTTCTGTGTACTCTACACAGTGTCCCGTGAATCATAAGGTTTTTCCATCTGGCTGGAGAGAACAGGCATTATTCCCAGCCTCAAGTGAGCTTGGGGCACTGTCACCTCCGTTCTTTTGAGGTCATTCTTTTTCTGACTTTGGCTTGTTTCCTCACCTGTTTGCACTGATTAATGCTCAGCTGAATATTTGAAGAGTCTCTTCTACAGATCTCTGGAGTTCTCTTGTTTCTTGTACTCTGTCTTGCAAACCATAGGAAACCTTGGTTTCCCCAGACCCTTAACTCTTCTCAATTTAGATTCCGCAAGACTGTCTTGGTCAAATACATCTAGACTGGAAACTGTGAAGGCAGTAAGCTGGGCCAGTTGAGAGCCCACCTCCATTGTATCCCATGTCACAGGGCTCATTGTCCTTCACAGTGTGATGTTCAGTACCTCAAACTGTTGTTTTATATTTTGCATGTCTTTTTTGGGTTGTTTCGAGTGGGAGCTTTTAGTGTAGTGTTTGAGGCCACATATTCATGTAACATTTAATAGGCTAAGATTAAACAGAACAAAGCATATTGATTATTTCAAAAGTCAAAAGAAAACCTTTCTGCATCATGGGAACCTGTTTTTAGCCATTTATATCCACTTCTTAATCATGACGAGATGTATTTTTATTGAAGACTTGTGTGTCTCCAGATATTTTTCTTCATAAATTCTATCAGTAGAACACAGAGAAGAGAGAATGCAGGTAAGATTGACTTGATTGCCTCTGTAGGTTTGTGTTTGCAGAGCAGCTGAATGTGTAGAATTTCAAGGTGATGGAGAGTCAAGAGGAGAGTTTATCTGAGCCCCAAAGAATCATGTGTAAATAAACGTGGGATGAAAATGAAGAATCAGAAGAGAAGCTTTTAATGCCCAGTATTCCTAAGGTCTTGTCTTCAGTATATGTTTCTGTGTTTGTTGTTTATTGATTTGAGATTGGCTTTGCATATGTTGGAGAATTTATCAGGCTGAAGGAGTTGATACAGACATGCTGCAGAAAAGTTGGATAAGAAATGGGAGAGCAAAGAGCTAACTTTGCAGCTTTTCATAGAGTTGATCTCAATTAAGGGAGAAAATGGCAAAACCTTGTGGCTCCCACTGTGGTTTTGAAGGCTATTCTGGTTGCTGGTTTGAGTCTTTATGAAATGAGGTTTTTATTTCTTTAACTTCTTTTTGCCTTACTCTATGTCAGGTGCTTTCCCCGGAGAAGGGAATGGCTACCNTTTCATAGAGTTGATCTCAATTAAGGGAGAAAATGGCAAAACCTTGTGGCTCCCACTGTGGTTTTGAAGGCTATTCTGGTTGCTGGTTTGAGTCTTTATGAAATGAGGTTTTTATTTCTTTAACTTCTTTTTGCCTTACTCTATGTCAGGTGCTTTCCCCGGAGAAGGGAATGGCTACCCACTCCAGTGCTCTTGCCTGGAGAATTCCATGTACAGAGGAGCCTGGTGGGCTCTAGTCCATGGAGTCACCAAGAGTTGGGCACAACTGAACAACTAACTTTTTCATTTCATGCCAGGTGCTTTACATATATTATTTCATTTTTTTTTTCCTTGACAAATCCTGTGAAGTATTTGGTGTTAATCTCATTTTTAAAATGGAGATTTTTGAGGCTTATAAGGGTTTTAAGGCAGTTTATTTAAGGTCACTGCTGGTTAGTGAGCAAGGATTGTGCTGGGGTTTTGACTCATAGACAAGTATTTTTTATACTTCATCACGTACATGGGTTGTGTGTTTATACCTTCCTTCTGAAGGTAATAGATAAAGATTTCTTTCCATGGGTAAAGAGCAAAAACTGAAGAACTGAAAGTAGTTCTTAGGTTATCTCAGGTTATTCTGGTCACCAAATTAACAGGAAAAGGGAAGTATAGACTGAGTAGCCAGTCTAAAACCCAAGTTTTTGTGTTTTCCCTGTTCTGACTTAATGTCCATTTTGTTGAAATGCCCACAGTCACTGTGTCAAAATGGCCATATGTTTCTAAATGAAATAGTTACATATTTTTAAATGCATTTTTAAAACTAGCTAATCATACATTCTTATAAATGATCTAAGGGTTAAAGTAAGTTTTTGTGTCAGATAGCACTTGGAGTCATAATTTTAGTGTCACAGGAAGATTCAGAGTCTGTTTCCCAAATAAAATCATCTGATCCCAAAGCACAATTAAATAATACTATAAAAGCAGAGTTGTTTTGACTGGGCAGTGGTGGCCGTACCTTTTTCTTGAAGGCAGTGTGAGAATAGAGTTGAACACATTCAATGCCAGCATGTATTCTTTTGTTAAAGCCTGTTGCATTATTAAGAATGTTAAACAGTGGTATACTTAGATAGCTCGTATTACTTTAAGTCTGAGTATGTTCTGTAGTTCCTAAAATAACATATGCGTAGTAGATTCTGAGATACCACCATGTGGACAGATGGAAGTGTACCGAGGAGAGCAGTTTAATGCTTATCATATAGAAGATATTACTGCTTTTGGTAATGTAGAAAGCCTGTGGCCAAAGTTGAGAAGGTTCTTGAACTAGTAAAAATAACTCTCATTGTGTGATTGTGACAGTGNGTAAACGTGCATGCTGTCAGCCTTTTCACCTCTCCAGCTGGCTCTTGGAACAGTTTTATTGTTTTCTAATAGTTTTCACTTTGAAATTACTTATGGTTGTGCTTCCGTCTGGTGTCCTCTTGACTCACCCTTCCTGCCCAAATTCTTTAAAGGACCAATAACCAATATCAAGTTACGATTTTCCTTCCTTCTCTCTCACCCTCCTTTCCTCTTTTCTTCCTTCCATGAGTAAATCTTATCCAGGTGATAAAATCAAAAATTAACAAAATATAAAAGGTAGGGAGATATGGCAACAAAATTCATCCTTGACTTAGAATCTGTCCTGAGTCATTGTGTCTGAAGAGGTCTGCGGTAGTACACTGTCTGCTCCTCCTTGACCAAACATGATTCATACTTGCTGGAATGGACATAGTTTTCTAGACCAAAAATGATTTTCCTTCAGATCTTTGAGGCATTCTTTCCTTTTAGAATTCAGTCTAATAGATCGGAAATCTGATGACAATCTGGCTTTCTCTCTGTAGGTATCTTATCTTCTATCTTTCCTTTTTAGAAAACATTTAGGACTTTATCTTCAGGAAGCCTCAGTCTGAAGTAGCAAAAGGGTATTTCCAGGTGTGGATGATCTTTCCGTTACCATACTTAGCCCTCTATTGTCAATCAGAAGGTTCCAATATCTTATCTCTAGGAAGTTTTCAATTTTATTCTTTATTTCCATACCTTTATTTCCTTTGTCTTATTATATTTGTTGTGGACCAAACTTCTTTGCCTTTTAACTTATTTTCTGTTTGTCTTTTGGCTGTACTTTGTGGAATTTCCTTTACACTAAAAAATACGTGGTAGCAATTAACTTTAGTGCATATTTAAAAATTCGTATGTGCATTAACTATATCTAAAGAAATGTTTTCCATATTCTACATTTTCATGCAGATTGTTAATATATTCTCAAGTTTGTATATACATATAGAGTGTTAACTGTGTGCTAGGATGACCGCCTCTTGATCAGCAGTGACTTCTGGGCTCATCTTTCATGCCTCTCCGGAGTTGTCTCTCAGTTCTCTGCTGCAGGTTACTTCCTTTTAACTACTTAACCATCTTTTGCTTTTGCTGCCTCTTTCCTAGCCTGAGAAAGTGTGCCAGTGCCCATCTATCCACCCCAGAATAATTTTCTTCTAGTTGTGACCATTTCATCATCTTACTTCTTTAGTGTAGAGACAGATGGCAGGCAAACCAGACATTGTGCCTTGATGATAGAGTAGTAATTATAACAAGCAGTTGGTTGTGCCTGCTACTTCTGTGGATGTAGGAGGAATTCTAATAGTCTGAGAACGTATTAGAGATTATTTTTAAGTGATAATATCATTGTCAGGCGTCTTAACTTTTTCATCAGCATATTTTGAGTAGGGAAGACTTTTTGTGACTCAGGACCAAAGCGTTTGTGACATCTTTCAGTTTAGTTGAGTTCAGTCGCTCAGTCGTGTCCGACTCTTTGCAACCCCATGAACCACAGCACACCAGACCTCCCTGTCCATCACCAACTCCCGGAGTCCACCCAAACCCATGTCCATTGAGTCGGTGATGCCATCCAACTATTTCATCCTCTGTCGTCCTCTTCTCCTCCTGCCCTCAATCTTTCCCAGCATCAGGGTCTTTTCCAGTGAGTCAGTTCTTCTCATCAGGTGGCTAAAGTATTGGAGTTTCAGCTTCAACATCAGTCCTTCCAATGAAGACCCAGGACTGATCTTTAGGGTGGACTGGTTGGACCTCCTTGCAGTCAAAGGGACTCTCAAGAGTCTTCTCCAACACCACAGTTGAAAAGCATCAATTCTTTGGTGCTCAGCTTTCTTTATAGTCCACATCTCACATCCATACATGACCATTGGAAAAACCATAGCCTTGACTAGACTGACCTTTACTGACAAAGTAATGTCTCTGCTCTTGAATATGCTATCTAGATTGGTCATAACTTTCCTTCGAAGGAGTCAGTGTCTTTTAATTTCATGGCTGCAGTCACCATCGGCAATGATTTTGGAACCCAGAAAAATAAAGTCAGCCACTGTTTCCCCAGTTATGTCTTTCAGTTTTACATTAATAGTGTATGTAATTAAGACTCTGGTGTTTATTGTTACCATTATGCTTTTGGATCAGATGGAGAATATTAAAAAAAAAAGTTTTTGAATGAATAATTTATTCACATGGCACAAAATTCAAAAGGAATGAGGGTGTACAGTAATGTCTCCATCCGCTTTAGTTACTAAATTTTCCTGAAGAAATCTGGTTTTAAAATTTCTTTCTCTTTATAAAGAAGGACTTGGAATTATAAGGATAAATGTGCATACATAATCACACTCACATGTATAAACAGAAAAAAGTTTTTTTGCTTCCTTTTACCTAAAATATTTTTTGCTTCCTTTTACCTAAAAGCTGGCATATAATACACATGGTTTTGCACCCTTTTTATTTAGCAGTATGACTTAGTGATTGTTTTTACCATTTCATTGCAAATTTCCTTATCTTTTGAACTAGTATTGTATTCTCCTGGATAAGTGTAGAATCTTTTTTTTTTTTTCCCAAACTGCACTGTTTATTCTAGACATTCACACTGGTTCTGTTGTCTGTTACTGTTACCAAGAGCACTGCAGGGATACGCACATCCTTGTGTTTGTGTGTTATTTTGCCCGTATATCTGTTTGAATAAATATCTGGAAGTGTAATTATTGGGTCAAACAGTGTATGCCTTTATAATTTTGGTTGCTGCCAAATTGCTTTTTTTGCTAATGTGATGAATGAAACATGGTATTTCATTGTGTTTTAATTTGCATTTCTCAGAAGAGCTATTTTTATCTCTTGTGACCTGTCTATCTCCCTATATCCTTTTTCCATTGGGTGATGCTTACTATTTGGTAGGCCATCGCTGTTTGGGAAAATGTTCCTTTGTGATATGATTTCCAGATTGTCCTCTGTTTATTGTGCTTGTTGTTTATGGTTGCTTTTGCCATAAAGAAAGTAATTGTTTTTTTATACAGTTGACCTATCAGTGTTTTCTTTTATACCAAGATGATCATCATAATTGTTTCATCGCTTCTGCTGTGACTTTAATGGTTTCACTTTCCTACATTTAAATCTTTGAGCTGCTTGGAATTCATTTTGATTTATGTGTGACATGTGGATCCAACCCTCCCCCTTGTCCCAGATGACTAACCAGTTCTCCTGACACTATTAACTGAGTCATTTTTCTTTTCTCCTTGAATTTGAAATGGTACCTTTACCATACATTAATTTTGTATATTCATTTGTATTTTTTTCCGTATTTAGGAGTTACATTTGTTTATTGTGAAAGTGCAAACATCCACCCAAGTAGAGGGGATAGTTGAGTGAGCCCTCTACAGCTATCAACAGGTTCAGTAATTAAGATTTATCTTTCTTTCATTATTTGTTTTTGCTGAGGAATTTTAAAGTAGTCCCAGATATGTTATTTGACTCATATAACTTTTGCCTGCAACTCTGTAAAAATATACATATTTTAAAAGATATGTTAAATATTGGACTTTTTAATTTCAAATTCAAGAGAAAAAGCATTTGAGGCTAATATTTGGTGTCTCTGTGCTTTTCTTAGTCGTCTGTTGCTTCAGAGGGTGATGTCATATTAGCCCTTTAGTTGTTTAGTGTTGAATCATCATGAAGTTCTCATCCTGGACTTTTTTTTTTTTTGAAGAGCCTGGATCTGTGTACCATGGGTGTTGAGATATTTCTATTAGTGTAGAGGTGTTCCGATGATTTCACTACTGGGCTGCATAATGACCAGTTTGTGTGTAGGGTATGTGAGTAATAAAATTGCAAATGGCAGTTAAATATAGCCAAATGTATGGATGAGAGCAAGGGAGTGATACATAAGCAGTTAAGCTACATCTTAATCTGTTTCTGACACTGTATGCTGTTGCTGCTGCTGCTGCCTGAAATCGTACTTGAGAATCAGGGCTTCAGACTGTGTGGCGCATTTGACTCTAGAGTTCTATCACTAGCGTTAGTACTGTTTCAGGTGTGTCAGTTTCATATGAGAAAGTACATGTCCACAGTGCCAGATGGGTACAAATGTTTTACATAACTATAAATTTCAGTTTAACTTACATTTGTCAGATATCATGGCTAGAATGTTTCCTTTCAGTTTAATCTTAAAAGTGAACTAACTTCATAGAGCTTGTTCTTAATAATTCAATTATGTCCTCAGGTTTACTTCCAAAAGCAGCTTCAGAAACTTAAAACATTATCTCACAGTATAAAACTTTTGGAAATGATAAGCCATTTTCATCAAATAGCCCTGATATTCACTATGATTCACCAAATATCTTACGGTGATGTAAAATGAGTTTGGAACTTAGTTAGCATTTGCACATTTCATATATCCAATTTGACTAGGAATTCTTCCTTTTTTTTCTTTTTTAAAGATTTTTTACCATTCCTTGATTTTCTTTAGTTTCACTGTGTTTTATATGCCTTGTTAAACTCTGTTACTGTCTAGTGAGTCTCATAGATATTTGACTAGTGAGGTCTTCCAGAGCCCTTCAACTCCTGGAAATGATCCGAGGAGGCACTTTTTCATTTATGTCATTGATTTTTACTCTCTAGTCATTTGATTGAATTAAAATAAACTTTCCATATTCTTAAGCTTTTAAATATCCCCTTAACTTCTGTGTGTGTTCAGCTGACTTGGAAAGGTTATAGCACAATCTCGTAATGAATAATTTACTGGAAGTCTAATTACTACCCTCTTATTTGACTTGAATAAACTGTCTGAAATCTTCTTTTCACCCTATGGCAAATTATCTATGGCAGATGTACTCCATTTTTCCTTGTTAGACAGAATTTCTTGTTTCCTTCTGGTAGGTTTTTGTCTCTTATTACATATGTGCTGGCTAAATAAAACAGAATATGGGCTGAAAACCTTACTTCTCTACATATAAAAAAAACCATACTTTGTATTTGAAGAAAAAACAAACACAAAACCTCAATCTGTTTGAGGGAAATGGTAAAAATCTCAAAGTAATATCTAGGCACTGTGTATTTAACAAGATAGCTTTTCAGTTTTTATAAATACTAACCTTCTTTCAGAACTACTAAATCAGAATTATTGAAAATAATTATTAGTCCAGATCCTTAAAGAATTTAAATGTTTGTACCGTCTCTTAAGCTTCAACAGTTTGCTTCACAGTTTGCTCTATCTTGTCCTAGTAATGACTTTGCATATAATTTTAATTTTAATTTTGACAACAAATCCACAAACTGAATATTATCCCCATTAGATGAAGAAACAAGCTCTAGAGGTTGCCATTGCCATTCACACTAGTATATGAAGCAGTGAAGATTCAAAGCTACATTTCTGAATGCAAAGTTCTTAACTTTTCAACATTTGATGGTTTCTATCGAATTCGTGAAGATGACAAAACTATCGATAACACTCTGACATTTATTGTACTTTTATTCCCTGTCTATCTAAGGGGTAGATTGGAGAACTTTAAACTTTGAAATAGTGAATATTTTTTCTTAATTGGCTTTTTTGGTGGACAGTTTTAGACTTAAAGGTTAAACATATGGTACAGAGTTGATATATATGTCCCCATTCCCCCATACATTACCTTATCATTAACATATTAATATGGTATGTTTATTACAATTAGACAGCCAGTATTGATGCATGTTTTTACTAAATCCAAATGTAGGTTGCCAGGCTCCTCCTCTTTAGACCAAGAGGCCGCCACTCATCTCTGAGGAAACTGCTCTGAAGAGGTAGAGCAGAAACCAGTCTATATCTGATTTTTGGCTAGGAAATATATGCAGTCAACATTCATGTTGGTAAGAGATTACTGCTAGCCACAAAAAATGAATATCTCAGTTCAGTCACTGAGTCATGTCTGACTCTTTGTGACCCCATGGACCACAGCACGCCAGGCCTCCCTGTCCATCACCAACTCCCAGAGTTTACTCAAACTCATGTCCATTGAGTCGGTGATGCCATCCAGTCATCTCATCCTCTGTTGTCCCCTTCTCCTCCTGCCTTCAATCTTTCCCAGCATCGGGGTATTTTCAAATGAGTCAGTTCTTTGGATTAGGTGGCCAAAGTATTGGAGTTTCAGCTTCGGCATCAGTCCTTCCAATGAATATTCAGGACTGATCTCCTTCAGCATGGACTGTTTGGATCTCCTTGCAGTCTAAGGGACTCTCAAGAGTCTTCTCCAACACCACAGTTCAAAAGCATCAATTCTTTGGCGCTCAGCTTTCTTTATCTCAAGTTAATGATTTTAGTCTTTTTCTGTGTATGGGAAGATGCAGGAATCTGGGGTCAATGAAATTCTTCCCGAGGTAGGCTTCTATCTATCTATGGAGGTAGTTCATGCAAAACAGAGTGCCTTATCCTCTTTTCTTCTTTTTCATCCTGAATTGCTCTAGGGTGCACTGTCAGCCAGCAGCTGCAGTGGCTTCCCGCTTCACCATTGTGGAACTGGGTGGTGGACAACACCCGTTGTTCTTCTTTGTTCATCACCCAAAGCAGCCATTTCTCCAGGGAGCCCTGGTTCCTTTTACTGGAGAGAGGTGTTTGAAACCAAGGTTGGGGTGCTGGGTATATTGGTTGCCAGTGCTTGTCATTTCCTTTAGACCATCTCTGATGGCAGATCAAGGAAATATATATAGGTACTCTAACCTATAAATATGTCTGTACATATTTATAAATATTTCTATTTGTATCTATGTTAAACATGAGTTCTTATGTCTCCAACTCTAGTTCAGTGTAACTCTAATTTTTTAAGTAATTAAAATTTTTTTTTCTTTTACAAATTTATGGCAATTTTATCCTGTCCCATAATAGATACCCTGTTCTGTTATTCAGCTTTGTTTGTTTAGCTATATTAGGTGGATTCATTGTTTACTCCCAGTTGTTTCCTGTAAGGACTTCTCCATTCCTGTGTCGTTTTCATTCTTCTGTGGACTGTATGGCTTTTTAAAACTCAAGTTGCTGCCTCCTCCTTCCCCAGTGTTTATGGATAGCTATATTTCCTATGCTGTTACTCATATGTTTGAAATTGTATTTTAAATAAAAATTAAGTTCTATCAGTGAGATATTTGGAAATTTTATCCATTCACCTTTCATCCTCATAATATTTCTTTTATTTCTACATTTATTTATTTATTTATTGGCCATGAGACATGAGAGATATTAGTTTCCTGACTAGGGGTCGAATCCACACCCCTTGGAGTGGAAGTGTGGAGTCTTATAACCATTGGACCATCAGGGAATACCCTCATAGTTTCTGATTTTGAATAGATAATGAGGGCAAAAGAGTGAAGGATAACTCTGAGATGATGATTAAAATATTTTGTTTTCAGTTTTATATGTTTACTCTGCTTCCAGATGATGGAGAATGGCACTGAAACATGCATACTATCATGTAAGAAACGAATCGCCAGTCTGTGTTCGACACAGGATGCAGGATGCTTGGGGCTGATGCATGGGGATGATCCAGAGAGATGATATGGGGTGGGAGGTGGGAGAGGGGTTCAGGATTGGGAACTCATGTACACCCGTGGCTGATTCATATCAATGTATGGCAAAACCAATACAGTATTGTAAAGCAAAATAAAGTAAAAAAAAAAAAAATTATAGATTAAGTTTGGCCCTTCTCAGATTAGAATGCCGGTAGTATTTTTTTTTTCTTTGTTAATTTTATTTTTTCTGTTTAGTTCATTGCAGTTTGAAAAAGGTTCAGTGATTCTGTGTTAATCTGCCATCTTTTTCCTTGACCAGCACATTTGTTCTTGAAAGCCTTCCTACTCTGGTTTACTGCTTCCTCAAATTTACTATTTTCATTTCAGTACTATTGTGCCATCTAATTATTAATCTTAGCTATTATCTGGTACAACTCTCAATTTTTTAAGAACTTAATCAGCTGACATTTTCATGAGAAACTGACAAATTGATTTTTTTATACTAATCTGAAACAGAAAGGAGACCACTTGGATTTGCCAGGCTTTTTCAATAAAATGTTTTTGCTCCTAAGCATCTTTGTGGAGATTAAGTGTATTGTTTTTATATGGATTTTTGGTGAAGAAAAATGTGTATTAAATGTGTATTGCTTTGTTGGTTAGTGAGCAGTGAAATATAAATCAATCTGTATATTTCCAGAGCAAAGCTAACTTCTCTTCAAATAAACAGTTACAGACAAGTTTTGTTGTTGCTGAAATCCGTTCATTTTTTAGTAACAAAGAATTTTAACATTCCAATGAAGTATATACCCTGACTTTAGTGGAATAAGTTTTGAAAGATCTGAAGATAATCAGTATATAAACTAACTTTTTAAGCCAAGAAAGCGAGGAAGTTTACGTAGTGATCCATTTGGACTGTGGACAGTGGGGAGATGATACAATATTATAACAGCCTGCCAACTCACTTATTTTGTAACACTTAAGTTATTTACTGTATTAAATGTTTTAAAATGGGATCCTTTACAATATACTTTCCCAAAAGGGAAATTGCTATGTTGTGTTCAGGTCTTGTTAAAATGAAGTCTTATTACTGTAATTTACAAAAAGAGAGGTATACTGATTCAGAAATTTTTTTATCAAGTGCAAGATGCTTATTGTATGTGTTTTTACAATGTAAATCAAAATGGAAGTTAGTAATTAATAGGGAGGTTTCACTGATTTCTAAGTCATAGTGTCTGACATAAAGAAAAATAGTGCTATGTAATGATGCTAAAGCTGAAACTCCAGTACTTTGGCCACTTCATGCGAAGAGTTGACTCATTGGAAAAGACTCTGATGCTGGGAGGGATTGGGGGCAGGAGGAGAAGGGGACGACCGAGGATGAGATGGCTGGATGGCATCACGGACTCCATAGACGTGAGTCTGAGTGAACTCCAGGAGTTGGTGATGGACAGGGAGGCCTGGCGTGCTGCCATTCATGGGGTCTCAAAGAGTCGGACACAACTAAGTGACTGAACTGAACTGAATAGACCCTTATTTTATTCCTGATATATTTTGAAGTGCTTTTACATACATTTGACAGCAGAAGTGTATAAGTGGTGATTAAAGTTGAGAGTTTGGAGCCAGATTGCTCAATTCAAATCCTTGTTTTATCATTTGGCAATGTGTAACCTTGGCCAAGTTACTTACGCCCAGGTTCCTCATCTGTAAAGTGGAAACAACCGTGTTCCTGTCTTGTGGAATTGTTGTAAGGATGGAATGAATTTATGCATGTAGAACTCTGAAAATCTGGCACAAGAATGTGCTGAATAAGTAATAGTTATGATTTGTTATTTTTTTTTACATCTCATTTTAAAAAGGCATATTGATTTATTCATGTGCTTTCTTTAGGAGATTGGAGAGCCTTTTATTTGCAGCTTATTGTGGAATTCTTTTCTTGAAACTAGTTCCTGTGAAGTTTCGGAGCATTTACTACCTAATTCAGGGGGTTTGTTTTCAAAGTTTATGAGAAAGCATTTGATTTGGGGTGACTGCTAGGGTGAGGGGCTGGTCAGCTCTTGGATTAGGAATGGAGTAGTAGTAGTTAAGAGGTGAGACCCATGGAGATGGCCTCTTCTCTTCAGTCAGTGAAGAGGACTCATTAGGAAAAACTCATAGTATTTTGTCTGTTTTTTTAAGACTTTCTTTCTCTTCTGAAGATACTTATTGTTATCCTCTGACTCAGGGGTAGGCTAGGGAGGTAATAGTGTGTCCAGCTCCTAGGCAGGTAATAGGGTGTCTTGTATATAAAATATGAAAGTCCTGCCTCTGATATACTTGGATCCCTACTTCTTTCCATCTTTATTCTGTCTCAGCAGCTCACCACCACCCTAAGCTCCCCAAACTCACATGAAACTGGGCTGTCATTTCAGATGAGAACCGAGGGCCAGACTTAATTTAAAAGCATCCATTTCCACAAACGAAGGGAATAGTAGGGGGAAGAAAGAGACCCGAAAATCTGAAAAGTATTTCAAACTGTAAGATGACTTAGTATTAAAGTATGTACATAAACTTCTATGTTTAAAATGCTCTGTAGTGTAATATTTTTGCATAGTTGATGGAAGCCTATTTTTGTTTGTTTTTAATTGACTTTGTTTTATTCACACCAACAACTGGTATTAGAGTAGGCCGTAGAAGAGAAAGTTTCTTTGTAACAATGATTTTATTGAAACAAAATTCTGTCTCTAATGCTTATATGCTTTTTGCATAGATCCTACTATCATGGTTTGTAAAAATATTCTCACCTTCTTCTTCATCTGTTTTCTGAGTAGTAGCATGATTTCCCAGAATACTTAGCACTCTTAATTCAAAAAGACAATATTTGTCTTTGCTGTGGTTGCAGTGACATAAAACACTGACACATTCTAGATAAAGATATTATGGACACTTAATTCCTAGAAAAAATTACTTTATTTCTTTTAAAGCTTTTTCTAAGAATAAAGTCATAGATATGATTGTTATCTGTTTTAATAACTATAATCTAGAAATAGTTTCATATTCTATTCCACTTTGGCAAACTTCTTTTAAATATGTTGTAAGACTTTTACAACATAAGTTCTCTTATCTATCAAATGTAAGAATGGCTATTAGAGAAAATGTTATTGGTCAATTAAGTTATTGTGTAGTCAGTATTCATTCATTTTACTTTTTCTGCATTTGTTAGTGAGACAAGAGTTCCAGGGTGTCTGTATTAGTCTAGAATGTTACCCACAGTTTCTCACCAGGGAAATGTGTGAATTTCACTCAATTAATGAAAAGTTTTTAATGTCTTTGTGACTCATGACAAATTGCTGAAAATTGGGGCTTTCTAATGAGTCAAGTTATATAGGTAGTGTGTAAGAAGTCAATATATTGCTGTAAGGTACATTTTAATAAGTGTTTAGATACATTTGACTTAAATGCACTCTGTGTATTTTAACTCTCTTAGGTGATTTGTAATATTTAGATCTGTTTGCCCCATGAGATTAAGTAGAAGTAAGGCATTTAACAATCAATGAATTGCTTCTGGGTAGAACAGAACAAACAGATTTGGCTGTAGTGTAGGTTATACAATATCATCATAGAAGAAAATGTTGACTGGTGAGTTAAAAAAAATGTGAGATTTTATAAAGTCGCAATCGGGAGAGACTACTCTCGTTTGACAAATCCTGCTTTCTTTTTTTTTTTTTTTTTTGGTTTAGGCTTAAAGCCATAGCACTGTCTCCCCAGATCTACGGTAATCACATTTCCTATTACTCAACTGTTAAAGTCCAATTTAGGATCCGTTTTCTTTACTGCAGTTGCTTTGCGCAGAGTGGGGTTGAGAATGTGAATTGAGTGCTTTTTTTTTTTTTCCTGTTTCTTTTATTTTGTAATTATTTAACTTCTAACTTCATAGTTACTACCTTTCTTTCCCCTCCTAGACTCACCGAGTTGGAGTAGTCTCTTTCAGAAGCTCCCTCCCTTTATTTTTTTCCTGATGCCTGTATTATATGCTGAACCTAGCTTCATTGCTTTGTAACTGGGTTTTGGGAGATACCATTTTCCATGTGTCTCATTTTACAGATCAACTTCCTGCTAGTATGTAAGCTAGCTGGAAATAGGCTTTGACAAAATCTTGATCACTTTGTTTTCCCAGCACCTGGCAGAGTGCTTAACACATAGTAGGCTCCTCAGGGGAGAAGGCAATGGCACCCCATTCCAGTACTCTTGCCTGGAATATCCCATGGATGTGTAGGGGTCTGGGGGGGCTGCAGTCCAGGGGGTCGCTAAGAGTCAGACATGACTGAACGACTTCACTTTCACTTTTCACTTTCATGCATTGGAGAGGGCAATGGCAACCCAGTCCAGTATTCTTGCCTGGAGAATCCCAGGGACGGGGGAGCCTGGTGGGCTGTTGTCTCTGGGGTCGCACAGAGTTGGACACAACTGAGGCGACTTAGCAGCAGCAGCAAGCTTCTCAGGATACCTGTTGAATGAAAGATAGGAAATGAGATCCCAGAGAGTCTAAGTGAATATATATGGAGAGTGTATATTATAACACATACTATCAAATTAATATCCTTTATAAAAGTGCTCCAGAAGGCTTTAAAAAGATGAGTTATTATGTGCCATATTCATGCAGTAGTAAATCATTATTCATATTTTAAAAGAATCTATTACTAGATAACATACCTTGTTTCTAGGTAGGGCTGTTTATATTGTATATAACAAAACACCTAATCAGCAGTGGCTTAAACTAATGAGGATTTATTTTTCTTACATGAGGAGAAGTTTGGAGGCAAGTATCTTGCTGACATTGGCTGAGCTGCTCAACAATGTCAGGTCTGTTCTGTAATTTTCTTGGCCTTTCCTTCATGGTTGCAAGATGGTTGCTCCTGCTCTAATATCACCTTTCTGTGTGGGGTGGCAAGTAAAGGGTATGGATTGACAGAAGTATCTACCAGGAAGCCAGAAGCCTTTGTGAGACATCTCTTCATTTCACCAGGAAACCAGAAGCTGTCTTGGAAACCTTGTAGCACAGCTGACTTTGCCCTAAGTGTTATGGCCAAAACTGTTTCAAGTGGTCTCTCCTAACTGAAGGGAAGCCTGAAAAAGCTTTCCCAGCCTTTGGTAAAGAGGGAGGAAGGGAGAAAGTTTGGAAATAGGTATTGAGTTTGTTAACTGTTGTTTTTGCTTAGTCCCTAAGTCATGTCTGACTCTTCGGTGATTCTTTGGACTGTAGCCCTCCAGGCTCCTCTGTTCATGGGATTTCCTTGGCAAGAATACTGGCGTGGGTTGTCATTTCCTTCTCCAGGGGATCTTCCCAACCCAGGGATTGAACCCACATCTCCTGTATTGGCAGGCACATTCTTTACCACTGAGCCATCAGGGAGCCCCTTATTAACCATCAGTTCACTTCAGTCGCTCAGTCACGTCCAACTCTTTGTGACCCCATGGACTGCAGCACACCAGGCTTCCCTGTCCATCACCAACTCCCGGAGCTTGCTCAAACTCACGCCCATCGAACTGGTGATACCATCCAACCATCTCATCCCCTTCTCCTCCTGCCTTCAGTCTTTCCCAGCATCAGGGTCTTTTCCAGNTCCAGGCAAGAGTATTGGAGTGGGGTGCCATTGCCTTCTCCGGCAGCCTTCTTAGGACTGCAGTTACCTCCTCTCTGGGGAGATGACATACATCTACGTTATAGATCAGGATGTCTGCTTGATATGTAGTTTTCTTCATAGCCTCTGGTTGTAGCCTGTTGTCTTCTGAGCATCTAAAGCTAAAAGAGAAAATATGCATCCTAGTACACTACAGTGGATTAAGGAACAAGATAACATATCCTCCCACTTAGGAAAGTGGGGAATTAGAAACTCACTGGTCCACAAACATAGCATGCTCTGGAGGATATGAATATCCAAGGGTTCTGTTCTGGCAGTGAATTTAACTTCCTGAATTAATCTATCTGCTGCCCCATTTTATGTTTCCTGGGAGGATCTCCTCAGTCATCAAGGTCTCGTTTCCTGTAGCTATCAGGAAGACTGACTCCTGCCACTCGCCTCTTCCTTTGCAGAATTGTTTGCGCTATTTTAGGGACTTTCTTTTTTCATTTAAATTTTGGAGTAAGTTCATCTATTTCTACCAAAAATCTTACTGAGGTTTGATGGGAATTGCATTAAGCTTATAGATCAGTTTGGGGAGTATTGACATCTTTACTATGTTGAATTTTCTAATCCATGAACATGGTAAGTCTCTCCAATGATTTGGTCTATTTTAATTTATTTCAACAAAATTTTGTACTTTTCAGCATACAGATCTGGTACATATTTCTCTTTTCTCAGATTTATACCTATTTCATTTTTGTTGAAGCACTTATAAGTGTTATTCTTTTTGTTGATTTTGTTTTGCACTTGTTAGTTGCTGGAATATACATGTGCGCTTGCTTTTTGTTTGTTGATTTTGTATTCTGCGACCTTACAAAACTTGATTACTAGCAGTTTCTTTTGTAAATTTCTTGGGATATTCTATATAGGTAATTGTATTATCTGCAAAAAGAGAAGGCTTTCCTTCTGATTTGTTTGCATTTCAGTTTTTTTCTTCTTTCTTGTGCTATTTGGACCACTTTGTGCTTTGTTGGATTTGAGAAGTGAGATGGGGCAGTTGCCTGGATTTTTGATATTAGGGGGAAAGAACTGTCTTGCACCATTAAGTGATGTGAGCTGTAGGAGTTCTGGTAGATATTCACTATCTCTTTGAGGAAAATACTTTTTCTTTCTAGTTTTCTGAGTGTTTTTATCAGGAGAGGGTGTGGGTGTCTTATAGATACTTAAAAATGCCGTGAGGAGAAACTGAATTATTTTTTACTTGGAAATATGTTAGTGCATGAATAGCAGAATGATAAAGTCTCTTACCTAATACATATTGTACTTAACACACCAAAGACATAAGTGNTTTGAGGAAAATACTTTTTCTTTCTAGTTTTCTGAGTGTTTTTATCAGGAGAGGGTGTGGGTGTCTTATAGATACTTAAAAATGCCGTGAGGGGAAACTGAATTATTTTTTACTTGGAAATATGTTAGTGCATGAATAGCAGAATGATAAAGTCTCTTACCTAATACATATTGTACTTAACACACCAAAGACATAAGTGTCTGGCTCTGAATCAACTTCACTTATTTCTCCATATTTACGGAAAGATTTATGAATATAATTACATGTGAATATTTTTCTCTTTAGCTTTTAAAGTAGATATTCCCTTAATAAAGAGATTTACAAAAAACCTACTTGGTCAGTATATTCGTTGGTCCTGCCAGACATTGTTCCCATAAAAATGATGCGTATTTTCCTGTCAGAGAAAAAATGCTTCTTTTGGATAGTCATGTTCCATGCTTTTTAGTGCCTTTCATTCTCTTGCAATTTTTTTCGTGGCAGTCTTGTGTTCTTATGTTGTGGAACAGCTTGTTTTCTCTAGTTACTTCATTTCAAAAATAAAAAATAATGTTTGTAGAAAAATTGTAGGAGCACTATAGAAAATCCTTTTCTTTTTCTAAGGTATTTGATAGTAAGCCGTTCACTTGATGTCGTCAACCCCAAATACTTAGTGTCTGTTTCCTGTAAAGTTACTATCCAACAAAAGCCAAAACACCATGATCAAAAACAGGGATCTGGCTCTTAGGCTTCCTCACCCCCTCCTCCTTAGGCCTCACACGGGTTATCCCCATAATGTCCTTTATAGCAGGAGGATCTGCTTTGAAATTTTGTTTGCTTGTTTGTTTAATTTTGTAAAAATCTATTACTAAGTGGAGGATAATTGCTTTACAATGTTGCGTCGGCTTCTGCCATACATCAGTGTGAGTCAGCCGTAAGTATACATATGTCCCCTCCTCCTTGAGCCTCCCCTGCCCCAGCCCATCCCACCCTGCTAGGTTGTCGCAGAGCACTGCGTTGAACCCCTGTGTGTCGCACAGCAAGTCCTCGTTGGCTGTCTTACGTATGGCAGATGTTTCGGCGCTGCTTGCTCACTGCATCCCACCCGCTCCGTCCAGAGTCTGCTCTCTGTCTGTGTCTCTGTTCCTGCCCTGCAGTTAGGTTCGTCAGTACCGTTTTTCTGGATTCCGTATATACATCTGTTAATATATTTGTTTTTGTGTTTCTGACTTACTTCCCTCTATATAACAGGCTTTAGGTTTATTCACCTCATTGGAACTGACTCAGATTCATTCCTTTTTATGGCTGAGTTATATTCTATTGTATGCATGTATCACAGCTTCTCTGTCCATTCATCTGTCTGTGGACATCTGGACTGCTTCCTTGGCCTGGCTATTGTAAACAGTGCTTGTATGATCATTGTGGTGCTTGTGTCTTTTCAGTTACGATTTTTTCTCAGCATATGCCCAGTAGTGCGATTGCTGGGTCGCACAGTAGTTTTAGTCCTAGTTTTTTAAGGAATTTCCAAACTGTTCTCCTTAGTGGTTGTATCAGTTTACATTCCCACCAACAGCACAAGAGAGTTCCCTTTTCTCTCCACTCTTTCCAGCATATATTATTTGTAGAGTTTTTGATGATGGCCGTTCTGAGCAGTATGAGATGATATCTCATTATAGTTTTGATTTGCGTTTCTCTAATAATGAGTGATACTGAGCATGTTTTCATGTGTGTGTTGGCCATCTGAATGTCTTCTTTGGAGAAATGTCTGTGTAAGTCTTCTGCCCACTTTTTGATTTTTTTTTTCTCTTGGTATTGAACTCCATGAGCTGCTTGTATATTTTGGATATTAATCCTTTGTCAGTTTCATTTGAATCATTTTCTCCCATTCTGAAGGTTTTCTTTTCATCTTGTTTATAGTTTCATTTGCTGTGCAAAAGCCTTTAAGTTTAATTAGGTGCCACTTTTTAAATTTTGTTTCCACTACTCTTAAGAGGTGGGTCAAAGAGGATATTGCTGTGATATATGTCAAAGAGAGTTGGCCTGTATTTTCCTGTAAGAGTTTTATAGTTTCTAGTGTCACGTTTAGGTCTTTAATCCATTTTGAGTTTGTGTATGTTGTTAGGAAGTGTTCTAATTTTGTTCTTTTACATGTAGCTGTCCAGTTGTATTCCTATAAACTAACAGTGAAAAATCAGAAAGAGAAATTAAGGAACTAACCCCATTCACCATTGCAAAAAGAAGAATAACATACCTGGAAAGAAACCTAAGGAGACAAAAGACCTGTTTACAGAAAACACTGATGAAAGAAACCAAAGACACAAACAGATGGAGAGATATTCCATGCTGCTAGGTTGGAAAAAACCATACTACCCAAAGCAATCTGCAGATTTGGTGCAGTCCCTATGACTAATGGGGAAAAATGACTAATGACATTTTTCACAGAATTAGAACTAACAATTTCACAGTTTGTATGGAAACACGAAAGATCCCAAATGGCCAAAGCAATCTTAAGAATAATGCGGCTGGAGGCATCAACCTTCCTGATTTCAGACTGCACTACAAAGCTACAATAACCAAGACTCTATGGTACTGGCACAGAAACAGAAATCTGGATCAGCAAGACAAGATTGAAAGCCCAGGGATAAACCCAGACATCTATGGACACCTTACTTTTGACGAAAAAAGGCAAGAACATAGCACAGAAAAGTTGGCCTTTTCAGTATGTGCTGCTGGGAAAAGTGGAATCACATTTTGTGTTGAGGTGTCGCATCTCCTTAAGACTCTCTTAATCTGGACCAATCTCTCTTTCCTTGCCCTTTTACTTTTGTCATTTTTGAGGAGTACAGGCAGTTATTTGAATGATCATTCTGTCATTTGCGTTTGTCTGATGGTGCTCGTGAGTAAGTTCATGTTAGGCGTCTTTGGAAGGACTGTCTTTAGAATCGATCCTCAGCGTATCCTATCAGGTGACACCTGCCTTGGATTTGTCTCCTTACCGATGAAGGATGACGTTAACTTTGATCAGTTTGTTAAGGTGATGTAGGGCTATTTCTTTCCTGTTATGGTTAGTAGTGTATTTTGTGAGAAGATTCTTTGAGCTATGTAGATTTCTTAAAACTTTTCACCTCTCTGGAACTCCTGTACTCTGCACCTTGCTGCGTCCTACAGGGCTGGCCTCCTCAGCCCTCTTGTAGCCTGGTGCCCTGTGAGCACACCCTCCTAACAGCTCACAAGGCTGTTCTCACTTGTGCGCTCACCTCACACTGTTTACGCTCTGACAGCAGACACCTGCCTCGTGTGGCACCCTCCTCACCTCCCGTGGGCTTGGGCACCGCAGACCAGGCTGCCCTCTGTGCACGTGCCCCTCTTACTGTGCTCCAGCTTTGGCACCCCACGGGGCTGCCCCCCACCCCCACCCCAGGATGCCCTTGTTCTTCCTGGGCCCTGAACCCTGGGCTGAGCTGTTGGCCTTAGTGGGTGTTACCACTTTGCTCAGACTCTGCCACTTGGTGTCTGGCCACACTCCTTCATCTCTTGGCCACTGATACCCTGTGCCAGTCACTCTCATCCTCCTGCTTGTGCTCTGACACGCCCCCGCTCCCGACCCCTGCTCTCTCGGTTGAGCTCTGATACCACTTCATGGCCGCCACCCACCTTCCCCAGTGCCGCCTTTGTCAGTGCCCCTCATTGCCCTGTAGGAAATTGTGCGGAAGGGCGAGGAGGGTGAGGGGCGCTCAGGTTTCCTCTTGTTACTCTCTTATCCAGCCCCCACGTTGTTGCTTCCTCATCTCCTCTCTCTACTTCATAGCTCTTTTTTGTGAGGAATAGTTAGAGATAATTTATAACATTCAAAGTGCTAAATTTACTTTCTCTGGAGAAAAATAGATGTGATTCAGTGTGCAAATCTTAGCTGTTTTAAGTATCATGAAAGAAATAATCTCCCTACATGGGCATTAAGGCAACATCACTATTTCCCTCAAAAGGAAAAGCCATAATTCAGATCACAAGTGCTTCAGTTCACTTGTTACAGACACACATCCATCCTGGCCCTGCCTCCTGGCTCCCAGCTTAGGACGTCAGTCTGCAAGTCATGACATCTTTCTATCCCTGTTTCCTCATCCACACCTGGGGATCATAAATACTTACCTGAGCTCTTGGAGCTCAGATGAGATAACGTACTTGAAAGTGCTGTGCAGAGGGTAAAATGCCGTGCAGATGTGGTTCTTCAGTTCTAATTTATTGCATAGTCAAATGGGAGTCTACAGGAAATTAAGTCAAGCGTTTAAATTGCACTTGTGATTTCTAGGCAGATTCCCTCTGATTCATAAGGCAGGGAAGAGGTCAGCATAGATTTTGCTTTTTGCTACCACTTTAAATCTATTGTTCAGTCAGTATTACTCAATCAGGCAAACACTCTTCTTTTGAAGTCCTGCCCACCCATTCTGCCTCTGTGACACATTTCCACCTCCTTGATGGTTTTTACCCCTGGTGTACAGTAGTCCTCTTCACCACGGTGCCTGCTGTCTGTCACCCGTGGTGACCCCTGCATCATTGACCTCATATGAGTTCTGCGTTTGACCTCATATGAGTTGTTTGTGGTGCAGTTGTGTTCTCCCAGACCACTGGAGAGTATCTTTAAGTGAATGTGTCTAATGCTGCAGTCGCACGCTTTTCCTATGACCTGCTCCTCCCTACAGCTTCCATTTATGTTACTAGTGTCACGCTCTGCGTGCTCCTTCTACGTTGGAAACCTTAAACCCTCTGTCGTTTGCTACTATCTAATTGATCTCGGGTGGCCTGGGCCTGCCGTGGCTTGAAGCAGGACTTTGGTTTCCTGCTGGAGATTGAGAGCACCAAATCCTAGCCACTAGACCAGTGTTCAGTGACAAGGCCTCAGCCCTTCAGCTTTGCAGAAAAATAACTCCCCCAAAGATGGAAAGTAGTGAAACAAGTAAAGTATTTATCAGGAGGAAAAAGAGTACAGTAAGTGTGGATAGAAACACAAGCAGAATCAGAGTTGCTCAGTTGCGCCATTGTGGTAGTTTGATTTACTTTTATGGGGCATTTCCTCCAGGTTTTCTATGGCCAGTCATTTTGATTTGCCTAGTTCACAGTCCACATTTGATGTCTTAAGATACCTCCCATGAGTGTACATGCATCTCTTAGCCAAGATCAATTCCATACCAAAGAGGCTTATGGGTAGAACATCAGCATCACTCCCGTTTTGACCTCCAAGGACCCTTTCTGTGCTTGTGTGGTCAGGGAGGTCTCTTGACTTCAAGGATGAGGAATATGTGGTCTCTTATCTCCCGTCTGGGCAGGACCCAGCCTCCTCCCTTAATTGTCCTCCCATTCTCAGATCCACAGGGAATGAACCTCCGGTTGCTTTACTTTGGTGGCACCCATCTACCTCCTATCACATCATCATTCACTAAGTTCTTTTGTTTTTGCAGAAACCTCTTTCTCACTTGAGCCTTCCTTTCCCTGTAATTAACAGCCTATCTCTGGCCCTTATTACCTAATCTCTGAGCTATCAAAATAGCCTTCTTCAAGGCCAGTGTCAGAACCTTGACTTGCCTGGGCCTCTGTTGAATAACTGGATGAAGAGGAGCCTCGAGGCCAAGCCAAGTCTCAGAGGGGCCAGCCCTTGCAGATGAGTCAGTAGGATGGTATAGAACATGTCTCTAGAGACCTTAGTTGAGATCAGGCTTGGGAAAGAAGCTCTGCCTTGTCAGGCTCAGACTCCTATCTGAAAGCCTCTAGAATTTAGGAAGACCTCATCTTTAGAACATGAGTGTCATTGTCTAAATGAAGCTCCAGTGAACACTTTGGCATGTTTCTGTCCAACCTATTTTTAATGCATAGTTTTTTTTTTTCTTTACTTTTTCTACAATTGTATGTATAAATTGCATAATGTCTATTAAATGGAAAACATTTCCCGTGGTATTTTTGCAAGTGCAACTGAAAAAAATGATTGGTGCATAGTGCTCCACAGAATGAAAAGTTGCTGCTGTCTTTCTTTCTGTTAGAGCAAGAAGATCCCTGGAAGAAATACTGGATTGTCTATCAGAGCCTGACCCTGGCTTCTGTTGAAAGCAGTATTTCTCTAGATGTAACTTTTGATTGCTGACAAAAACTACTCTCTTTGCCGCCAGAGTTTGGTCTTGATGCAAATTCATTAACTGTCTTGATCTTTGCTGCTTCGCTTATTTTATTTGTTCATCCATCTGCCTCCCCTCCCCCTCCTTTTTTCTCTCTCTCTCAGCCCCACCTTCACCTCTTTGCCTCTCACTCCCTCCTTCCTCTACCACTCCCTTCCCCTCCTGCCTTCTTTCCATCCATCCACAGGAAAAGCATGTTCTCTTCTAAGTCCCGAGCTTGGCTCTGGGGATTTAAAGATGAGTAGACACTTGAGGGACTTCTACTAAGGGAGAGAGATGCGTATGACTCTTTGTCAGGTTGTGTCCCAAGCTCAATTGGGTGCACATGGGGGGCAGTGCCTTACTCTTTCTGAAGAGAGTCGAGAAGGCTTCCTGGGGCGGTGACTTGTACCTGAACTGTGAAAGGTATTACCTGGTGGATATCTGGATTTTTCCTACTTTTTGTCTATTATAGATAATGCTGCTGTGGACATTGATGTACACATATATTTTGTGTGGACATATATTTTTATTTCTCTGAGATCTACACCCAAGAAAAGAATTTCTGGATCATATAATAACTCAGTACTTAACAATTTGAGGAATTTCCAGACTGTTTTCAAATTAGCTGTATAGTTTTCCATTCTGATCAGCAGTATATCATGGTTCTAATTTCTCTACATCCTCATCAAGGCTTGTACTTATTTTTATTATAGTCATCCTAGTAGATGAGAAGTAACTCCTCATAATTTGTATTTGCATTTTACTGATGACTGTTGATGTTGAGCGTCTTTTCATGTGATGAGTTATTTTTATATCTTTGGATAAATGTCTTATTCAGAGCTTTTGCCTATTTTAAAATCAGATTGTTTGCCTTTTTATCATTGAATTATAGTGATATTTTATTGTCTGTAGTGTTTTGAANTGGACTAGTTGGGTGCTCCAAAAGCCATCTTTTCATTGCCCCTGCGCCTAGCTCCCTGCGCACCACAGCTGTAGGTTGGTATACCTCCTCAGCAGATGTGGACTCAGGTGACTGTGCTGCCAGAGTCCGTGAACTGGGCTTTCTCTTTAGTCTGGTGCACCGGATATCCAGTGTGCCCCACCATGTCAGACGCCGCTGTGGACACCAGCTCTGAGATCACTGCCAAGGACATAAAGGAGAAGAAGGAGGTTGTGGGGGAGGTGAAAAGTGTACCCACAGTGTGAAGGCTAGTGAGGAAAGTAGGGGGCAGGAGGCTGCCAGTGAGGCAGAAGAAGGCCTTGAGGAAGGAGNTTTAGTCTGGTGCACCGGATATCCAGTGTGCCCCACCATGTCAGACGCCGCTGTGGACACCAGCTCTGAGATCACTGCCAAGGACATAAAGGAGAAGAAGGAGGTTGTGGGGGAGGTGAAAAGTGTACCCACAGTGTGAAGGCTAGTGAGGAAAGTAGGGGGCAGGAGGCTGCCAGTGAGGCAGAAGAAGGCCTTGAGGAAGGAGATGTTGGTGAGGAAGACGGTGAAATGAAGATGAGGAAATTGAGGCAGCTGCAGGCAAAAGGGCAGCTGAAGGGAAGTGGGATGACGATGTTGACACAAGAAGAAGACAGATGAGGATACCTAGACAACAAAAAAGGAAAGAAAAAGGAGGAAAAAATAAAAAAGGCCACCCTGAGCCATTCGTTTTCTGCTTCCTTTCTTAGACTCTCAGCAACGTGATTACCTTAGGGGGGCGAGGCTGTCGCCTCGTGGGCAGAGGCTGCCCACTGTGGGCAGAGCCACCTGACGGTGATGCGTGCTCTCTCCACCATCCAACAAACCCACAACACAAATCTGCAGTAAGAGAAGGGAAAGACCCCCAAGCTTTCCAGGCGTGTCCTGCTTCTTCAGAGTGACATAGAAGACAAGCTTATGGTTACCAAGGAGGAAAACCAGGGTGGGGGGGTAAATTAGGAACTGGAGGTTAATGTATACACACTGTTATGTGCACAATAGCTAATCAACAAGGGCCTACTGTATAGCACAAGGAGCTATAGTCAGCATCTCGTAATAACCTATAATGGAAAGGAATCTGAAAAAGAATAGGTTTATATTTATTTCAGCCCTGAATATTCATTGGAAGGACTGATGCTGAAGGTGAAGTTCCAATAGTTTGGCCACCTGATGTGAAGAGCCAACTCATTGGAAAAGACCCCGATGCTGGGAAGGACTGAGGGCAGGAGGAGAAAGAGGTGACGGAGGCAGAGATGGTTGGATGGCATCACCGACTCAACGGATGTGATTTTGAGCAAACTCCAGGAGATGGTGAAAGATAGGGAAGCCTGGCATGCTGCAGTTCATGGGGTCTCAAAAGAGTCAGACCAGACTTAGAAGGTGAACAACAATATGTGTATTTGTATAACGGAGTCACTTTGATGTATACCTGAAACTAACACAGTGTTGTAAATCAGCTATACTCCAATTTAAAAAAAAAGTGCTTTTGAAAGGAAGATTTGTTTGTATTTTTAATTTGGATTTTTATCTTTAAACATACTGTTAGAGTTTAGCCATTTTTAATGATTGTGGGCGACCAGACCAACCTTTGGAGTGTTCTTCTTCCTATTTCTGACTTGTTGAGTGACCCTATTCATTATAATTTCAAAGGAGGGAAAAAAAAAAAAAAAAAACAACTTGGTTAAAAAAAAAACCCCACAAAAACAACAAAAGCATTCTTATTCCCAGGATGCTGGTAACCTTTTCTGTGTATGTACGTAACTGTACTCCAAGTAGTTTTATGAGATGATTATAAAGGTCAAAAATAAAAGGTTTTTTTTTTTTTTTCCACTTTTCTTGTCTATGAAGTTGTTTATTTTTTTGCCTGTTTGTGTGAAATATTGTTCAAAAATAAACTGGAATTGTATTTTACTGAGTTATTTTTTTTTAAAAAAAGATACAGTTGTATTTTTTTTAAAACAACTATTTTCTGGTTCGCAGCAAATTTTCAATAGTGTCTTATTTTCTCCTTATCAAAATATAGTTGCAAATAGCCGCCAATAGTGTGTATCTTGTTCACCCAGTTTTCTCTGTCCACATACATAGATTATCCATGATAATCTAGTGAAGACAAAAACAGCTCTTGCTTTCCTTTGGTTCATTGCTAGTTTTCATAGTTACCTTAATGGCGGCCACAGGGAAGGACAAGCCTGTGCCGTGGTCCAGGTGACTTAAACAAGAGTGTTGACTGTGGAGATAAAGAGCAGACACATTCACATTGTTTTGGAGGTAAAATCCTTTGGAGGTTGTTGGATTTGCTGTGGGAGAAGATGAGGTGAAAGAAGCATCAGTGATGATTCCCAGGTTTCTGGTTTCAGCATCTGAGTACATAAGCCATGAAAATGAAAGACTCTTGCTCCTTGGAAGAAAAGCTATGACCAACCTAGACAGCATATTAAAAAGCCGAAACACCACTTTTCTGACAAAGGTCTGTATAGTCAAAGTTATGGTTTTTCTGGTAGTCATGTATGAATGCGAGAGTTGGACTATAAAGAAGGCTGAGCACTGAAGAATTGATGCTTTCAAACTGTGATGCTGGAGAGGACTCGAGAGTCCCTTGGACTCCAAGGAGATCAAGTTAGTCAATCTTAAAGGAAATCAGCCCTGAATATTCATTGGAAGGACTGATGCTGAAGCTCTGATACTTTGTCTGTCTAACACAAAGAACTAACTTGTTGGAAAAGACCCTGATGCTGACAAAGACTGAAGGCAGGAGGAGAAGGGGTCGACAGAGAATGAGATGGTTGGATGGCATCACCGACTTAATGGGCATGAGTTTGAGCAAACTCCGAGAGACAGTGAAGGGCAGGGAAGCCTGGCCTGCTGCAGTCAATGGGATTGCAGATAGTTGGACATAACTTAGTGGCTGAACAACAACATGTGTCATTTATAGAGATGGGGAATGCTGGAAGAGGGTAGAGTCAGTCATTTGCCTGTTTGCTCTAAGATTCAGTTTCCTGACTTCTGTCCTCTGTATTGCAGGGAACTGCAATGGCAACCCACTCCAGTACTCTTTGTCTGGAAAATCCCGTGGATGGAGGAGCCTGGTAGGCTGCAGTCCACGGGGTCACTAACAGTCGGACACCACTGAGTGACTTTACTTTCACTTTTCACTTTCATGCATTGAAGGAAATGGCAACCCACTCCAGTGTTCTTGCTTGGAGAAGCCCAGGGACGGAGGAGCCTGGTGGGCTGCCGTCTGTGGGGTCGCACAGATTTGGACACGACTGAAGCGACTTAGCAGCAGCAGCAGCATTTCACAGTCTCCTTGCCTTTTGGCGTTTGTGGTTAGATTTGTCACGTAATAGGCACTGATGGAAGCCTAGCAGATGGGAGTAGGGATAAGGTAGGGTTGTTCCTCCCTCTCTTTTCACTCTGGGTCAGGTCCCAGGAAGTAGGCGGTTTCATTCCTGTGGCTTCAGTCCCTATCAGAGGGCTCTTCTTTTGCTTGCAGTCCTAGTTTCCGATGGGCAGCTCCTCTTGTTGCTCTTGCTGCTGCCAGTGGTGAGATGCAGCTTCTGGGCTCTTCCAGTGGGTTCCTCTCGCTCTTGGGGTGGTAACAGTTTCCTGATGTTACTCAGCTCCTGGTTACTTCACCTTCCCCATTTGGTAACTTGGCTTCTCCATTGCCTATGTAACCACACTTCTGTATTAATTATTCTTAATGCCTAGAGTGATTTCTGCTTTTCTAACTAGAACCGTAAGAATACAAGGGTGAAAATTTGAGGGTTCAATTTTGGAAATGGTCGGTGTTGAATTTAATGTTTTTTCGGTACGTTCCAGTGGAGATGTTGCTGGATAAGTCGGATGATGAGTTCAGATGGCTGTTTCAACCGGGAATGCAAGTGTGGGTGCCACTCGGTGCGCTGGCAGTGTCTAACACTGTGGGAAATACAGCTGGAAGCATCCAGTGAGCAGATGACAAGGGAACCAAAATCTAGGCTTTAAGGCTACTTCGTGGAGGACAGATGGGGACGGATAAGTAGCTGAGGAGGTAAGAGGAAAACAGGAGAGGGATGCTCTTGACAATGGAAGGGAGTGTTTGACTGCATGGTGTGCAGTCTTGTGNCCACTCGGTGCGCTGGCAGTGTCTAACACTGTGGGAAATACAGCTGGAAGCATCCAGTGAGCAGATGACAAGGGAACCAAAATCTAGGCTTTAAGGCTACTTCGTGGAGGACAGATGGGGACGGATAAGTAGCTGAGGAGGTAAGAGGAAAACAGGAGAGGGATGCTCTTGACAATGGAAGGGAGTGTTTGACTGCATGGTGTGCATTGTTGTGTTTGGTTATCTGTTTGCTTGATGAAAGAAGTTTGCAGGAAATTGAGAGTGGCTGAAGCTCTTCATCAAAATGGAGTGGTGGAAGAGTGACTGGGAGGTAACAGTATAGCTGGTGCCCAGAGACAGTTCTTTCCAGGCATTTGACTGTGGAAGGGAGTGTATGAAACAGGCAAATAGTGGGATGATTAAGACAAATTATGTTTTGTAAAATTGCTCTCTTTTTTTTTCTTTGAAAATACTGAAGTTTTGAATCAGTTCAAAAATTTTAAAAAGTTATACAAGGAAAATATCTTCCTCTTGTCTCCCATCAATCCTGTTCCAGTTCCTCCTCCAGTCCCAGCCATTGCTATTCATTTTTTATACACATGCCCCCAAATTTCTGATGCAAATACAAGCAAGTGTGAATATATATTCTTGATTTCCAGTGGTGGCATAGTAGCTTTATTATTTAGTTTCTTATTTTCTTTGAACCATATGTTCTGGACATCTTTTTACTTTAGGACTTTGAGGTTATTCTTTTTTTCTCCTTTTTTAAAGCAGCTTTATAGGACTTTCAATTCTAAATATACTAATATGTCTTTAGCTGGTCATCTTTTGCTGTTACAAATCATGCTGCAATGAATGACTTTACATCTGTGCAAATATGTTCGTCATAGGCTAAATTCATGGAACTTCTCAGTCCCAGGATATGCATTTGCTATTTCCAGAGATAATGTGAAGTTGCCTCCATGGATGATGGTCTAGTTTGTAACCTCTACTATGCATGAGAGTTCCTGTCTCCTTATGGTTATACCAGCTCAGTGTTTTATCAAGCTTTGGGGCTTTTGACAATATAGGAAGTGAAGAAAAATGGTACAGGTATAGTTTTGTTTTATTTTTGGTGCAGTTTTACTTTTCATTGATTAAGAATGAGGTTGAACATCTTTGTTCAAGAGCCTTATGTGTTTCTTCTTTCATAAACTGTGTTCATATTCTATGCCCTTTTTTTTATCCAATTACATTTTGGTTGTCTCAGCATTTGAATTTTACATACTAGGCCTGAAGGCCTAAAAGCTCAGTGGCAGGAACATAGCATATAAGATGGGCTTTGGACAGAGGGATGGTGACCCGATCATACAGTGCCCTGTAAAGTCCATTTGGTGTGTATATTGCTGCTTAGTTTGAAGCCTGTTTAACACATTTGAAATAACTGTGTCTTTGGATGCAGTTACGTCTGAAGTAATTATGTGTCAGGATCAGCAGAACAGTTTAACCTAGAGAGAGGATGGAGGAATATTAGCAATGTTCTGTAAAGGGTATGTCTAGCATTCTGATTCATACAGGTCTATTTACCTATATAATTAATTTTCAATGGTTATTGGTAGAGTTTTGCCAACTCTTATTTCTCATTTAGAAGAGAAAAACAAAAAATTCTTTTCCCTTCATACAGTAAACAGGGTTCAAGCTGACCCTTGGCTTCCTCATCTTATTTCTGCAAAATGCTCAGCAGGAGTATTTTAAAAGAACAAACTCATTATGCCTGTAATCTCCAAGCATAAGTGCTTCCCCGGGAGATGCTGTATCCCGCTTCACTCAGAAACATGCCAGACAGTCACCAGTGCTATCTGGCGAGGGCGGGTCAGTTCCGGCTCCAAGTGTTTCAGCCTGGGAGCTGGAAGTGCTTCCCGCCAGTCTGTCCCTCTCCCTCCCCAGTATTTCTTCTCTTCCTCTTTCCTACTTTTTCTCTCTTGTCTTCTCCCCAGCCTCCCAGCCCTCCAAGCCCAGCTGGTTAAAGGGAATGTACTTTGTCAGGATCACTTTGCTTTTATAAAATAGATCTTGAAAGCATGGTTATTCTATGCTTTTGTGCATTTATACATTTCCTATAAAGAACAATGAAATGTGGAAGGAAAATATGAATGCATTGACAAGAATTTTTATTTTTTGCCTTTCATTGGTTTGAAGATATGAGTTTTCAATATGTTTCATAAAGGTGCTTTAAAGGTGCTTTAAAATTTTCTTATTAAAGCATGCTCCATTCTCCGAGTTTTTCGTAGGCATCCAGTGGTTTGTTTTACACAAAGAAATTCCCCAGCTGGATTAAACATAATGGATATTGAAACGGTCAGGACATGATTTGTCTTCCAGAGTTCTGTGGTAAAGAAATTGCCCCCAGATGCTGCTGGGTCTAAAACAGTCAAGACCATTTGTCCTCCTTCGTTTTGTTCTTAATGGATTTCTATTTGTATCAGCTTGCTAACTTCCTTGCTTACATCTATGGATTTAAGTCTTTTAAGGCTCCTCGCACTGTTTGCGGCCGTTGCTGTGCGCAGTTGACCGTGGAGCAGTTCTCCAAGGTGTGTGTCTCGCTGAGAGTAGCTGATGTGAGCCACGCCCGTCTCTTCTGCAATGTCACCTTTATGCAGAAGGCTGCGAGGGGGTGGGAAGATGGGCTGCTTTGACAGTCAGCCTGTGCTTTCCAGTGGTGCTCCTGTACTCAGAAGTAAGCTTTTCTTCACTTGCCAGTTTCCCACTAATTATGGAAGGCCAAGAGCTGACGTGTTCATGGTCTTGGAAATTTTGGAAATAGCCTAACAGCTCCTTTTGAAGTCTGGTTATTTGCCTTCTTAGAAGGTGTATCATGAGGCAGTCTCACGGTCATAGAATGCTGCTTTATTTTGTTTTTAGGTATTGGCTGTGTTATTTTTGATCAGGAGGCAAAGAGCCACTAATGAGGCATTCTGATTTCCTTAAGTTTAAAGTTTTGGAGTCAGTTTGTTTGGATTTCTAATCCTGCCCCCACTGTCTTATTCTGATTTTAGGTAAGTTACTTTTCCTTTCTATCCTTTAGCGTCCTCCTCTGTAAAACCAGAGTAAAAGGTAAACCCACCTCAATTTGGAGGATTAGATGGATAAAAAGAAAAGGAATATGACATGCTTGGCTCATTGCTGGGGGCAATAATATGTACTCAGTAATGTTAGCTATCATCATTATTGCTAATCAGATTTTTATTACTTTAGATTTGGAAGCGATTTATCTTGCGTACATAAATAGTTTGGAAACTAAATGCTTTTCTATTAAAATAAGTAATAGTTTGTTTCTCTGTCTTCATACTCAGAGTGGGTGGTGTGTCAATGGCCATCATTTTCTTGGTTCAGTGAGTACAAAAGCTTTTAGCAGTGGGGAGAAAAGTCCCAGAAAACGTTTATCAGGTCACTTTTTCCATGATGGATCACAGCAGGAGCACAGTTTATGGTCTACCTTAAAAATGAAAGAATGCTATTGATTCTGAGCTCTACAAAAAAAGGAAATTAAAAATAATTTTTTTAAAGGCTTGATTAGTATTTTTAGTTTAAATGCTTTTAGAAATTCAAACAATACAGATGGATGTAAATTAAATGTTAACATGTCCTTTCTCAGGGTTAAACTTCATAAAATTATAAAAGTAATATCCATGCAAGTTTAAACAAAGAAGAGAGGGAGAGACTATAAAAGGTGCACATTAGACCATATTGGAGGCCAGCTGAGCCTTCATCTTATTTCCAAGGGTAAACACCTCAAACACTTTCATATTTATGCTTCAAGAAATTTTGTTTTTTACTTAGAATTTCCTCTTTTCTCCTTTTCCTTTTTTAAAACGCAGGGGAAGTACAAGACCTACTCTTTACCTTGCTTTCATTGATGATATAACAAAGATTATTATAAATAAGCACTTATAGATATATCTTGCTTTTTTAACAGCTAAATGGTTTTGTAGCTGCAGTCCCATTATTTATTTAATGTCTCCTTATAACAAAAATGTAAGCTTTCTTAGTTCTTTGTTTTTCCAGTCTTCCATGTGAACTAAAGTTTTTTTGTGTGTACATATATACATATACATGTGTGTGTTTGTATATAAATATGTGTGTGCTGCAAGTATCCTACAAGCATGTGTAGGAGAGATTCTAGGGCAAGTTTAACTATCTGATAGCTATTCCCACGTTGTATTCCGAAGAGCTTCATCAGTAGAGGCTCCATCGATAGAGTAGAGCTTGACGCTTCCTCATTCCTTTGCTCTCACTAGGTAGTTCCATACTTTTTAATACTTTTCAGTTTGGTATGAGAACAAAGGATCTTATTTTGTTTTGCATGAAAAAAATTCAGTGAGACCAATGTACTTTGGGATACAGTTTTAATAGAGCCAAAATCTAAATGTAAAACCCTGAGTGTATTAAAATATGAGTGAATTCCTTAGTAATCTGAGAGGAGAGGAAGCTTTCTAATTATGACTCAAAACCTGGAAGCAATAAGAGAGATATTTGATAGATTAGCCAACACAAGCTGTTATATGTAGGATAGATAAACAACAAAGTCCTACTGTGTAGCTCAGGGAACTATATTTAATATCCTGTGATAAACCATCATAAAAATGTGAAAAACAATATAAATATGCATAACTGAGTCATTTTGCTTTATAGTAGAAATTAACACTGTAAATCAACTATACTTCAATACAATTAAAAGAAGAGTTTGATAAATTTGATATCCTGAAAATTAAAAAGCATGAGGAAACTATAAAAAGTAAAATAACAAGCCAGGAGAAAATATTGTAACTTCTATCACAGACAAAAGATTAACATCCTCTATGTGTGTGTATTTGTATGTATGAGTAAATTAAAACGTGAGATTAAAATGACCATTTAGCCTAGTAGAAAAACGGGCAAAAGATCTGAACAGACAGAAAACCGGGGTAGGGGTGGGGAATGACTCTGCAAATGATCCTTAAACACGCGTAATGATGCTCAACTCATTCTTCATAAGAGAAGTGCACATTTCTCATTGCATTGGCAAAAGTACAGAGGTTTGATAGCACACTCCATGGGCGATGCTGTGGATGAGTAGGTAATCTCATGCATTGCTCATGGGAGTGTGAAGCTGTGTACCCCTTACAGACGGGAATTTATCCTTTGACTGAACAGCCCCAGTTTCTTGGACTTCATTCCAAAGGTAATATGGGAAAAATACAAAATGATACATGCACAGTGCTATTGATTACAACACCATTTGTAATAATGAAGGGCTATGAATAATCAAATCTTGGGCTCTAGATTCCATCTGGCCAGCCTCAAGCAGGTAGCTTTTCACACCTGTCCTGATATCCCAGCTCTGGCATTGGCAATATTTGGCTTATGTACAGATGATTTTCAGCTGCAGATCAGGGGTTAACAAGTGTTAGAGAACAACTTGAGGGTAGGTAGAATTCAGTCCTTTGGCTTCTCAAAGTCTGTGCCTTGCGTCTTGGTGCCTTCTCCCTGCCTTTCCCTTTCTTGGTCTGTTCTTGCTCTAATTCTGCTTCTTTTGGGACTGGAGAATCTGCCATGGATTAAGGCAAGACCATGAGGTGTTAACCTTCTCTTGAAGTGAAATGAAGTCGCTCAGTCGTGTCCAACTCTGCAACACCATGGACTGTAGCCCACCAGGCTCCTCGGTCCATGGGATTCCCCAGGCAAGAATACTGGAGTGGGTTGCCATTTCCTTCTCCAGGGGATCGTCCCACCCAGGGACCGAACCCAGGTCCCCTGCATTGTAGGCAGATGCCCTACCCTCTGAGCTACCAAGGAAACCCCATTAGGATAATAAAAAGAATGGAAAGACAGGACAAATATAAATGATACTGCTGCTGCTGCTGCTAAGTCGCTTCAGTCGTGTCCGATTCTGTGCGACCCCATAGACGGCAGCCCACCAGGCTCCTCTGTCTCTGGGATTCTCCAGGCAAGAACACTGGAGTGGGTTGCCATTTCCTTCTCCAGTGCATGAAAGTGAAAAGTGAAAGGGAAGTTGCTCAGTCATGCCCGACTCTTAGCAACCCCATGAACTGGAGCCTGCCAGGCTCCTCCATCCATGGGATTTTCCAGGCAAGAGTACTGGAGTGGGATGCCGTTGCCTTCTCTGTAAATGACACTAGGAGATGATAACTTAAAAGTCATTGGTGTCAAGAGGTTTAGAGTTTGAGCTCCAGGTCTAACAAAGACATGAATCCAATAACCAAATTACCTACTAGCAGTAGGATGTTTGAACATTTGTTTTGTTTTGAGTGGTGAGGTTCTAGACACTGCAGGTGTTCTGTTTCCTGATTGTTGTAGATGGTGCTGGTCTAAGGTAGATGTACCAAATACTAGCTTATTTCTTCCATTTTAAATGCATGTTACCCTGCCTCCTATAGTAATGTTTGAAGTTGGGATGATCTTAAAACTTAAAAGAACTGAATATAGTGTTCAGTTCAAAGTTGACTGTGTTTCTTGTGGTTGATGGCATCTTAAAACCCAGAAAATGGGTTCATAAGGGGACGAACATGTGGCATCTACATTTCTTAATGGCAAATAGCCATATATAATTTTTCTCCTCACTCCCCTTTTGTAATGAATTTTTCTGTGTTATTTAAAAACCTTAGAAAAAGGCCTTTGCTGTGCGTGTGTGTGGGTTGGCACAGAGCAAGCAAATACTCAAGATTGAGAAAGGAAAATGATAAAGGGTGGAGGATCATCTTAATTTTTTAGTGACTATACAGATGTCTTTCTTTGACCTCTTAGCATTTAGTACAGTGGATCACTCCTTTTAAAAATACTCTCTTCGTGGATTTCTGTGATGCCACGGGCCCTAGTTTCTATCCTCTTATCTCCCCAGCTTTTTCCTTTCGATGGCCTTTTCTCGTCTCCGCTTCTCCATCGGACCCTGGAGGACTGGTGTTCCATCTTCCGCTTGTCTCTCTCCTTTGCCCTCTGTATGCTCTGCTTAGGTGAGGGCATCCATTCCTATGAGTACAGTTACTCTTTGGGTTTCTGAGTCTCCCGTTTGTGTCTGCAGCCTGGAAGACTCCTGAGATCAAATGACTGATCAGTGTTTCTAGTTAAACGCTTAATTGGGATCTCGAATATAACATGGCCACAACAAAACTGGACTCTCTGTTCCCCAAACCATGTCTTTCTAAACCTTCCTCATCTCGGTAAATGGCACCACAGGCAACTGATACTCAGGCCAGAATCTTTGCCATGTGCTTAGGGATCCTATTTGATTCCTTCTTGCTCAGCATATTCCTACTCTATCAGTTTTTTTTTTTATTCTACTTCCGAAACATGCCTCTCTTCATTTCTCTGGTTCATGTCATTGCTCTGACCCTCGTCCAGGTTTCACCACCTTTCACTTACTCTTAGACCATTGCATTCCATCAGCTTCCAACTGGTTTTCTTGGCTTTACTTTTTTTTCCCACTTGTTTTTACTTTTACCATATCTACAGACTTTTCTTCACAGTGATTGCAGAATGGGATTACTGAGGTAGAAATTAGTTTATATGTTTGAAATCCAATGGTGACTTCCCCTTACTCTTAGAATAAATATAAAGCTCTTACATATTAAAAAACAGTCATTACTTTGCCAAAAAGGTCTGTCTAGTCAAAGCTATTTTTTCCCAATAGTCATGTATGGATGTGAGAGTTGGACTGTAAAGAAAGCTGAGTGCTGAAGAATTTATGCTCTTGAACTGTGGTGTTGGAGAAGATTCTCCAGAGTCCCTTGGACTGCAAGAAGATCCAACCAGTCCATCCTAAGGGAAATCAGTCCTGAATATTCATTGGCAGGACTGATGATGAAGCTGAAACTCCGGTACTTTGACCACCTGATGTGAAGAACTGACTCATTTGAAAAGACCCTGATGCTGGGAAAGATTGAGGGCAGGAGGAGAAGGGGATGACAGAAGACGAGATGGTTGGATGGCATCACTGACTCGATAGAAATGAATTTGAGCAAGCTCTGGGAGTTGGTGATGGACAGGGAAGCCTGGTGTGCTGCAGTCTGTGTGGTCACAAAGAGTTGTCGGACACGACAGAGCAACTGAACTGAAAGCTCTTAACTTGCCAATGTCATCTGATTCCTGCCTGCTTCTCAGACCTTTCTCTCCTTATGTCCAGTCACGCTGATCATCTCTGTTACTGGAACATGACAAGCTTGGGCCTTTTTCATGGCCTTTGCACTTGTGGTATTTCCCTCTTGGAGTGCTCTCTCTTCTGATCTTTGCTTGGCGGATTCCTTCCCATTGTGTCAGTCTCAACTCAGATTTAAACTTCTGAAGGAGACTTACTTTGACCAGGAACCCCACAGTTATTCTCTGTTCATTACCCTCTTTAATCATCTTAATATCATTGACCAGTGCCTGAAATTACCTTGCTCTTTTCTGTTCTTTTGTTTTGATCAGATTTCCTCTTTAAGATTGTAAACTCCTTGAGGTTGGAATCTCTTTTTACAGCCACATCCCCAGCACTTAGGACAGAGCCTGACACATAGTACAGCCTTATTGCATTTTGATTGTTGGTTGATTTACACTTCTGAGTAGAACAATCTTTTTGACTTCTAAGTAGAATGATCTTTTTGACAATATTAAATATATTAGCTCAAAACTAAGTTCAAAGATAACTGGATAAGAAACTCACGTGTTCATTGGAGAAAGGACATGGTCTTTTTGGAGGTGGTTACCAAAATGTTTGTCCTCTGCTGACTCAGATGGTAAAGAATCTGTCTGCAATGCAGGAGATCCAGGTTCTATTCCTGGGTCGGGAAGAACCCCTGGAGAAGGGCATGACAACCCACTCCAGTATTCTTGACTGGAGAATTCCATGAACAGAGGAGCCTGGTGGGCTACAGTCCATGGAGTCACAAAGAGTCGGACACAACTGAGTAACTAACACACACACAACAAAAAAGTTAGATAACATTGTGGGCATATTGGTATCTTCACAGGATTCCTGTTGATCATGAGTACTGGATCACCAAGCATAGTATTCACTTTATTTTGAAAGGCAATACATTTCAACATTGGCAAAATTTCAGACAAAGTAGAATAATGTGCCTTATGTATTAATGGAGTTCTCCTTGAGAAGGCTTTTGTTGAAGTATGGGGAAAGTAGTCTGACAGCTTGAAGGTGACCGAAGAAAAGAATGTGCCAGGATATAGAGTTGTCTTCTGCCACATATGGTTCTGGCTTCTGACTTTTGTTTGTTTGAAGTAAGCCCATAGTCTCTACATTCTTCATCATTAGCTAACAGACACCCGTGACTTTTTATGTGCATAATACATAGCTCATAGTATTGCTTTGTCTTTCAAGATTCAACATTCATTCAGTAAATGGTAGATGCTCACTGAGTACCTATGTACGAGGCATTGTAATAAGTGCTGGGGATCTGGCTGTGAATAAGGTAAAATCTCGGTCCTAAATATTTGTTAAATAAATTAGTGAGCTTCTTGAAGCTTATTTTCGGAGGATTGGTGTGGCCTTCAGAGCTTTAGGAAATCAGTAGAAGGCATCTAAAGCCGTACGCATGTGATCCCACACATTATCTCTCTAGCATCTTTTTTCTTGTTCCTGCTTGTGCCCTGTTTTGTTTTCCATGGTTATTTGAATGTCTGTTCTGTACCCATCACTGTGCTAGGCCCTGGAGTTTGAGATAACAGCAGAAAAAAATATTGTCTTCAATATCTCTTTAATAGTAATATAGACAGACTGGGAAAATGTATTATTTTAATGCAGAATTGTAAAGTACAAGGATAGTCTCAACACAATCTACTATGGGAGTGCAGAGAGGAGACATCAAACCAACATCAAGGGGGAACTGAAGGGTGAATAGGAGTTAGCCAAGTGGGTAGGCAGATGAAAGGGGCATGAGCTGTTTCTGTGAAGTAAATCAAGTGTGCTCCTCAGATGGACTAGTGCAAACTTGAGGAATTTGCTTTGGTGTGGCTGGAAGGATAAAGCATATAGGGAGAAATGAATATTGAAGTTAAAGAGGTGGAGATTTTTGAATACCAACTGGAATTCCCTAGAAGATTGAAAAGGTAATCTGATCAGATTGCTACAAGAAGATTGTCTTTTAGGTAGCATCTCTGGGGATAATTTGGGAGGAACTATGAGTTTGAGCAGGCAGCCAGGTCGATGTTTTACGGACAGCCCCTCTGGGTTCTGGGTGGGAAGATAGGCTCTGGGGTGCGGGTGAGGCATGTGAATGGAAGGAGTAAGACAAGTTAGAGGGAATCTTAGTATTCAGCTGATGTATAGTAATGAGGAGCTTTTCTTTTCAGATAGTTGTGTATCTTGCCTCTTTGTAAAAAAAAATTTACCATTTTTATAAAAGATGCTGGGGAAGAAGGTTTTGCTAAGTTTTACTGGAAGCTTGGTCATGCTCATCCTCCCTTTCATGTTATGTTCTCACTGGAAGTTCTGTTCCCAGGCAGAGAATGTACACACAGACATCAAGTGTCCTTGGTTCTTCATTTCTTTTGACCTTTGCTTCTGTTCTTAATGAAATACCAGTGAAGGTGCTGCAGTTTTCAATTTTGGTTTTCCTTTTATCGTGGTAATCCTATTTTACTGTTTAAGTCCTTTTAGGCAGTAAGGTTGTTGGAATAGCATCAAGCACTTCAGGCATTTATAAATTCATTTCACTAAACATGAGTTTAGGTGATTTGCTGCATAGCTAGTGAGTTTATTATTGTATATAACAGTATCTAATTGAATTAGCGAGAGGAATAAAAGGCTCACTTTGATGTAAATCATTAACTTTTTCAAAGAGGACAAACCATATTTTTAGTAACATCTCAAGCTGAAGAATATTCAGTGTATAATACATGTGCTTGAATAATGTTAACACACAGTCCCCAGAGAGGCAATTAATTTCATATTCAGAGGTAAGATTAGGTCAGTTTCACTTTATCTTTTGGACGTTATTAAATACTTGCAGGTATTGACAATGTAGGAAGAAAATGCTTATCCTCTTTATATTTTAAATGAGAAAATAAGAGCACAGGTTATATATTTTTAATATTTATTTCTCACCAATGTTTCCATATTAAAGCAGCTGCATATTGTATTGTAATGGCCCATTGACTTGATTCATCCTCTAGCTCTTCCCCCCAGCCCCCCACCCCACCACAGTCCCAATGCCAGTAAGCACTTGGATGTTTTTGGCAGATTAAATGTGATACTTACTTTCCTGTTTCATATTTTTGTTTTTAATAGAAAATGCATCAGATGCAGACTTATGGCTCCTGAATAGTTGTACTGTAAAAAATCCAGCTGAAGACCACTTTAGAAACTCAATTAAGTAAGTGAAAGCTGATTTTTTTTTTCTTTCTTCATCTTTTCTAAGTGTTGTAAGAATTTTGGGAAAATAGCTTTAAAAAGATTCCTAACATTACAAATACTCAGGATGTTATCAGTAAAAGTATGAGTTGGACTTTTATAATTATACTGTTCTGACTTTATCTGATAAAGACAAAAACTTGAATGTAGACTTTTCTAATAGATGTTTGAGTATTTATAAGGGGGGCTAATAGTTGTTTTGAGTATCTGTTAAGTATTAACATAGTTTTCTCAAGGAATCCAGTCCCTAGTTTTTGAAACTGCCCAAAGCAGTCCTTACCTCTTCTCTCTTCCCTGCCTGTTAGTGCTGTTCTAGGTGCTAATAATGCTTGGCCATCAAGGAAATTGCAGTTTACTGGGAGAGTGGGCATGTCATCCATGGTTATTGAATTGTTCTTCAACTTACAATGAAAGAAGTATTCTTTTTTCACATCTCTGAATCTTATTCCACCCACCTTCTTAGAACCTTCATTCTATAAATTTATATTCTCATTCACCTCTATTTTCAACCTCTCCAACCCCATTGGTGCCTTTTCATTGACCTGTAAACACACTCAGGTCTACTCAGCCCCATGCACCCCTTTTAGCTGTCATCCTATTTTTCTTCTTGCCTTTCCTGAGAAACTTGTTAAGAGTCTTCATTTCCTGACTTCACTCTCAAATTGAATCCCCACCACATTGGTTTTATTGTGAAACATGTCATACATAAATGAGTTTATGAAACATGTACAGTTTAAATAAGGATAACAAATGAAACATTTATGCATCTACCATCCAGCATAAGAAATAAGGCATTACCAAGAGCTTAGGTAACTGCCCGTGTCCCTCTTTCAGTCATGTCCTCAAGATGTAATCTTTATCCGGACTTGTTTGAGTCATTCTGTTCCTTTTATTTATCATCTGCTAAATACATCTGTAAACAATGTGTTTAATTAGTTTTGCCCTGTTTTAAGCTTTATTTATTGGACTTACACTGTTTATGTTCTGAATTTGCTTCTTTTCTCTACCATTTTGCTTTTAGATTTATCCACGTTGATGAATGTAAAATAACTCTGGCCATTTGTAGTATCTTACTGAATGAATTGGCCATAATTTGTTCATTTTATTATTGAAAGAGTTTTGAGTTTTCCCTATGTTTTGCTTTTATGAGCATTGGTGCTCTGAAGATTTTGAACATTTTCCAGTGCAGCCGTGCAAAAGCTATTTTAGGATATGTACCTGGGATTTGAGTTATTGGGTCACAGGTGTGTGCATATTCAAACTTTCAGGTGATGCTGAACTTTNCATAATTTGTTCATTTTATTATTGAAAGAGTTTTGAGTTTTCCCTATGTTTTGCTTTTATGAGCATTGGTGCTCTGAAGATTTTGAACATTTTCCAGTGCAGCCGTGCAAAAGCTATTTTAGGATATGTACCTGGGATTTGAGTTATTGGGTCACAGGTGTGTGCGTATTCAAACTTTCAGGTGATGCTGAACTTTTTCCCTGATGGATGTACTGAACCTCATTCCCACTAGTCATGGATGTGTGTGGTTGTTCTCCATTCTAGCCAATACTTGATATGGTCAGGGTTGTAAATTTCTGCCAATCTGGTGGCGGAGGTGGTATTTCAATGTGGTCTTAATTTGTTTCTAGTGATTTGATTACTTAATTTGTTTACTAGTGACGTTGAGGATCTTTTTATATGTTTGCCATTTGAATTTGTGTGTGTGTGTGTGAAATGCTTTTAAAGTATTTTTTCTGATACTTGTTTTTTTATTTGTGGGAATACATTCAATACATTCTGTGTACTTACCCTTACATATTACATTTGTTGCAGCTATCAGCTGTGGCTTATCTTTTACTTTCTCTAACCATATCTCAGGCTGAAGAGAAATTCTGGCTTAAAATTTTCAATCTTTGCCTTTGGGTCTGTGCTTGTATTCTTTAAGATGGCTTTCCTTACTCTAAAGATATTCTGTGTATTTTCTTTTAAAAATTTTGTGGTTTTTAATTCTTACATTCATATTTATAATTCATCTGGAATTGATTTTTTTTTTTCTTGGTGTGGTACCAGGAAGGGGGTCCCATTTTATTTATTTTTTTGCATAAACACCAACTTTTCCAGTATCATTTATTATTTTTTTTTAAAAAGCCTGCCCTTTCTCCTTTTGTTTATTTATTACCCGCTTTGTCATAGGCTCATTGTCCGTAGATATTGGGGTCTGTCCCTCGGCACAGTGTTCGGTTTCGTGGATCTCTTTCTTTGTTTTGGTGCTTTTTCTACATAGTCATCATTGGTATAGATTTATATTAGGCCTAAACCTTTGATAATGCTAGTGCCTTTTTGTTCTTCAGTTTGAAGGAAGACATGTTTTGGTTTTGAAAATGTGAAGTTACAGCTAAATATTATAGTAAAGTAATGGGTAATATTTGATCTTTATCAAGTGTCTTCTGTATGGCAGGCATTGTTCAAGGTGCTTTACATTAATTGGATATTATCTAATTTAATTCTTGTAGTCTTCCAATGAATTATAGTTTTCACTTTTGTTTCTGTTTTACAGAGGAAAAAGCATCTGTTTTGCAGATGAAGTTCTCTAAAGCCCCTGAGTTCACAAATGGTGGAGGTGGGATGTTAACATAGGCAGTCTCACTACAGTCTGTGCGTTGTTAAATTTAATACTATGCTTTCCAGGTAAAGATGTCAGATAACTAGTTGTAGATTTGGGGCAGATTATCAGACAACACTTGAGATACAGCTTTTGTATTTCCATAGAAGTGACCTTTGAATGTGATGGTATTCGCAACTCAGTAACTATGGAAGGAGCAGAGAAGACTTGCTGCCTGAACGATGGTGGGAGGCTTAGGAGGGTGGTGGTGATGGAGGAAGGAACTAGGGAGTTAGGGCTGTGGTTGGGACCAGAAGAAGGGAGACTTTAAAGCAAGAGCCGAGCATTAAATTTGCCAGGTGCTGCTTATTTTCAAAGAATGCTTTTTATTTTGTGAGGCGTCTGTCATGTTCCACATTATCTGCTCTTTTCCACACTGGAAAGGCGTAAGTACAAAGTTATTTTAGTGCTACTGATAGCCTCTAAACTCAAAACCCAGAAAACTTAGTTTCTGTGATTATCCATGTTGTAATGTAATGAATGGATACACTTCTAGACTGTTTCTACAAGTTTACTTAAAAAGTCAAATATAACTTGTGTCAGTGGGTTTTCTTATATAAACTGTTGTGACAGTGGTTTAAGATAATGATACTGTGTTTGATTAAGCGAGGTAATCACTTAAGATGTGTTTGTCATTTTAATACTACAGAGCCCGTGGTAGTGAGCGTAGGTTCCTTTAAGGCACTGTTCTGCTTGATCGGGAGAAAATTTAAAAACAGTACTATAGGTGATTAAGTATTTCCTTTTTAAATGGCTTTGAAGGCTTTTGATAATCATACCTAGCTCTTGGTAATGTAACACCTAAGCTAACGTTGGGTTTGTTTCCAGAATAAATATAATCCTGTAGAAGGCACATTAACAATTAACATTGAGAAAACATCCAATTCAAGTGACATTTATATACGTAAAGACTTTCAGTGAAAGATGACCTGCTCTTGTCAAGCATTTCACTTCATTTAAATGTTTTCCCCTCTTTCATCACGGTCTCCTAACAAAGCAAAACAAAGATGAATCGTTCATAAACTTTATTATACGTTCAGTCATGCGACATGTTTGTCTTCTCTCTACCTCTGGCTCCATCCTTTCCCTTCAGCCTGCTCACTAGATGCATTTTTTTCTTCTCATCATAGTGAGGCAACATTTAAATACAAGGAGAGCACTATGAGGCCTTCCTTGGTGGCTCAGATGGTAAAAAATCCACCTGCAATGTGGGAGACCTGAGTTTTATCCCTGGGTGGGGAAGATCCTCTGGGAGAGGGAATAGTTACCCACTCCAGTACTCTTGCCTGGAGATGCCCATGGAGAGAGCAGCCTGGAGGGCTACATTCCATGGGGTTGCAAAGAGTCAGTCACTACTGAGCAACTCAGTGCAGCACAGCTCCTGGTAGGGTGTTGCATTTCTCCTTGTTCAGCCGCACCGAATCCCTTATGCTCGAACTCGCCCTTTATATAGAGAGCAATATTGCATAGGAACCTGGAATGTCAGGTCCATGAATCAAGGCAAATTGGAAGTGGTCAAACAGGAGATGGCAAGAGTGAACAACGACATTCTAGGAATCAGCAAACTAAAATGGACTGGAATGGGTGAATTTAACTCANGTAAAGAGCAATATTGCATAGGAACTTGGAATGTCAGGGCCATGAATCAAGGCAAATTGGAAGTGGTCAAACAGGAGATGGCAAGAGTGAACACCGACATTCTAGGAATCAGCGAACTAAAATGGACTGGAATGGGTGAATTTAACTCAGATGACCATTATATCTACTACTGCGGGCAGGAATCCCTCAGAAGAAATGGAGTTGCCATCATGGTCGACAAAAGAGTCTGAAATGCAGTAGTTGGATGTAGTCTCAAAAACGACAAAATGATCTCTGTTCATTTCCAAGGCAAACCATTCAATATCACAGTAATCCAAGTCTATACCCCAAACAGTAACGCTGAAGAAGCTGAAGTTGAATGGTTCTATGAAGACCTACAAGATCTTTTAGAATTAACACCCAAAAAAAGATGTCCTTTTCATTATAGGGGACTGGAATGCAAAAGTAAGAAGTCAAGAAACACCTGGAGTAACAGGCAAATTTGGCCTTGGAATATGGAATGAAGCAGGGCAAAGACTAATAGAGTTTTGTCAAGAAAATGCACTGGTCATAGCAAACACTCTCTTCCAACAACACAAGAAAAGACTCTACACATGGACATCACCAGATGGTCAACACCGAAATCAGACTGATTATATTCTGTGCAGCAAAAGATGGAGAAGCTCTATACAGCCCACAAAAACAAGACCAGGAACTGACTGTGGCTCAGACTGAAATTGAAGAAAACAGGGAAAACCGCTAGACCATTCAGGTATGACCTAAATCAAATCCCTTATGATTATACAGTGGAAGTGAGAAATAGATTAAAGGGCCTAGATCTGATAGATAGAGTGCCTGATGAACTATGGAATGAGGTTTGTGACACTGTACAGGAGACAGGGATCGAGACCATCCCCATGGAAAAGAAATGCAAAATGAAACAGTAATAAGCATCACCCAAAAGCGATGACTAGTTGGAAACCCAACCAGGACCAGAGCATTTGAAATAGGTAGGAATACAGAACCTAAAGAAACTCTTTGTCATGTGAAAATTGACAAGCCTTTTGATTAATCCTACTTTTCCTTCTCATGGAAGGAAATGAAGGAAATGAAGATATGAATGCATTTGGCTAGCTGTAGACACCCTGGCATAAGTCTGGTCCTGGCCATGGGTAGTTTCAGAAGCTAAATCTTTGGTACCTTGTTACTTGTGTTATGTGCAAAATCTACCCTCGTTCTTTTCAAATAAGCAACACTTACCGTACAGTCTATGTTCAGTAACATGGTCACTCTCATTCCTGTCTGATAAAGGCGTTGCTTTATGTTTTTCCTAATATTCCCATTTGCTTTGGGACTAAGATGTCCATTTGTTTTACTTGCTCTCTTAGAGAAAGAAATGGCAACCCACTCCAGTAATTTTGCCTGGGAAATCCCATGGACAGAGGAGCCTGGAGGGCTACTATTCATGGGGTCTTAACAGTCAGATATGACTTAGTGACTAAACAACAAAATTTCTACTTATTTTACTTGCTCTCTTAAGAATATGCCAATGGTCTAATATCCCCAGATTCCACACCTTTGTCCCCTTTTTTTTTTTTTAAATATATGTTATTTCTCTTTTGAGAACTTCCTACCAGGTTGTTCATCTGTATTTTGTAATCTTCCAGATTCTTCTGTGGCTGTCTTCCTTTTGCCTACCAGGAAAATCACTGCACAACATTCCCAGACTTTCACCTACTCCTTCCACAAATATAGACTTAAGATCTATTATATGCCAAGTGTGTGCACACTCCCAGAAATACAAAGATAAAAAGAGACATTCTCTACCCTCCAGGGGCTTTCATTGTAATAAGGATGACTTGTTAATAATTAGATGAATCACAGTAGCCATAAGAGTTATACGCAATGCTCCTTCTGCTTCTAGGTAAGGCAGTAAAAATTATGCAAAACACTTTTCAAGGAGGGGTCAGGGTTAGCTAGGAAAAGCTTCAGAGAGGGCTATGTTAGACTTCCAATATGAGTTAAAACTTGACTCGGTGAAGACAAGATGGAAGAATCTTCCAGGCATAGGAAGTTACCTTTTAAGTGGCTTGGACTTTCTACAGAAAGTGAGGGATTTATTTTTTTTAATATAAATTTATTTTAATTGGAGGCTAATTACTTTACAATATTGTATTGGTTTTTCCACACATCAACAGGTATCTGCCACAGGTATACACGTGTTCCCCATCCTGAACCCCTCTCCCTCCTCCCTTCCCGTACCATCCCTCTGGGTCGTCTCAGTGCACCAGCCCCAAGCATCCAGTATCATGCATCGAACATGGACTGGCTATTCATTTCATATATGATATTATACATGTTTCAATTCCATTCTCCCAAATCATCCCATCCTCGCCCTCTCCCACGGAGTCCAAAAGACTGTTCTATACATCTGTGTCTCTTTTGTTGTCTCGCATAGAGAGTTATTGTTACCATCTTTCTAAATTCCATATATATGTGTTAGTATACTGTATTGGTGTTTTTCTTTCTGGCTTGCTTCACTCTGTATAATAGGCTCCAGTTTCATCTACCTCATTAGAACTGATTCAAATGTATTCTTTTTAATGGCTGAGTAATACTCCATCGTGTATATGTACCACAGCTTTCTTATCCATTTATCTGCTGAAGGACATCTAGGTTGCTTCCATGTCCTGGCTATTATAAAAAGTGCTGCAATGAACATTGGGGTACATGTGGAAAATGAGGGATTTAGTCATAAGAAAGTTAACCAGAAATGATGGAAGGAACAAAATCAGGGGACAAAATGAAGGGTTCTTGAGTATCACAGCAGAGAGTCTTGACTTTGTTCTGTAAGAAATTGAGAAGCCATCTAAAAGCTTTTAAAATCAGAGAAAGCATGATTATGTCTGTGGTTCACATAAATAATACTGATAGCAGAGTTCAAAATGAATGTGGGATTGGATCTTCACTAGCTCTTGTTACTTGGAGGTGCACAGATTATTCACTCTGCTCTGCTGTGGCAAGTACTCCATTTTCCTGATCTTGTCCTCTCGACCTACAATCAAGGCAGTCCTTACTTTGATAGCTTGAGTGCTGATTATCTGGGAAATCTTAACTTTTAAAATATTTAAGAAAGCATAATAATTTTCTGAACGGGACACGTATAATTTCCTCCAATGTATAAAATGGTAACATAAGCAGGTGTTATATACAGCAGGAAACATATGAGTTAATTTTAGGCTGGAAAATGTTTTACAAAGAGAAATTGAGTTGTTCTGATGGTACAGCAGTAAATCTGAATTTAGCAAGAACACTGAAAATTAAGCTTAGACATTTGGTTCTTTACTATCAGCTGGGAACCAAAGCTAATGATTTGAAGAAAGCAAAGGCAAAAATAATGAAATGGGTTTAGGTTCCTGAAGTAAATTATTATGAACAGGACTTTGTAAAGAGACTAAAAATCACCAAACCAGGATAAGCATTAATTCGCAGAGCATCATGAACATAGGAAAAACTGAAACAGATTAACCCAAGCTAAAGAGAGAAGAGACAGGATGAAAAGAATGAAGTTAATACAAACGTGAGGTCACACTGGTTACTGCAGCCAGGGTCACCACGTAGGCAAAAATGAAATGTTTATAGTTAGAGAGGGGGATTGCTTCCTGGTCATACAGTCTGAAGGCAGACTGCTATGTGAACACATGTCCTGATACCTGTGCTTAGTGAAGTAAACAGAAAAATAAAAATTTCAGGAAGGAACTAAAGACTAGTCAAGATAGAAGTGACTGAAGCAGAATAAATTAATGTCATTTGCTGCAATAATTACTGTCCTAATAGAACACCGAGACTTTAGTCTTGCAGAATTACAATCAAATCTTACTACATTCCATCACTTACTAAATCTCTTACCTTTGGCAAAGTAGTGCCCCTCCCTTTTCCTTCATTTTTATTATCTGAAAAATAGAGATTCTGATTCATTAAATTATTCTGATTGTAAAGCTGTCAACAGAAAATAGGATAATATACAAATAGCACTTAGCACATAGAAAGTATTCAATAAATGTTGAGAGAAAAAGATATGTATTTTTCCATTAGATACAGAGGGCTCTTGCTTCCAATAGTATACTGCAATTCATAATGACATTTTTTTTAAAGACCAATAATTAATGAAAAATTCCAATGGTAGCAGCAATTAAGGTAAGCCTTACCCAGAAGTGGCTTCTACCAGCATTTGGTAGAGAGAAAGCAGAAGAACAGAGTGATGAGGGCAAAGGTGAAATCTGAGCCTGGAGACCCTGATCCAGACTGAGACTGTGGCTGTAACCAGTGTCATGAAAAACAACCCCCAATTTGGAAACAGGTAAAATAATTCATTATGTCTTTGCTGAGTAGTAGAAGTCATTCTAATAGCTCAATTTGCTTGAGGAATTGTGACTTTCAAGATTTGTGTACCATGGTCTCCCTACGTAACTATCAAGTATATTTCACAGAGTTGACGTTAGCATACCGAAAACTAGTAAGAAAGCAAATGATTGAGATCAATGAAGATAATTTTGATAATTTTGAAGATAATAACTTCCATCCAGGATAAAAGATAAAGTCAGGTACTACTGTATCTTGCCTTGAAAAAAGTTTTGTTATCTATTAGCACATTCATTTCACCATTTCTTTAACTGACTAGTATATATAAATCTCTATTTCTTCATTCTGTTTTGAACTATTCTTAAACATTATACACTTCCTCTCAGTTTTCAATATGTTAAATGACATCTTTGGCATATATTCAAATTTTATGTTTGTATGAGAATTTCACTACAATTTTGAAAATGATACATGAGCACAAATTTTCTTTAAATGATAGTACAAATCCTAAAGAAAAAAGCCTTGATTGCTATGTGCAATTGTTAAGATTTCATTATAAACATATCTTGGTTAAATATCCATATGTAACTCACTCCAGATGTTATTTTGTTCCCTTATAATTAATTTCACTGTTTTCAAAATTCTGATGATACTTATTCCGGTGTTGCTAAAAGGGAAACTTTGCAACCATGGGGAGTGGATCATAGTTTTGGTGGGAGTCTGCCAAGTTCACTAGCCATTTATATTAACTTTGCCTACATAGCTGCTGATCAAAAAACGACGGTGCCAGATTTCTAGGAGGACAGGTTACTGCATCTTTCACAAAAGCAATTAAAGTACAAAAGCTGACTACAGGACCACTCCATATTTCAATGTAAGTGGGGGAGAGAGGGCAAGAAGGACAGGCTTATCCATCACTTCAGGCTGTGCGAGAGCAGCTTCAGTGACATCTCCCTATCACCTCCAAATATGCACAAGCTCACATCACACTCTTCTCACACAAAATGGAGAAACTACATAATAAAGTATTTTGTGATAGCTAAGCACATAATTTTTCTTGGGTAACTGATATTATATTATTTGAACTGTAAGTTATTACTTTAACTTACAAATAAGTAATTATCTAAGACTTACAAATTACTTACCAAAGTATTTGAGAAGCCTTTCCTATACACATAGCATTCTATTTGTTGTGTGCATGTGAGTGTGTATGTGTGTGTGCCTAAAAAGAAACAAAGCATAATTCCTGCTATGGAGTGTTTGTGTCCCTTTAAAATTCATACATTAAAACCTAATGCCCAATATATGAGGAGGTGGGGACTTTGAGAGGTAATTAGGTCATCAGGATGGAGTCCTCAGGAATGGGATTAGTGCCCTTATGAAAGTAGCTTTTGAAGGCTACTTTGTCCTTTCTGCCATGTAAAGTTACAGGGAGAAGACCGTCTAGGAAGCAGTGTCTCATTAGATATCAAGTCTATCACTGCCATGATCCTGAACTTCCACAAGTGTGAGAAATATGTTATTGTATATAAGTCACTTAGAGTATTTTGTTTTACAGCCAGAACAGACTAAAACAATCACTTTAAAGAAAGTGTTCACCCTTTACAAAAATTAAACATATGAACATAACTAAGTAGCCCCCAAACAGAAGGCTACTGATTCAAAGGCTTGATTAATGAGCAAGAATTACTTCAATTATGTTAGGCAAAGATGTTCCCTTTACCTTACCTAGCCAAAGATTAAACAAGGCTCTCACACTATGATCAACGAAATTATCGTTTGAACAAATAGATCAGCTGGGTCACAAGAAGGAAGGGAAAAAGAAGACACCAACCTACTGAAATACTAACATTTGACCAGCTTGGGAAACACTATTTTTCAAACCATTGATGTTCATTATTTTCTATGAACACTTAAAAGTTCTATCACTACTGCAAATGTAATATGAAGTCAAGTAGACTCAGAAAATATTAAAAGAAAATCAGTCAACTATCCAAATCAAACAAATATACAAAGATGTACATAATGACTTAGGTTTCTACAAAAAACTGAGTCACTTGAGAAAAATGTTATAAATGTTTAGTTCAGAAAATACACATGCGAGCACTTTCTTAAAAGTTTTATTGAGGGAAAAAGAAAAAAAATGCAATAATACATTTTATTTTGTTGTGCAAGTTGGAATTTCTAAAACATCAGAGACAGGTAATCTGGGAGAAGAAAGTACACTTGAATGAGAACATCAGAAACTTTTTTTTCATGCATAGTTTTAATCCTCAACTTAGAGTGGCAACATTTAAATAACACATTGATTGCTTCAGGTGATTTTGAAAAATCTTAAAATCACATCTGGGATTCAAGAATTCCTAGTTAATATGGCACTGGAAAATCATATTTTCTAAACCTGTTTATTGAAGTGAAGGGAAAATGAAAGTTGCTTGGGTGGTCCGAATCTTTGCAAACCCACAGAATGTAGACTGCCAGGCTCCCCTGTCCATGGAAATCTCCAGGCCAGAATACAGGAGTGGGTAGCCATTTCCTTCTCCAAGGGATCTTCCTAACCCTGGGATCAAATGCAAATCCCTTGCATTACAGGCAGATTCTTAATCATCTGAGCTACCAAGGAAGCCCAAGAGTACTGGAGTGGGTAGCCTATCTCTTCTCCAGGGATCTTCTGGCCCAGGAATCGAGCCGGGGTCTCCTGCATTGCAGCGGATTTATTGAAGTACATGCATGAGTTGCTTTAGTCATGTCTGACTCTTTGTGACCCTATGGACCATAGCCTGTCAGTCTCCTCTATCCATGGGATTCTCCAGGCAAGAATACTGGAGCGGGTTGCCATGCCTACCTCCAGGAGATCTTCCTGACTCTTGACTGAACCTGAGTCTCTACGTCTCCTGTGTTGGCAGGCGGGTTCTTTACCACTAACATCATCTGGGAAGCCACAGTTGACATGAAATAAACTATACATATTTAAATGTACATTTGGATAAGTTTAACATGCATGTGCTTAGTCACTCAGTTGTGTCGACTCTTTGTACCCCATGGACTGTAGCTCGCTAGGCTCCTCTGTCCACAGGGATTCTCCAGGCAAGAACACTGGAGTGGGTTGCCATGTCCTTCTCCAAGAAATCTTCCCAACCCAGGGATCGAACCTGGGTCTCCCACATTGCAGGCCAATTCTTTACCGTCTCAGACATCAAGGAAGCCCTTAACAAGCATACATCCCTAAAACTACTACCACCATCAAGAAAATAAACCTATCAAATGTATTGAGGGGGGTCCTTCTGTAACTCCTCCTTCTCTGCCCCATCCATAGAAAACTACTGATTTTCTTTCTGTCACTATGTGTTAGTTTGCATTTCTTAGCACTTTGTATTGGAGAAGGCAATAGCACCCCACTCCAGTACTCTTGCCTGGAAAATCCCATGGATGGAGGAGCCTGGTGGGCTGCAGTCCATGGGGTCGCTAAGAGTTGGACACGACTGAGCGACTTCACTTTCGCTTTTCACTTTCATACATTGGAGAAGGAAATGGCAACCCACTCCAGTATTCTTGCCTGGAGAATCCCAGAGACAGTGGGCCCCCTTCTATGGGGTAGCAGAGTCGGACACAACTGAAGCAACTTAGCAGCAGCAGCAGCACTTTATATAAATGGAATTACATAGTACAAAGTCTTTGTGGCTATTTTAGTTCACTCAGCATAATTATTTTGAAATCCAAGCATTTTATAGTGTATACCAACAGTTCATCCTTCTTAATATTAATACAGAGGTTGATTCCATTGTGTGGCTACACTACCATTTGTCCATTCAGTCACCTGTTTGATGTGTTTCCCCATTCCCATCCTTTCTTGTGAACATGTTGTCAGTTATGTCTGACTCTTTGTGATACCATGGACAGTAGCCTGCCAGGCTTCTCGGTTCATGGAATTCTCCAGGCAAGAATACTGGGGTGGGTAGTCATTCCCTTCTCCAGGGGATGTTCCCAAGCCAGGGGTCAAACCCAGGTGTCCTGCATTGCAGGCGGATTCTTTACCATCTGAATCATCCATCCTTTCTGCTTCTTTCTATTCTTGATGTACTCTTCCTAAACAAAGGGCATCATCCTCCAAGTAATCACAGCTGGGCTGGTCTAATCACCATTTCTCTCATGCCTACATGAACTGTTTGTTCTCCAGCACTATCGAGTCACCTAGAATACCAACACATGAATAGCACAGTAGCTGTGGGAGTGTGTTGGGTATTTACTTTTGTCTCCATTTATCAAGTCCAGTTTGACCAGTGTGCTTAAATCAAGTTATTAAGTTGTACATGATCATTTTTATTCACTTTACCCAATCTGAATCAATATGTACGTTTACAGGCATGGACTGCTTCTTTCTTCACTCTCACGTGCACATTCACAGTAATTTTCTGTCATCATTTTGTTCCATTAAAATCACTGGGTTGATGTATGTGGACTGATTACAATATTTGTCTGAGGAGACATATTCTGATTCTGACATGTATCATATACAAAATACATAAATTGTTCATATATAAATGTATAAATATACATTTCAGAAGTTATCACAGGTATATTTTTACAGATTTACTTTCATTTGGGAACTTCCTTTCTTCCTTCCAAACATATATTTAGGAAAATTGCTTTTTCCTTCTGCAATTTAAACTATATAATTGCACTTTCATTCTATAACACTTTTCTAGTTTGTTTTGTGGGAGATAGAGTATTTTGAGGATGCCTAGATAAACATCGGGGAAGGCAATGGCACCCCACTCTAGTACTCTTGCCTGGAAAATCCCATGGACGGAGGAGCATGGTAGGCTACAGTCCATGGGGTCGTGAAGAGTCAGACCCGACTGAGCGACTTGACTTTCACTTTTCACTTTCATGCACTGGAGCAGGAAATGGCAACCCACTCCAGTTTTCTTGCCTGGAAAATCCCAGGGACAAGAGAGTCTGGTGGGCTGCCGTCTATGGGGTTGCACAGGGTTGGACACGACTTAAGTGACTTAGCAGATAAATATACATTATTTCCTTAGTGACTCTAAAACCCTTCTTGATCAAACTTTGTCACTTTTTGAAATGATAAGTCTATGGTAACATTCAGTACAATCTGAAATCTCAACAGAAAAATGCTGAGAAAGTAAAAAGACACACACATACGTAGAATGTTTTACAGCATTATTTTTGACTTGGAGATAATGTTGATTAGAGATCATGCTATGACAAATTTCAGCATGGTGTCTTTTTTTAAAAGTCATATTTCTATCAAGTCTCTAATTTGGTTCTTGCCTTCTAATCTATGCTGATCTATAATAAAGCAGAGAGCTGCCACCTATTTAACTGAACTTTACTCTCATTTATTATGCCAAACAGGCATTTAAAATATTTCATCTTTATTGCAGAATACAAACAAAGGTAAGATAACATTATGCATTAATATTCAGGTATGGAGAATTGTTGCGAACTGGCCTACAGCAAACATTTTTACACCAACCATAAGCTAGAATGTGGAGGCAGTTTTAAAATAATGTATTTTATCCTGTATCATACATACCTTTATGTGCTCTATAAACTGCTATAATCATTTTGAATATAGCACTGGAAATATCAAGCAGTAGAAGTTTTCAGTACTCACTACTATGAAACACATTAATTTTCCAAATATACTCAACTTATTGTTTCTGGTATTAACATGTATTTCTTATTCTGTTTAATTTTAAATTACTAACCTGTATATGCAAACATACCTTGTGTGTTCACGTTGTATTATATTGTAAAATCAAGTCTATATAAAAGGAATAATTCTTTCTTCATTGACTTACTCAGAAAGTTTTTATTAAATAACTCCAGAAATCTCTACAGGTTACACATGACATTACTGGACCTCATGACAAATAAGGATGCCCACGTTAGTTCTCATGAATGGAAACTGCATTAAAACATCACAGTAGGCAACAGACAACAGGAAAAGGGACATTATTAAAAGCACATTCATCTGTATCCAGTTTTTTTAATAAAAAACTACTTTTTAAGCATACTGAAGCAAGAACTTTTAGACCACTAGAAATCGCATGAACTAACAGATTACTCTTTTCCTCTCTTCTGACATACTACCTATATTGATCTCTGAAACAAAGTATATTTTGACTACATTTTATTCATGGAGAATATGGATTTTGTAGAACAAAGAATTCATTTTATTTTTGGACTTTAAACTCTGTTCTTAAAATCAGGAATCATGAACAAGGAATCAATGATTTTTTAATAATTTTTAGTCTTTCATATCAATTTAAAAATTGATTTTAAAGACACTTTTATTATTAGATTAGATACTACAGAGTTAAGACATTTTTTGTAAATTTACTTTTTGAAGGATACTAGATGAGTATAGTATACTTTAAAAGATATAAGATATACTCTTTTTATTAATTTAGGAAAGCAATGATAATTTAATGCCTAATGTGTGCCAGCTCCTTTAAATAACTTTTCATCATATTCAAACCAGTTCAAACCATATTCAAACCAATATATTTGCCCTACTTTGCCAAAAATACATGTGACATTAAAAATAATAAGTATCCTGTTTAGGTGCTCAAAATAGTAATTAAAGTTGATTCTAAAGCTCTGATGTATTCAGTTTCATAGAATTGCCTTGCATTAAATAGCTTCTTTCAGAGATGCTTGAACTTATTAGCAAAGAGAGAGAGTGAGATTAATCTTAGGAAGTGTAAAATTCAAATATTAAAATTTTCTAACAAGAGTCTTATAATAACAAGGTTGAAATTCTGCTTCTAAGTTGTCTTGGTGTTTTTTGCCTCCTCCCCTCACAGACACACAGTTGACCTAAACTTTACCAGATTCCTCCCTTCCTCATATAAGATATAGAAACTTCCTTGTAAAAGACACTAACTTTTCTGTGGTTCAGTTCATTTTAGTGGCTAAGTCGTGTCCGACTCTTTGTGACCCCATGAATCGCAGCACGCCAGGCCTCCCTGTCCATCATCAATGCCCCAGAGTTCACTCAAACTCATGTCCATCGAGTCAGTGATGCCATCCAGCCATCTCATCCTCTATTGTCCCTTTCTCCTCCTGCCCCCAATCCCTCTCAGCATCAGTCTTTTCCAATGAGTCAACTCTTCACATGAGGTGGCCAAAGTACTGGAGTTTCAGCTTTAGCANTGGAGTGGGGTGCCATTTTTAGACAGTAATCAAGACAGTGAATTTAACATTCAGATCTTGGGCGAAGGTTTTGTAGATCATTTTTTGCTATTTTTTCCTGTGTATCCACCATGGTCTGTTTGAGTACTTTCATCAGTGTACAAAAACAGGAAATAGAGATTATGATATGTTATATTAATAACCATTTTGCTCATACATAATGATAAATATATTTTTCAAATAAGATGAAATATATACTTCATGCAACAACTACTGTATTACTAGACTTTTTTTAAAAGTAGGAAATATCCAAGGGAGTGGGCAGTACTGCTTAAAAAAGATCTTTAGGGACTGTGGGTGGGTAAAATGCTGTATGACCCGGCTCCCAAGAGGTTTTGTAGCTCTCATTTGTAAGCTGCCGTTCATTATTCCGTCTCTTGTCTTTTGCTCTCTGCAGCTTTCTTCCTTCATCTTTGGACTTGTTTCTGTGGAAAATGTGAGTTCATAGTGGTGCCCCTCCGGGCCAGGGCATCTCTGGGCCAGCAGGCCCCGAGCAGCCAGTGCTGCTGAGAGCAGGTGCGTGTGCAGATGGTGTGGGGGGCCGGCCTGCCTTCTGCTGGTGGTGCTGGAGGTGGTTGATCACGCTGCTTGCCCTGCGTGATGGTCTGAAGCAAGGGCAGCAAGTGTACCAGGCTAGGCGAAAGTCAGCAGTGGCAGGGCAAGCGTGCGCACGTCATTTAATCTGAGTTTTATTAGACTTCCTCATTAGCGCTCTTAAGCAGTGGCCTCTGCACGTGCTGCTTCGCCTCCTTGTCCGTCTCTTGCCCTGTATCTTCTGATGGAGGTGATACTAAAGGTTTCAGAAGGGGCAGAAAGCAAGCATCTTGAGTTGGAGGAGATACTCAGTCGTCGGTGTTCTCATAATTTGAATGGACTCCAAGGCAGTGAAAGGCAGCTCATGACGTGCCTCAGTCTGGTTTCTGTCTTTTCTTGTAGCTATTTCCAAAATAGAGCACACATACCCATAGGGTAGACAAACAGTGCACTGGGAGTTGGTTGGGAAGAAAGTAGTAAAAGCTTCATTTTTATCTCATTCTTTAGATTTTCTGTTTCTGTATATTTTTTATGAAGTACACAAACTGTGTGTGTGTGTGCATGCTAAGTCACTTCAGTCGTGCTGACTCTTTGCGACCCCATGGACTGTAGCCCGCCAGGCTCCTCTGTCCATGGGATTCTCCAGGCAAGAATACTGGAGTAGGCAGCCATGCCCTCCTCCAGGGAATCTACCCGACCAGGAGTCAAGCCCATTTCTTTTATGTCTCCTGCATTGGCATGCAGGTTCTTTACCATTAGTGCCACCTGAGGAAGTATATAATTTACAAATAAACATATATAAATTGAGGTGGTATGCTTAGAAGCCTTTTAGTTTTGACTTTGTTTTCACAGCATGCAGCTTTTAAATTTTGTAGGACTTTGTCTTATGGGATTTGTTGTATAGGTCTGGTAACTTTTGCGTATTAATACTAGGACGTTGGTGAAACCACAGTCCTTCTTGGATGAGACTTGAATCCGTGATCCCTGATGATCCCTGACAGTGGGACTCAAACCCCGTGTCTTTTTTTTTTTTTATTCTTTATTTCTTTAAAACTTTTTATTTTATGTTGAAGTATAGCTGATTAACGGTGTAATGATTTCAAGTGAACAGTGGAGGGACTCAGCCATAAATATACATGTACCCATTCTCCCCTAAACTCTGTCCCTTCTCGGCTGCCTCATAACATTGAGCAGAGTTTCCTGTGCTATACAGTAGGTCCTTGTTGGTTATCCATTTTAAACATAGCAGTGTGTACATAACCATCCCAAATTGGAACTATCATGGTGCTGCTTAAGTCATATGCATATTAGCAAAAGAATGGTAGCATGTACTGAAATACAGTAATTCATCTCAGGTTTCGGTAGAATGTCCCCTTTCACCTAGTTTTTTGCCCCTTCACCTATATTCCTGTCTTGGGCAAAAGCCGAAACGCAGCTCTTCAAGGACTGTTAACTGCCTGTCGTCGTGTAACAAGATCCAGACCCCAAATCTACCGTCTTGTGTTTCAGCTTTCAGGACTTGTGGCTTGGGTGTGCCACGAGCTCCAGTGCGCCTGCTCTTCCTTCCAGGTAGTGTCGATTGTTGCCGGGTTACTGGATTCTTGTCTTGAGCGGTCATTAGCTTAGGATGATCTCCCAAGCTCCCTTAAAGTTCCCTTTCTGTCTTTAATCCCTTAGTGGGATTTTTAAAGTAACTATTTCGTTATCCTCCTCTATCCCTGTCATTGGGACATTTACATAAGGTTACTGTCTACCTATTAAGACTTTCTTTGTTCTGCCTTTTTCTCCCCCTCAGAGTAAATCGGAGTTCATATGTGCTTAACAGAGAAAGTAGGGAGGCCGTGAGGTCCAGGACAGTTCTTGCTGTTTCTTTGCCAGGATTACATTCTGAATTTAAAAATGTCAAGAGGAGGAAAGACTTTAGAGATGGCTAGTGTGGATGTATTCTTGGTTTGTTATTTAACCTCAGAGTTCACCTGGAGTTTTATAACTGTCTTAGGCGCTTTCTGTTTGGAGCCCCAACTCTCATGAGCTCTTGTGAATTCTCTCTACAGCTAATAAATAGGTGTAATGATGGTAATTTGTCTCTGGTTTTCTTCATCTTTACTTCTTTTAAGTGTTTGTTTATGATGTTGAAACCATTCTGGCCTTTTAATTTGGTGTATTGCACAGAATTTTTGTATGAGTCACTGAGGGGTTAGTTATTTTTGGGAACTCTGATATTTTATTATTCTTGTGGCTTGAAAATCATGAAACCTACAGTGAAACCATTGTAGAAAGCTTTTTGATGGGGAATATCAGTGGTGAGAATTTATAGAAATTCTCATTTTTGCATTTTTTTTCCGCTTAGAATACATAACTTATTAGGGCTTCATTTTTTAGTTTTAGTTGTTGTTTTTCCGCAGCCCCAAACATGGGAAAGAATAATCAAACCACTTGGATAAATTTGGAAAACCCATATTTTGAGGGGTTACAGTTAAGAGAAAATGGGAGCTGCAAACAGTGGCAAGGAGTTAAGAAGGAGCCAGAACTTGGAAGGGATCAGATCTCAGCTGGTCTTTTGAGGGGACTGGGCCTTCCAGTTCTAAGGGAAGGGAGACTCACTTTTCTTCCTGCATTCTCATTTCCTTGACGTATGTTTTAAATGTGCAAATACTTACTGGCTTTTCTTGTTAGTCAGAAATACTAACCATTTGTGATAATTTACCTAATTGAGATAAGAATTCTTGCTACTTACTTGCACATCACTGAAATTCCTTTGAAACTAAAACTTGTAGAATAATCAGCTATTAGAACTTTTTTTTTTTTAATCAGAGGAAGAAGAGCAGTCATTTTCTTGTTTTCCAGAAACCCAGGAGTGAAGAAAGGACAGATGATCATACTATCTTTCCAGATAGATGTATTTCTTCCAGGGATGAATATTCTGTTCTGTTTTGTTTTTTTTTTTAATTTGATAGCCTTCCTGTTAATGTACGCCTAGTACTACACACAACAGCAGCCTTACTTTCTTGCCTGTGGCTTCCCATAAGGTCAAGACCACAGAAATACTTCTGCCTTCTCTTGTCATGTCTCATCCTTTTAATGTGGATGATTGAAGTCTAATAGTAAAAGCTTTTCTAAGACCTAGGTGTACTTGAACTTGAGGTTACTTGACTTAGAAGAATTTTGGTTTAATTAACTTGGAGTTCAGAACCCACAAGCTACATTTGCAGGAGTCAGTTTTTGCTCTTGATACAGGAGGAACCCCTTTCCTTCCCCAGAAGGAGAAGAAAGGACTCTGAACCTGTGCATCAGGGTGTCATTCTTTGAGGTGTGCAGAGTGCTCTCTGCCCCCATCTTTCCATATTTTCCATGTTAATTTGTTATGAGGTATCCACTCAGCAGAGGTAACAGGAGCCACAGCTATGGTGATGCCAGGGCTAAAGAAGCCCTTTCTGTCTTTTCCTGTGCAGCCCAGGAAGGTAATGAAACTTGTCATCACCTATGTACTGAAATACATAAAAAACATACTGAAGACCTTTGTCACTCCATTTCACCTCCAGAGAAGAAGTAAAAATGTTTTAAGTCCCTGTATAATACATAGCTGCCTCTCTGCCAGCTTGTAAATTTGAAAGTAGATACAGGACTGTTTTTTAGGATGTTGTCTTCCTGGGAGAAATTGAGTTGTTTAGCACTTTCAGAACTCGATGTTCTCATACTTCTAGATGAAACTTGATCCTGATAGGTTTGTCTAGAGTTGTTTCTAAAAGGGTATCTAGGACATTTGGCCCACCATCCAATAATCCTTTATCTCTCGGATGGAGGGCCTGTTGTAAAAGCCCTCATCCCCTAGGGCTGTTCAGGTTATAAGTCTACCCAGATGTTCATAAACACGCACGGTTTTCTCCTTCAGAACTGAGCCTAGATGTCAGGTTATCCTTGGAGGAAGTGGTATGTCTATACCATGAGGGAGCTTTGGGTCTTCATGTCTGCTGATTTAGTTGCCACCTGGCTTCCTGATCCCTGTTGCTGCTACTTCCATCATTCTTTTGTTCACATATTCTCTGGCCATGTAGGTACGCCCTTGATTGCCACTCATTCTGTAAGATGCTGTGTGCAGCCAGTCTGGGTTTCACTGATTTTATTTTTTATCATGATAAAATGTACATAACATAAAATTTACCATTTTAAACCTTTAAATATTACAGTTCAGGTGGCACTAAGTACATTCAGATTGCTATGCTCACCACTGTCTACTCCAGAACTTTTTCATCTTCCCAAATTGAAACTCTACCCATTGAACAATAACTTCTTTCTTCCTTCTCCCCAGCCCCTGGTAAACCCCATTCTACTCTGTCTTCATGAATTTGTTCCAGGTACCTCACATAAGTGGAGTCACTGAAAAGATCTGAAAAGATCACTGCCATGTTTCTTGAATGCATGGCTTAAATCACAGTTAAGTTTACATTTCATCTTCTCTTTGCCTGTGGCCCCAAAAGGCATTCTGCAGTGACTGGCCAGCTAGAAGCAGAGAGGAAGACATGCAGGGAGACCCTTGAGATGATGGGCCTTCTTCCTTTTAATAAAAACTAATCCTGCTGCTGCTGCTGCCTCTGCTAAGTCGCTTCAATTGTGTCCAGCTCTGTGCGACCCCATAAACAGCAGCCCACCAGGCTTCCCTGTCCCTGGGATTCTTCAGGCAAGAACACTGGAGTAGGTTGCCATTTCCTTCTCCAGTGCATGAAAGTGAAAAGTGAAAGTGAAGTCACTCCATCGTGTCCGACTCTTCACGACCCCATGGACTACAGCCTACCAGGCTCCTCGATCCATGGGATTTTCCAGGCAAGAGTACTGGAGTGGGGTGCCATCGCCTTCTCCGAACTAATCCTGAGAAGTTATCTAAAAGTGAAAGAGTTCTTCCCCATGTTTTTTATACCCTTCAGTGACAGCGATGTTGTAGTTCCACAAAACAGAAAAACTTGCAAGTTACTCAGGCTTTACTCAGTCTCCAAAGATTTTTAAGGTTAAACTGTGAATTTTTTAAGAAATTGGGTAACTAAAGGCATCTCAAATTAGTGAATGAAATGAAGTCCATTCTTCAGTTCAGTTCAGTGGCTCAGTTGTGTCTGACTCTGCGACCCCATGAATCGCAGCATGCCAGGCCTCCCTGTCCATCACCAACTCCCAGAGTTCACTCAGACTCACGTCCATCAAGTCAGTGATGCCATCCAGCCGTCTCGTCCTCTGTTGTCCCCTTCTCCTTCTGCCCCCAATCCCTCCCAGNTCACGGTAATCCAAGCCTATGCCCCAACCAGTAACGCTGAAGAAGCTGAAGTTGAACAGTTCTATGAAGGTCTACAAGACCTTTTAGAACTGACACCCAAAAAGTCCATTCTTAGAAAACAAAAATTAGAATTTCGCCTAGCAATTCAACAAGGACATTTTCCTTTGGCTGGCTTTTTTCTAACACTAGCATATGGACATTTAAATTTGGAACTCCTTTTTATCTCTAGCTCTCATTTCATGCTTGGATTAGACAAGTTTGTTTTTATTTTTTATAATTTTTTAAAGTAAATATTTTGACAAAAGTGTATTTTAACCAGATATCTCTGAAGTTATTTTTAATATAGAATGTGTGAAGTTGAAATATGCTATGATGGAGGAAGTATCACAGCTGATGGTCTTACAGCATTTGAGTCCATGCTGTCTCATGCTTTCGTTAACTTTATGGCAGTAAGTCCATGACCGCGTCCGCTGCTCATTTTCCTTCCAGCTTTCTCCGGGTAGGATTTGATCCAAAGTAGTACATGCTGAAGGATAGTTGTGTGATGTTGGTACTCAGCACTCACTTTTCATAGTGTTCATTTGTAATACATTTTAGCATTTTCCCACATTTGCTCATGAGGATTGAAAAAACAGAATCTTGTATGTTGCTTTATCAGACACTTGACTGCTTAGATGGTGATCTGATGTTTAGCCACATTTCTGGTGACTACATAGAAAGTTATTTTTCTGTATCAGTTCATTCAGGATGAAAAAGATGAGAGAGGTGCAACTAGTGTAAAACATAGTTGAAATACACTGATTTTGTTTAAAATGAACAACAACAAAAAAAACCCAAGCCAAACTAAACCCCACTGAGCTGTGCAGATCATTCACACCTTTGGATAAAATGATGTGAAATCCAAAATGCATCATTGATCGAAAAATAATGACTTCTTGAAAGTTTTGATTTCTGCTTAGGGTGACATGTTTGGGATATCAAGTGAATTGTATTTCCTAATAATTAAGACTTTATCTGTTTTTGGAGGGAATAGAGTAATCATGTAGATCAAATGAGAGGGCCCACTTATTTTGGGGAAAATGTAAATTGTGTAACTTAAAAGAAGACTGATTTTAATGGAAAAAAACAGTAGTTGTTGGTGACTGATTAGGTGATATGATTTGGTGATTTGATTTTTGAGTCACAAATCATTTTAATAATCTTGTAAAAGCTAAGGACTTTCTTTCCCTATCGAAAAGAAGCACATTCACAAACATGTGAGAAGTGCTCATACAGTTTCAGTTGGATTTCTGGAAGGCCATCCATGGGGGTGAAGTTAGAACATACACAGATGCCAAGTCTTTCTCTAGAGACTGTAGTGAATTGACGTAAGTTGGGTTTGTCCTTCATGACACTTAGTTTTCGTCAAATAAGTTTGAGGCTGGGGGACTTCTTCTCTACTAGTCTCACACCACATTAATACACAGTGCGTATTAATCAATCATTAGGGAAACAGGCTCAGAACAGTTAATGCAGTTTGTTCCATAAGCTTGACTGAAGGTTCAGATCTCTGTTCTCTTTGGTGCCTCAACTGGCACTTTGTCTGGAAGGTTCATCCAGGCAGATGTAGTGACATTTTAGAAGTAGGATTCAGTTACTTCCTCCTACACCCAAAACTGAACATAGAACCTTCTGGAGATGAGACTTTGGGAACTATCTCTAAGGGTAAGAGCTACGGACCTCACTAACTCATCTGCCCTGTCACCTTAGAGTGTGTCATATCCCTAAATTGTTCAGTCAGTTCACGTGTCTTGCATCCCGTTACTTTCAGTAAGTTAAACCCACTTCTGGCAAGAATTCTGCGCAGAAACAAGCTACTGTTTTTACAAAAAAACAATAAAAGCCTTCATTTCTGACATTTAATGTACCAATTAGCAAACACTAAGTTGTTACTTGAGATATTGATAATAGAAATAGCTATACTCGTTGTGTCTGGAATTAGGATTCTGGTTAGGGCACCCTGAGTGTCCCTAGACTCCAGGTTTGAACTACAGAAACTTCCTTCTTTATGCTCAGATATTTAAATTAGCCGACAGACATTGTAACAGCAGATAACTGTATGTTTTCTCTCAATGAGACCCTTGTTTCGTATCCACCTGCTTGTAATCCTTTTCCTATCGGGGTTGATTTCAGGCCCACGTTTGACGTGTTCAGCGTGTGCTCACATGGTCCCTGTCTCGAGGTGTGCTCTCCAGTATGTTTCCTTGTGTGTGGCTATAATACAATGGCTGCTGAATGAGTTTTGATTGAATGAATAATGGACAGTCAAAATGCCCGCTGAATAGAACATCAGACGGCATTTTAAATTTGGAAGAATTTTAGATTTACACAGAAGTTGTGAAGATAATGTAGAGTTCCTGTATACCCTTCACCCAGTATTGCTGTGAAGGCTTGTTTTCACCCATTCCTCACTGTTGACCTCTTCCATCCCTGCAGTGCTTTTGTTACAACTGAGAAACTCACCTTGGTACATTACTATTAAGTGCACAGCGTGATTTATTCGGGAGTTCACGAGTTTCCTTTTCTCTGCTCCAGGATTTCATCCAGGGTTGCATCTGATGGTCGTGTCTTCTTGGTCTCTAGTCAGTGACAGTTCCTCCGACTATCCTTGCTTTTGACAGTTTTGAGGAATTCTGTCTTGAGGAATGTCAGCTGTTCTGTAGAATGTCCTTAAGTTTGCATTTGTCTGTTACTTTTCCTCATATTTAGAATGGGGTTATGCTTTGAGGGAGGAAGATCAGAGATGAAGTGCCACTTATCAGGAGTACATACTAAACAAATTTTTAATATTTCAGTGTCAGAGTGGAGAGGTGGAGAGAGCAAGAAGGTGAAATTTTAAGTCAGTTTTGCCGTGCTAAAAATTGTGGTAAGGATACGGCAAGGAGTGTGACGCTTAAAGAAACACGTAAGCGTATCTGGGGGAATTCAGACCTAAATACTCATGTCGTGCATTGTGCTGTATGTGGGAGAGTTGATAGTATTTACTTTATTTAAATGCTTGAGTGATGCAGATCAGAGCAGTGAAAAGGCCAGTGGTATGACATGAGGCACATCAAGGTAGTACTGCAGTGATCTTTAAAAAGTCTCTCAAATAACCAATTTTTTGAAGTCAGAAACATTCTTAATGGTATTTTTTTTTTTCCTTTGCAGCTCTGTGTTTTGCTTTCCTTGTGTTCTTCTGCATTAGGGTTGATATTTTTCAGGCCGAGTTAATGATATTGAGAAACATTTCAAAGCATTTGACACCAGAGTAGTTTATCCCTTAATTAATGGTGAGGCGGTTTTGCAGACGGATGACACACTTTAATCTGTTGCAGAGACTAGTCTTGTTAGTTATTGATTAGTGATGAATAAATTACTGCCATTTTTAATCAGAAGAAGATTTCTTTTGAGGATAATTAATCAGATTCATATATTTCCCAACCAGTGTTGGGTTGTCATCTCTTTTAGCGGCAAGAATGAACCTGCCTGCTTCTGCCCTGGATAAATTCAGGATGGAGCAGACAGGCTTCCAGGTTTGTATTTTGATCTTTACTTTCATTTAGGCCGACGAGAAGTGTACTTACTTAAAAATTACTTCAAACCGCCTTTCCTGTTGAGTAGCTTTTGAACTACCTGCCTGACAGATGGTGTTGGAAGTAATTACTGAAATCATGTGTTTACCTGTGCGTGGACATGTGTGCACCAGATGCACTCTGTTTACCCAGCGCTGCTGATTTCTTAAAGGAGTAGACACCTTCTGGATAGACTTGCATAACTTAGGAGAAGGAACACAAGCTCTGCCAGCCAGAGCGCTCCAGCCCTCAGTTGCAAACTCAGCTGTACTGAGAAGGACATTGATTTCTGTGTCTTCATGAGTTGGTCACATTAGTTGAAAGAACCACTTTCAGTTATTATTTACCTTCCCTCTTTTGACTTAGTATTTTTATTTTACCTGCCTACTAATTAAGCAAATAACCCCCGCCCCCAACTGTATACTCAACAGTAGTTAAGTGTGATCAAACTTTTAATATGATGATTATGGTTTATTATATTATTTATACTCAGTATTTTAAAAACCATGTTTTCTAGGCCACATGGTAAAGATATATCTACTTTCTCTATTTCTACATTCTGATTTTGGAGATCTGGCCTTGGATTAAGCATTTTTTAAAAAACAATTTGTGGGTAATTACCTTATTCATTGAAGCTGGAGAATGCCTGCTCCTAATGTTTTATTTATTACCATCAAATCGGAGTTTGTTTTCCCCCTCATTTCTGTTTTACTTCTGTTTAAATAAAAATTTAAAAACTTAAATGATAATGACCACCTTTTCACATATATGCCTGAAGTGTTCAGGTTTGAAACTCAGTACATTTAGCTGTCTATAAATCCTGAGAAACAAGGGAAGTCATTGTTTCAAGATTTTGACAGGTGCAAAACTGTAAATAATTACAGGCCTGGGCAGAAACTAGAACAGAAGTTGCAGAGCAGCTGGCAGGCCTGACCTGTGACAGGTCTGACCTGAGTTAAGTAGCCTAGATTTCATGGCGAGCTCAGATTTGTTTTATAGCACAAAATTCACCTTCTGCTATAAGACTTCAGTGATTGAGACTAGATAGCAGCTGCATAGGGAGAAACATATACAGCGTATTGAGAAAGGAAACTGTCCATTGAGCCACCGTTTGTGTGACTTCACAAACAGATGGAATTTTTATTGATGAGTTTTTAAATTGATTCACATGTTGACTGAAATAAATCACTCAACACCCAAGGAGGAGGGTGGTCTGGCCTTTTTTCTTAAAAAGTAATTTTTTATATTATCTGTTTCTAAAACAGCTTGATTTTCAGTCTTAGGAGCATAGCTGACTTTTTTAAAGAATAAAGCAATTTTAGTTGTACTTGGGAATACCTGAGTTGTCCTTTTCTTGCTTTTCTTAGAAAATAATGCAAATTTTTAATGGAATGGGGTTTTATTACCTTCAGGTTCCATTAAGCAGTTCCCCATTTTAAAATTGCCAGGTTTGTTGTTTCCCCCTCCATGCACTATGTTGTTATTGCCGGGGAAGATTGTAATAATAATTAACAGGAAAACATGGAGTAATATAGTTAGTAAAATCATATTAGTAAAAATTAGTGACATAAAACTTCTGTTATATCTTGGGCTACAACTCTTTTGGAGGGAAGAATATAATGGCAGTAAGTATGTAAGCATGACATTATGTAACCAGTTTTACAGGTGATATATTTTCAGGAATATATTTAATGCTTAAATGTGCACATACAGTTCAATGTGGTATTAATTTAAACTTCGAAAACTGCTAAAAGTTTCAACTATTAGGGAAAAAGTGAAGTTTAATTTATGATCAATTTAAACATGAATTAAAGATCTGTATTGTTAATTGTTTATTGTTTATTTTGAGAACATTTGAAAGTAGCAGGCCTGTATTGTGAGGTTCAGTCAGCATGATGTTCAAGGTGTCTCAGGAATTAAGCACTGTTCTAGGCACTGGGGCTTCATTGAATACAAAAACACAGCTTACATGGGCACAGAGAGAAATAATATGCATTGATAAGTTATTTATTGAGATATACCAAATACTCTTAAGTCCTGAGGACATAGTAGTGATTAAAGCAGATCTTTTATGCAGTCTTTTATGTGTCTTGAGAAACCTGTATGCAAGTCAGGAAGCAACAGTTAGAACTGGACATGGAACAACAGACTGGTTCCAAATAGGAAAAGGAGTCCGTCAAGGCTGTATATTGTCACCCTGCTTATTTANAAGAGTCTAAGAATCAGAGAACTGTAATTGCGATATTCTTAACTCTTGTACAAAGCAGCTGTTACTTACCTGACGCCTTGTAGTGAGAAAAGTGCTGAGTAGAACAAAACCTAGGATGACGTTCATTATTCAGGAAACAGAGATGAGAGACCTTTCCTTTTGATTAAGATGCAGGGCATGTGCAGTTGGCCCTTCTTGGGTAGAAAAGAGATGGATTTCCCCACTTGTTTCACAGAAGGAAGATCAGGAATTCTGACTGGAACATGCTTCATTTGAGATGGTTACTAGACAGCTGTTTATATAGATGAGGTTGAGATTTAAGAGAAGTATTTGGGAATCCTCGTTCTGGTATATAAAGCCATGAGCCCGAAGAAGTTTGCTTAGGGAATTGGGGTAGACGGAGGAGAAGACCAAGGACTAGGAGCCAGCAGAGGGGGCTCAGTCCAGGTGGAAGAAACCAGAAGTGTTTTGTTTCAGAAGCCAAGTGAGGGATACGTCTCAAGAAGAGACAGCGGTCAGCTGTGTAAGTGCTGCCGAGAGATTGAGTCAATTGCAGACCGAGAGTTGATCTGCTGAGTTTGTCGACTGGGAGCGAGCTGGTGGTTGGTGGTTCTTGCTGAGCAGTTGCAGTGGAGAGTTGGGGATGGATATAGGACTGANGATACGTCTCAAGAAGAGACAGCGGTCAGCTGTGTAAGTGCTGCCGAGAGATTGAGTCAATTGCAGACCGAGAGTTGATCTGCTGAGTTTGTCGACTGGGAGCGAGCTGGTGGTTGGTGGTTCTTGCTGAGCAGTTGCAGTGGAGAGTTGGGGATGGATATAGGACTGATGTGAGTGAATTTAAAACAGAATGAGAGAGTAAGACAGGGTACAGATTGCAACTTAAAGGAGGTTTGGTATATAAAGCGAAGCAGAAATGCAGCTAGAGCTGAGTGGGGAAAAATTTAGAGTCAAGGAGAGTTTTTGTTTTGTATTTTTATTTTAAAAAAGAAAAAAAGCAATTTACTTGGCTGCACCAGGCCCTAGACGCAGCACGTGGGATCTTAAGTTGCAGCACACAGGATAGCTCAGCTGGTAAGGAATCCTCTTGCAATGCAGGAGACCCCACTTTAATTCTTAGGTTGGGAAGACCCCTGGAGAAGGTATAGGCTATCCACTCAGTATTCATGGGCTTCCCTGGTGGCTCAGAAGGTAAAGAATCTGCCTGCAATGTGGGAGATATGGGTTTGATCCCTAGGTTGGGAAGATCCCCAGGAGGAGGGCATGGCAACCCACTCCAGTATTCTTGCCTGGAAAATTTCCATGGGCAAAGGAGCCTGGCGGGGCTACAGTCAAGGGGGTCACAAAGAGCTGGACAGGACTGAACAACTAAGCACACACGTGGCAGCAGAGTGTGCACAAGCGACTGGGATCCGTATACAAGCAGAAGTATTGGGCTTACATGGCAGTAAGGACAATTGATTTATTTTAACAGATGTGGACGCAGAGCAAGTAGTTTGATAGACACAGTGGTGGAAGGAAACAGCAGTTCTCTTCTGATTGCTTCTGGTTTTCAGTGAAATAAGTAAGGTCATTTGCTGAGAACCTTGAAGGAGAGAGGCCATGTCAGAGCAATAAAAAGTGTTTTATTTTCTAAATGCTATTTTAGGAATATATTTTTCCCTTAGCTGTTGGGTTTTGTTGTTGCTGTGGTGGTTAGCAGTCCATGCCCAAATACATTTTATTTAAACAGGGAGAGTTGAATTTCATTAGGGCCTGTATATCATATATCAGACTCAACCTTCTCTCCTCCCACCGCCTTTAGAGTATGGGGATTTGAAATTCTGTAGCCATAGGAAAGGTTTGGGGTTTTCTCTGTGTTCTAGTTCTTTAATTTTGCAGTGGTAGAGAGGGAAGATGGATTCACTGAATTCAGTTACTTTCTGCAGCGTCCACTTGCTTACGAGACTTGCGAGTAGTTGAAAACACATTCCTACTACAGTAAAGTGTTCCAACCTCTGAAGCTCTAGTGGCCTTCCTGCCCCTCTAGTGAGGGTGACCCAAGTAGAGAGATGCTTTTGTCCAGGTTTTAAGTGAAGTCTCATCTTTCGTCTTCAGCAGGTAGCAATCTCTTCCATATATTTTTTTTTTCTGAGTATTTTGATGTATCCCTTTTGTTTGAAGTTCTAGAGCCTGATGTTAATTTCCTCTCTTATTCTTGAATTCCATTTTTTTTTTTAGCTTGCTTCTCTAACCTTCATTTTCCTTATTTGCAAAGTAATAATCCATCCTTTAACTCACAGGTTCTTCATGAAGCTTGCATGGGGCACCATGTAATGTCTGTGAAAATCATTCTGAAAAAGCGTAACGTGATGTAAAAAGGAAAATTCTGTGGTCATGATGATCATTTTTGTTGTCCTCTAGGAGACATGGACCATCCTTTAGACTCTTGGGTTTCGCCTTTCAGGGATGTTCATTTCTTGTATTCTTATTTCTTTTCTGTTTGGTGCTTAATGTAGTGACTTGAATATTACTTGGAATTTTGATGGGTGGGGTTTAAATTTAAACACTATAAACTGGAGGTGAGAGAAAGGAAATGGAATTTTTTTACCTGTTTTCATTATTGTCACTTTTTAAAGCCACAGTAATTTCTGTCACAGTTTTACAAATGGATTTGTGAAACCATAAACCAGAATTTAAAGTATTCAAAATGAAGTTTCTTCTTCTGTTTTCATTGGCTGATTTTCAACTCTACTGGAGCTCAGTGGGGTGTAAAAAGATTGAGCATCCATCACAACTTTTTGGGGGGAATTTTCAAAGAAATTTTGTTTCTTTGTAGTTAAATAAAACTTTCTAAATGGGAAAGAAAAAAATATCTAATGATCTTTGCCACTGTGGTATTATTTGCTTAATCTTGGTGGGTTCTTGGGGCAAATACTACCTTTTGGGGGCAGATATTTCTCAACCAAGATTTTTAGTGCTGGAATAAGTGTCAGTGTTCATCTTGTTTAACCATTTTCATGTGTATGTGAGAAAACGAAGATTCAGAGACGAAGGCAGTTTGTCTTGCTGATGATTCATGACACGGCCAGAACCCAAATGGACAGCTTAGGATCTTGGTTCCTGAACCGCCTGCCTCTTAGAGCTCACAGTTGTGTTCTCAGAAAGAATGAGTGAAGTTCCCTGTCCCCAGCACAAGAGAGCAGACAGAGTGCAGTTCTGTTCACTCTTCATGCTTTCTCATTTTCCTGTCCTTTCGGTGACGTAAACAGTAACCAGGTGCCACAAAATAGAGAAAACAAGCAGGGTTTTTGTGACGTTCTCTTGGAATCTCTTTAGTAATGATTCTGACTTGCTTGGTCTCTTTCAGTGTCATCCTAGTTGCCTCCTCCAAAGATGATCAGAGGACAGAATACAGTTTTCTTTCTACAAGCATGCATTGGGGTTCTTCCAGCTAACTGTGACATCCTGTTTACATACCATGGGTTCAAACCGCTTTCGTGTGGGTTCTGAGATATATAGGGAGGTTGAAAAGGCTTTAGAGACAGCTACTGCACTTTTACTTCTCTTCCTCTTTTTGTTTACTGGGAAATCTGTGGTTTAGTTCGAGAGTTTTTTGTTGTTGTTGTTGTTGTTAGAGATTTATTTTATTTTAACTCTACAATAATAAATTTTAAAATTTATTATAATTTTATAATATATAAAAATTACATGCCGAACATTATATAGGTTAGGGAATTACTTTAAAGCAAACGCCACTGTCACTATCCCCTCAGTTCAAGAAATGACCCATTTAGGAGGAAGAACCTGAAGTGTATTTTAAAATCTCTTGATCAGTAGGTTCCCCTTCTGTCTCTTTCCTTATCTGTTGAAAACTTACCTGTTGAAGAACCTGAGCCTTTCAGCCTGCGAATTCTTCATAGTCCAGATTTTGCTGAACTGCACATTCTGGTGCAGTTCAGTATGTTCCCCTGTCCTGTTTTTGCTGCAGATTGGCAGCTTGCTACAGTGCCTTGACGGGATTTTAGGTTGAATTGTATTCTCATCAGGAGGCTCGTAACATGTGGTGGGTTGTCTGTTTGCAGTGTTACCAGCTTTTGATGCATAATGCCCAGAGTCTGTATTTCTTTGGAGTTTGGAAAATGGTTACTTTCTACCATATCATCCTGTTGTCAGAAATTAGCTGTAATGATGTTGTAAGGACAGGTTCCCCCTCATCTGCCATTTACTTGCTGGTAGAGTTTATAGAGAAAGGCAGATTAAATTCTAGATTCTTTTTGTTTACCGGATTTCCTAGGTAATAAGTTGGTTTTCTGTCATTCTCAGAAGGTGACTGGTAATCCATTTTTTAAAAACCATAGTTAGAAATTCATGAATTGAAACATATTTGAACTTTAGTCAATTGCGATTCTTGCCCAAGTTCAGACTGTCCTGTCATTGGCCACTGTGATGCCCTTCAGGTTGGTTTCTGAGACCCTTGGACATGACCCTGGAACTCTCTGATAGCTTCCTTGCTCTCAGGTGGTTTGATAAGATGTTCCAAGTTCATTGTGTACATTTCTTGTCCCAGATGTACAGTCAACCATTTCTCTGCAAAGCCTTGGTTATTTTAATGGGAAATGGAGTTTCATCACCAGATCTGGAGGTTTGCTTCTGTGTTGGTTATTATTTCTAGTCCATTTCATTCTTTTCAGTGGACACATACACACACAAACTCAACTTTTAAGATAAATAGCTCACGAGTTCATATTGACATTTCCAATTTACACTTAAGTTTATAGGGTTTTCACCTTAATCTCATATATTACATATATATTTCCTTCACCAAGAATCCTAGTTCTCAAGTACATTGAGGATGACAGAATTAGAATTATCCCATAGTTGTCATTGGGGTTCCCTGGTGACTCAGATGGTAAAGAGCCTGCCTGTAATGCAGGAGACCTGAGTTCGATCTCTGGGGCTGGAAGATCCCCTGGAGAAGGAAATGGCAACCCATTCCAGTATTCTGGGCTGGAAAATCCAGTGCATGGAGGAGCCTGGCGGACTACAGTCCATAGGGTCTCAAAGAGTGGGACACGACTGACTTCACTTTCACTTTCATAGTTGTCATTAGCTTTCCCACTTTCTACACGTGGTGAAAGTGTTAGATTTAGATGCTCAGTTGTGTCCGACTCCTAGTGACCCCATGAACTATAGCCTACGGGCTCTTCTGTCCATGGAATTCTCCAGGCAAGAATACTGGAGTGGAGAGCCATTCTCTTCTCCCGGGGTCTTCCTGACCCAGCGACTAAACCTGGGTCTCCTGTATTGACAGGTAGATTCTCTACTGTCTGAGTCAACAGAGAAGTCCATATGGTAGTTTGAGGATAATAATACTTGGTACATCACCAATTATAGTTACTGAAAATGTTAAAAAGATTTTTTTTTTTTTTTTGCTAATACTGGATTCCATTCTCCTCCCAAATATTTCAAATGGGAATTCTCTATCATCATGTAGTCATTACATAATCTCTCATTTTCAGCCCTTATTTGGCATTCATTCCACAAATGACTATGTGTTTAATGCCTGCCACAAGATCCCATGTAAATATTGTTCTAGTTATTTTTGGTGGTTTGAAGTGCATTTGAGTAGGTTTCTTAGAAAGGATTCCTGGGAACAGCAGCCTCTTGGTCATGGTATGTCGATAGTAGTGCTCTTTATACATGATAATCAGTTTTGCAAGATACAAAGTTCTGGGTCACGTGTTCTTTCTGGCGTAGAGCAGTGCTTTCAAAGTCTGGTGACAGTGTAAGTTTTCCCCTTTTTAAAAATCATGTGTTGTCTTTGCCTAGAATCTCAAAGCAATTTTTTCCTTAGAGTCCAGTAATCTTATTGAATGTGTCTTGGTGTTGGTTGTTTTTGTTGTTCTGGGGTGATGTTCTCAGGTATATAGTATCAGATCAGTTCAGTTCAGTTTAGTCGCTCAGTCACTCCTTGCAGTCCCATGAATCGCAGCTCACCAGGCCTCCCTGTCCATCACCAATTCCTGGAGTTCACTCATACTCGTGTCCATCAAGTCAGTGATGCCATCCAGCCATCTCATCCTCTGTTGTCCCCTTTTTCTCCTGCCCTCAATCCCTCCCAGCATCAGAGTCTTTTCCAATGAGTCAACTCTTCAAATGAGGTGGCCAAAGTACTGGAGTTTCAGCTTGAGCATCATTCCTTCCAAAGAAAAGGGTTGATCTCCTTNTTTTTTTTTTTTTTTTTTGGATCCTCCACGTGTGTTCAGGTCCTCACAACCTTTTGCCTGGGGTATTAAATGAATTTCATCACCCCTTGGCTTCTTTTCCCCATGCAGTTCATTTTGCACCTTGCCACCATGGTCCTTTACTCAGTTTGGCTCCACTTGGTGTCCACTCTGCCATGGAAACTTAAAAAATTTCTCCACTGCCCACTAAATTGGAGCCTGCGCAGCCTTTTATTGTTTGGCTCCTTCCACAATATAAGCCCTGTTCATCTCCTTTATACAGAGATTTTCTCTGTAAGGAAATGCTTTCCCCCAGCTTTCTCTCTTCTTGCCTTTGTCCATGCTGTAACAAGTGCCTGAAGCCTTTTCTGCCGCCATTGTACCCTGTCCACTCCTGTGAGTGCATGCTCAGCTGTGTCTGACTCTTGGCGACCCTGTGGACTGTAGCCCACCAGGCTCCTCTGTCCCCGGGATTCTCCAGGCAGCACTTCTGGAGGGGGTTGCCATTTCCTTCTCTAGGGGATCTTCTTGACCCAGGGATTGAACCTGGTTCTCTTGCGTCTCTTATTCGGCAGGCAGATTCTTGACCATTGCGCCACCTGGCAAGCCCTCTCCACTCTTCCCTTGTTTTAAAATCCTCTCAGATTTTTTTCATAAAGCTTTTTACTGTCTTTTCCTGTGTATATATTCGTTCCCCCTCCGTCGTATGTTGCTTGTATATCTTTCTGTTGCTTAATGCTGTGATGTTGTTCTTTTGCATCTTATCTGTTATAGACCAGAATGGTGTCAGGTACAAAGTACTTGTCTTCCTCTGACTGTGGTCCCCTAAACACTTACTGTCCTGTCTTGTGTGGATACTTGCTCAGTCATGTCTGATTTTGCCACCCTATGAACTGTAGCCTGCTGGGCTCTTCTGTTCATGGAATTCTCTAGGCAAGAATACTGGAGTGGGTTGCCATTTTCTTTTCCATCATGTCTTCAGTTCAGTTCAGTCACTCAGTCGTGTCCGACTCTTTGAGACCCCATGAATCGCAGCACGCCAGGCTTCCCTGTCCATCACCAACTCCCGGAGTCCACTCAAACTCACGTCTATCGAGTCGGTGATGCCATCCAGCCATCTCAGCCTCTGTCCTGCCCCCAATCCCTCCCAGCATCAGAGTCTTTTCCAGTGAGTCAACTCTTCGCATGAGGTAGCCAAAGTATTGGAGTTTCAGCTTTAGTATCAGTCCTTCCAATGAATACCTAGCACTGGGTCTCCTTTAGAATGGACTGGTTGGATCTCCTTGTGGTCCAAGGGACTCTCAAGAGTCTTCTCCAACACCACAGTTCAAAAGCATCAATTCTTCGGTGCTCAGCTTTCTTCACAGTCCAACTCTCACATCCGTACATGACCACTGGAAAAACCATAGCCTTGACTAGACGGACCTTTGTTGGCAAAATAATGACTCTGCTTTTCAATATGCTATCTAGGTTGGTCATAACTTTCTTAGATGTACTTAACAATTAAGTAACTGAATCACATTATTGGAAGCCAACTTTTTTTGGGGTGGGTTTAATTTTTGATGACCTATCAGACCCTTGCACATTTGGTAGTAAATCTAGGTGCATAGCTGAAATTTTTGAAGAAACCAGATATTATTCCATTGTATGTGTTATTAATGTAAAGAATTTTGTTACAGTGGATTGATTTTTTTGTTTGTTTGTTTGATAAGATATTTCATATTTCACATTTATTGCAAGAAAGCTATTTGTGTGCAATGATGTGCTTGGTACTTTTTTTTTTTTAAGGTATTGCAAGAAAGCTATTTGTGTGCAGTGATGTGCTTGGTACTTTTTTTTTTTAAGGTAAAACTAAGTGGCAGAGCTAGGCAGTAATTCTCTTGGTTATGTTAAGCAATTTACCACAGTCACATTTCCTTGGTTCCGTTAACAAGTTTTTTCATGATTCCAAGTGGGTAAGTTATACCAGAGTATTTTAAGACGTTATGGAAGTGAAATGCTTACAGGCGCTGATAAACTAGTATTTTGTTCTCTGCCTGTTTATTCATTTAATCGTTCTCTGCATACTTCCCAGCAGGTTTTGGTGTTGGCTGTTGGTCACACATAGCTCCTCTGTTAATCCACCCCCCCATCCCCCTCACCCCACCCTCACTTTTTTAGGCTTTCTGTTCTCAATTTGTACACTTGAGAAAGTTGACAGAAACAAGGTGTGCCAGGTATAGAGACTTTTCACTTCATAGTGTGTAGCCTAAAGTTTCCACGTCTGGAAACGGGGCTGCTGATTCCCTTAGCTTTCCCGGTTGGTTTCAGAACCGTAGGCGTTGCCTGGAGAGGGCAGTCAGAAGCACATTTGGGTGTATAAATCACCCGTAACCGAGCAACCTGTGAAAAAAATATACAGAGTATCACAGGTCCAAAAACCACATACTCGAAGAACAGTTGAAGATTTAAAATTTTAATGTAAAATAAGCAAAGAATATGGATAGTTTCCAGGAGGAGTTGTTAGCTCTGCTTGGTATTCCACCGTCTTCTAGCAGAGCATCAGTGTTTGCTGAATGCATGCATGCCCAGACAAATGACTGACATCCTAACCCTCACCCACATCGAATATGTCCCAACTTCCTCCTAAGTAAAGAAATGCCTAATACAATAACCAGACATGTGTCCCTTTGAAACAGCATTTCCGCTTCTTAGAATTTGTTAGGGAAATAGAGAACTTGGCATAGCTTTCACACCGAGGTTTTTATAATCCAGGAATACTGTGTCAGATAGTCAAAGACTATCTCATCTGTCCATCCACATGTGTTTGTGCGTGTACATGTGTGCACAGATCTCTATGCATGTTCATTGTAAAATAATTTGTAAGAGTGAAAAATTGGAAATACCCTGGATGCCTCTCAGAACAAGATTAGTTAAGCTATAGTATACCCACACTGTTATGTTTAAAAAGGATGAGATTCCACTCCTCGGTGTATATCCAGGATATGTAAATACTAATTCAAAAAAAATACATGCGTCCCCAGTGTTCTTAGCAGCATTATTTACAATTGTGAAGATTAGGAAGCAAGCTAAGTGTCCATCAACAGATAAATGGATGGAGAAGATGTGGTATATATTCACTATATACACAATGGAATATTATTCAGCCATTAAAAAAGAACGGAATTGTGCCATTTGCAACAACAGGAGTGGATTTGGAGGGCATTGTGCTTGATGAAATGAGACAGAGGAAGATAAGTACTATATGACACCACTTACATGTGGGAGCTAAAATATAAAAAAGCTAGTGAAGTTAACAGAAAATAATAGACTCACAGTGAAAACAAACTAGTGGTTACGAGTGGGAAGAAGGAAGATTAGGCTGAGGGATTAAGAGCTACAAATTTAGGTATAAAATAAGTTATGAAGATATATACATGGGGAATATCGCCAATATTTTATAATGCCTGTAAGTGGAGTATAACCTTTAAAAACTGACTCACTATGTTGTGTGCCTGTAACTTATATAATATTGTACTGTACTATCAACTGTAATATCAAATGTACTTCTATTAAAAAAAAGAATACAAAAAAAAAGGATGAGGCTGATCTTTAGGTAAAGACACAAATGATAAACAAGGTGTATTGGATGGAAGTTATAAAATATTGAAGTATTGTTTCATCTTTGTGTATTTATAGTGAACACAGGTCTATTTACACATCATACCTGCATTGAGAGGGATTGTCTGGACATAAGCATAAATAATCCGTAACTTGTAGACATCTCTGAGGAATAGAAGTGAGGAGCTGTGTGAATTCTCTGAAGAGAGGGGGATATTATACCCTCTGTTTCTTTCCTGTTCAACTTTTTCAATGTATATTTTACTTTTATACTAGACAAAAAGACTCGGAAATCATATAGTATGTTTTAGGAACATTGTCATTAATATTTAAAATAAATATAACTTATTTGAATGGCTAATGTCTGTCTGGAAAATGTGGCTTTCAAGAATGATTTATATCCTTGAGAATTCTATATAAGTAAAATTTTTTTGTTTTAGAATGAGGCGGTAATGAATGACCTTACCAGATTGAACTGCCATGGTGTTCTTTATGGTGTGATAAATAGACGCCTAGTTCAGAAGTCATATTATATTGTACTCTCTTGAAGCAGCTTTAAGAAAATCCTGTTTTATGCTAGATGGGCTTATTGAGTTCTAGGGAACTTATGTACACTAACATCGGTTTCCCAAGGTACCCTTGTGAAGAAAAGAATTAACGCTGCTTTCTCTTCTGTCTTTTAGAAAAGCTCAAGAGGAGAACAAGAAAATAGTGCTTGCTGGCTGTGTTCCTCAAGCCCAGCCTCGTCAGGATTACCTCAAAGGGCTGAGCATCATCGGGGTAAGCTTGCGCCTGATGGGAATATAGTCCCACACTGTTAAAACTTGCCATGGCCCCTTATTTTCTGTTTCCAGGTAATTTACAAGCTTGGTTGCACTTCTGGATGCCCTTCACACACTTTCCCTATTGCTGTGAAAATTTTGTTATGTCTTTGTAACATTTGAACCTAGCATGGAAACATGTTCTAGGTTCTCTCATTTAAAAAAACAAAAACACAATAAAAACCATGGCATGGAATTTAACCTCGTTGATCATAACCTGGTCTGTGTCTGCCTTCTAGCGCTATCTCTCTCTGTATCATAGTAAATAGATGCGTCTTTTGGAATGTCCCACTCCCGTCACAGTTGTGCCCCGAATCTTGGCTTCACCATTGCGCTGTCTCAGTGTGTGCTGACCGCTCTGTGCCAGCCTCGACAGTCCTGTCTCTCAGTTTCCCTTTACGTATTATTCAGTTACCTTTCATTTACTCTCTCAGCATTTCACAGAGTTGTGAGTTTGGAGTTAACTTATATGATGTTTTGAAAATAGCCCACCTCTCTTTTTGAATTATTAGCTCCATGCCAACAGCTTTTCTATCTTTTTTTGAAACTCTGACCGTGTTTCTCCAGCCTTTCCCATGGTGCGAGAGATAGAGTAGGCAGTCTTTCAGGCAGTATTTGGTGACGAATGAAAGAAGTTTTCCCGTTGTCCTTTTATTGTCGGTGTGTTCCTTTCCCTGTCGGGCAGTAAGCTCTCTCCAGTCGGGAGACGATGACCTACTGTCTTTGTGGCCGTCACTGTTCACACATGCCCAGAGGCAGCATTCGAACGGCATTTGTTGACCACATGTTGGTGCTTCATCCTTTCCACCATTCTACTACAGCTGTACTCACGGGACTCAGTGGTGATCTTCTTTTAAAGAGGTTTCATAGTTTAAAAAATATATAAAAATATTACATGCTCATAGAAAAGACTGTATAAAATTGCCATCTGGATTGGACTCATTGGATTTTTTTTTTCTTCTTTCATATACTGTTGATAAGTTCTTATACTGTATTCTCAGTGTAATGAACTTGTTTTTTGCTGTGAAGTCCTTACCCCACTGGCAAATTTAATAATCTTTGAACAAACATTCTCCTGTTNCTCTGTTTCTTTCCTGTTCAACTTTTTCAATGTATATTTTACTTTTATACTAGACAAAAAGACTCGGAAATCATATAGTATGTTTTAGGAACATTGTCATTAATATTTAAAATAAATATAACTTATTTGAATGGCTAATGTCTGTCTGGAAAATGTGGCTTTCAAGAATGATTTATATCCTTGAGAATTCTATATAAGTAAAATTTTTTTGTTTTAGAATGAGGGGGTAATGAATGACCTTACCAGATTGAACTGCCATGGTGTTCTTTATGGTGTGATAAATAGACGCCTAGTTCAGAAGTCATATTATATTGTACTCTCTTGAAGCAGCTTTAAGAAAATCCTGTTTTATGCTAGATGGGCTTATTGAGTTCTAGGGAACTTATGTACACTAACATCGGTTTCCCAAGGTACCCTTGTGAAGAAAAGAATTAACGCTGCTTTCTCTTCTGTCTTTTAGAAAAGCTCAAGAGGAGAACAAGAAAATAGTGCTTGCTGGCTGTGTTCCTCAAGCCCAGCCTCGTCAGGATTACCTCAAAGGGCTGAGCATCATCGGGGTAAGCTTGCGCCTGATGGGAATATAGTCCCACACTGTTAAAACTTGCCATGGCCCCTTATTTTCTGTTTCCAGGTAATTTACAAGCTTGGTTGCACTTCTGGATGCCCTTCACACACTTTCCCTATTGCTGTGAAAATTTTGTTATGTCTTTGTAACATTTGAACCTAGCATGGAAACATGTTCTAGGTTCTCTCATTTAAAAAAACAAAAACACAATAAAAACCATGGCATGGAATTTAACCTCGTTGATCATAACCTGGTCTGTGTCTGCCTTCTAGCGCTATCTCTCTCTGTATCATAGTAAATAGATGCGTCTTTTGGAATGTCCCACTCCCGTCACAGTTGTGCCCCGAATCTTGGCTTCACCATTGCGCTGTCTCAGTGTGTGCTGACCGCTCTGTGCCAGCCTCGACAGTCCTGTCTCTCAGTTTCCCTTTACGTATTATTCAGTTACCTTTCATTTACTCTCTCAGCATTTCACAGAGTTGTGAGTTTGGAGTTAACTTATATGATGTTTTGAAAATAGCCCACCTCTCTTTTTGAATTATTAGCTCCATGCCAACAGCTTTTCTATCTTTTTTTGAAACTCTGACCGTGTTTCTCCAGCCTTTCCCATGGTGCGAGAGATAGAGTAGGCAGTCTTTCAGGCAGTATTTGGTGACGAATGAAAGAAGTTTTCCCGTTGTCCTTTTATTGTCGGTGTGTTCCTTTCCCTGTCGGGCAGTAAGCTCTCTCCAGTCGGGAGACGATGACCTACTGTCTTTGTGGCCGTCACTGTTCACACATGCCCAGAGGCAGCATTCGAACGGCATTTGTTGACCACATGTTGGTGCTTCATCCTTTCCACCATTCTACTACAGCTGTACTCACGGGACTCAGTGGTGATCTTCTTTTAAAGAGGTTTCATAGTTTAAAAAATATATAAAAATATTACATGCTCATAGAAAAGACTATATAAAATTGCCATCTGGATTGGACTCATTGGATTTTTTTTTTCTTCTTTCATATACTGTTGATAAGTTCTTATACTGTATTCTCAGTGTAATGAACTTGTTTTTTGCTGTGAAGTCCTTACCCCACTGGCAAATTTAATAATCTTTGAACAAACATTCTCCTGTTAAACAAACAGAACCTGAATGTTTGGGAACTTTAGTTTGTTTTTACCACTTGTCTGTTTACATTTTGATTTCTCTTGGTTTAAGTAATGAACTGAATATGGACTCCTGAGTTATCTTTTCGTGTCAAACTAACTTTCTCCATAAACATGATCCTGCTGTGTTAGGAAAATAGAAAACTAGTTAGAATGCTGTTTTAGAGACAAAGTATGGTAAAAGCTTGGAATTCATTTTTTAGTTTATCTCAAGGAATTAAGTTCCCAGAATAATAGAATTTCTGTAGCATGGCAGAAGCCTCCTCCCTGTGTGCAGTATAGAAACATTTCCCAGAAATCTACTGTGTGCTGTGAAGAGTTGAGTATATGTGAGGATCTTGGGGAGATTCTCAAGATGTTGTAAGAGAGGATGCCAGTGCTGGTGATACAGGAGACGATTTTCAGAGATGATGTAACTCAAGGACGTGGCAGTAAAAATTTTTCCCCGTTTAACCTAGCACGCTTTGTGTTCCGTCTCCTTGTCTTATTTTATTACCTTTTAAATTCTTTAGATTTACTTAGTTTCTTTACAGTTGGAGAAATAATACGTTTGAAGAAAGTGAATAGAAAGAAAATTCATGATCCTGTCACCCTAACACAATACTTATAACTTTGCTTATTCTCTTCAGGGGCTTCCCTAATGGCTCAGATGGTAAAGAATAGGTCTGCAGTGTGGGAGACCTGGGTTCAGTCTCTGGGTCAGGAAGATCCCCTGGAGAAGGGAATGACTGCTCACTCTAGTATTCTTGCCTGGAGAACTCCATAGATAGAGGAACCTGGTGGGTTTGCATAGCGTCAGACATGACTGAGCGACTAACACTTTCCCTTTCATCCTCTTCAGACTTTTTTTAACCTCTGCTTAGTTTACTTCATTGCAATGTCAAAACTATTTCGTGTCCCTGTTTTTCCATGAGATTTTATTCCATGAACTCTTGAACCATTTTAAGTCCTGTGTTAATACTCTACTGAAGGATATACCACAAGTTACTTAGCTGTTTTTAATTGTTGGCTATAAGTAGTTTTCTAATTTTTAGGAAATATACGTAATACAATAATGTTCATCAAGGGCTTTCTATCTTAAGATCAGCAGATTGTGAAAAGTTGCCAAAAGTAGAGTTGCTCTATCAATAACGACATTTCAGCATCGTAATATAATTATATCTGTAGTAATATTCCTAAAGTATAAGATTGTTCTCTGTCAACATCCTTTTACACAGCATTTGTATATGTGGCAGCTCTATGTCATCTGTCATAACTGACTGTGTCCAGGAGAACTGAAATCTTAAAAAAAAAAACTGGAGAAGGAAACCAGTATCGTTTATAATTGGCATTTGGAGAGATCCTTTTCTGAACAGGGCTTCCCTGATGGCTCAGTGGCAAAGAATCCACCTACCAAACAGGAGACGCTGGTTTGATCCCTGGATGAGGACGATTCCTGGAGAAGGAGATAGCAACCTGCTCCATATTCTTGCCTAGAAAATCCTGTGGACAGAGGAGCCTGGCAGCTACAGTCCGTGGGGTCACGTAGAGTCAGATACACCGTAGTGACTAAGCAACAACAACGGTAGTTTCTGAATAGAATCACTGAACTGCTACAAAACCAAAAACCTCTGAAACACAGTGAGTTATAGTCGAGTAAAGAAACAAATCATATTGGTTTACACAAAAGAATTCTGAAGTGTAAGACAATATGAAGATGTTTAAATTCAGTTATTTGGGAAACTGTTTTTAGGAGGATATTTAGAATTGTATTAACAGTTAAATTGCAGACTGTGTGAAACCTGTTATTCCCTCTCAGTATTTCCCTCATAGTGTTTCTATGATGGCAGCATTAATAGAGATGGAAGGAAGACCAGCTGTAACCACGTCCTGCGCTTCCACCTCCTGCTAAGATTTGTGTTTGTTGTCCCTCAGTACAGGGAGGGTGGTCTACTCTGTTGACCAAGTGATTGAAGTAAAAAGCTTTAGATTGTGAGCAAGGAACTTATTGCAACCCTGGGGTTAAAAAGACATACTGTCCCACGTTTGCAAGTGCTCCTGGAGTAAGTATTTAAGAAGATGTTTACTCAGGAAGAGTGATATTTGTTACTGGTTCGACATGCTAACTTCCACCCATATCAGCCTTTAGAAATGGGACATTTATTTTGTTTCCATAATCAGAGATAGCAGTGTGGTGAGGGCACATGGTAATTGGTGATTTGACGCCTGGGCTTTATAATATCATCTCTTAATCCCTTCTGAATCCAGTTGTGATTAATATTATCTTTGTGGTGGGATAGAGAAAGAGGGTAACAATATCAAAACCAGAGGTAATACCTATCAACCTCTGGGTCCAGAAGTACTGGCTTCGGTGGCAGTAATCTTTAGTTCAGATTTCTCTCATCCTGGTTTTTTCCTTATAGTAAGAGAAGAGAAAGGACAGATTGAAAACATATATATGTTGGATAAAAAGATCTTTTTTTTAAACCAAAACCCTTTTCCTAATGTGATTAAATGAAGTTTATTTGTAGAATATAAATTTACAAAAATAAATTTATAGATAATTAGTGCAGAATCAAGATCTTTTCCATTTTTAAGGAATCTTGAAACATTTTACCTTACCGTGAAAACAGTTATTTCTCTTTTGACAAATACTTCAGTTCAGTTCAGTTCAGTCACTCAGTCATGTCCGACTCTTTGCAACTCCATGAATTGCAGCACGCCAGGCCTCCCTATCCATCATCAACTCCCGGAGTTCACTCAGACTCACGCCCATCGAGTCCATGATGCCATCCAGCCATCTCATCCTCTTTCGTCCCCTTCTCCTCCTGCCCTCAATCCCTCCCAGCATCAGAGTCTTTTCCAATGAGTCAACTCTTCGTGTGAGGTGGCCAAAGTACTGGAGCTTCAGCTTTAGCATCATTCCTTCCAAAGAAATCCCAGGGCCGATCTCCTTCAGAATGGACTGGTTGGATCTCCTTGCAGTCCAAGGGACTCTCAAGAGTCTTCTCCAATACCACAGTTCAAAAGCATCAATTCTTCGGCGCTCAGCCTTCTTCACAGTCCAACTCTCACATCCATGCATGATTACTGGAAAAACCATAGCCTTGACTATACGGACCTTAGTCGGCAAAGTAATATCTCTGCTTTTGAATATGCTATCTAGATTGGTCATAACTTTTCTTCCAAGGAGTAAGCGTCTTTTGATTTCGTGGCTGGAGTCACCATCTCCAGTGATTTTGGAACCCAGAAAAATAAAGTCTGACACTGTTTCCACTGTTTCCCCATCTATTTTCCATGAAGTGAAGGGACTGGATGCCATGATCTTTGTTTTCTGAATGTTGAGCTTTATACTTAGAGTTAACTATTCACCTTGCAGTTAGTTTTCATGCAGTGCTACCTTTTTCTTTTTTTTCAATCCCCACCCTTAATTGTTTACATTGGTTACTCTGTGGCTAGCTGTAGGTAGTTCCAAAATTGTGTGAGTGCTCTATTGAATGCTATTTTTCTTCACTTTGTTCATTTTTTGGCAGAAAAGTTACTTTTAAATTAGCCAGAAAGGATGTTCTCTTTTAAAGTTTGGTAGCAGGAAAAAATAGCAGACATCAGAGCTCAGAAAGCCAGACTTTAAATCCCAGGGTTGCCACATCAGTCTTCCTTCTAATCAGCTAGTACTTACTGAGTACCTACTAAGTGCTAGCTACTGTTCCCAGGTGTGAGGGATAGAGTGGCTTATAAAAAAGATCCTTGTCCCCATAGAGCTTACATTCCAGTTCTTGGGGAGAGAAAACTGGTTTGAGCCCAGGACATCTTCAGCCTCCTGGAGCATTTGGTGGGATGGGTCCCTAGGCAACAGGGAGATTGATGAGGTGGGAATTTCTTTAAAAGGGTCAGATGCAAATACACTTTGTGTCCATCAGCTGGGAGTTCTGTTAGGAATAGACAGCTGAAATCGTATTTATTTACTTGAGCTCTTGCTGAGGTGGTGTTATTCCTCAGTCCTTAGAGTACTCATTGATAGCCATGACGTTTATTAAGAAGGTTGGTTTTTATTCTGTTACATGAAAGCAGGCTTACAGAACTATACATTTCGTGTAGTTTTTTGTGCTGGTAAACAAAGACTTGCATCTGAACTTGGCTTGGTGTTGACTCATTAGCCTTGTCTTTGTGTTAATATCTCTAGAAATACTAAATAACTGAATTAATAAACTGGTTGTAACATTTTAAAATATGCAGTTCAAAGCGGAATATACAGTTGGATGTTCAAAATCTGTGAGTGATAGAACTTCCTGATGTGCCAGCTGTGAGCCCTGCAGGCAGGTGCATATTTTCTTTGGAGAAATGAACAAAAATGTGCTTTAACACAGGTGTCCACTTATCTCAGGGACTATTACCAGGTTGTCTTGCAGTGGTTTAAACATTTTTTCAGGCAGGCTACTCTAATCCCGAAGAGTCAGATAGCATGGTGACCCCATATATGAATGTTAATTTTGAAAATTATGTGTTTAAATAAGGGAACATCTGAAAGAGGATACGTTTTAGAATATTTCTATGATATACTGTATTCCAAAAGGTGAATTCATGAAATGAAACAGTGTCCCTGTAACAGTAGCATTGATATTGAGGGCAAAACTTGAGAAACTATTCTTCTATTTTTTTTCTACTTCATGTCATTTAATATTTCTTCTTGTAATATTCATTTTTTTTAACCTTTAATAAAAATGACATCATTGGAACAGAATGACGGGTAGATGTAAAAGCCCATTCATTTTCGTGCCTTCCTAGATCTATTGTCTTTACTTTTTTGGGGGCCTCTATCTATATGTGTACATATTTTTCACCTACTGAAGTATATAAAAGGAGGTCTAGCATACTACGATTCAGGTTCATGTTCCTGGCCCACTGCTTGTTAGCTGTGTGACCTTGTTCAAGTTACTTAGCCTTTCTGTGCCTCAGTTTCTTCATCTGTAGTGTGGAGAATAGTAATAGAACCTAACTCTGAATTTTGTAAGGGTTAAAGTATTTAATAAATGTAATGTGCTTAGCATGGTCCCTGGCACATCATTAGTGCTCTGTATTAGCTTTTTAAAATTATTTAATTCTCTTACTAGTAGGATTAACACTGAGCACAGCTGTGTGCCTGGAATGAAGCTATCTGCTAGGGATACAGAGTTGAATAAAATTTGTTCCCTAAANAATAAATGTAATGTGCTTAGCATGGTCCCTGGCACATCATTAGTGCTCTGTATTAGCTTTTTAAAATTATTTAATTCTCTTACTAGTAGGATTAACACTGAGCACAGCTGTGTGCCTGGAATGAAGCTATCTGCTAGGGATACAGAGTTGAATAAAATTTGTTCCCTAAAGACAGTGAAATCTGAAGAGAGCTGCAAGTAATCATGATAAATACACCTAAGGATACAGTCTGGGGGGGACACAGAGGTTAAAGTTGTTCTTGACTTGGGTTTCAAAGGTCAAGTAGTGGTTTGATGAATGGAGGAAGGGGAGAAGGCTTCTGAGCAGAAGGCTCATATCTAAGGAAAAGCATGTGTGCTTAAGGGTGCCATGGAGGTAGAAGGAATATCAGGAAGTGTGTCCTGATTTGAGTATAACTTGGAGGCACTGGCTTGAAGAGGTGTGGTTTGAAGTATTGCCAACTAGTGATAGATAGAGTGGAAAGGAGGAGTCAGAATCAGCATGACTGGGTTAAAGATGGGGATAGGAATAAGACAGTATGAAAAGGTGTTACAAGCAGTATAATCTGGTGGTTATTTCTATATACTCTTTGTTCATTATTTTAAACTCTTCTTGTATGTTATTGGTACTAACTTTTCTCTTTTAAGTAAGATTTATTGGGATAGAATAACATGTAATGAAATCACCATTGAGTTTTATGTGGAACATTTCCATTGCACTGAAAAGTTCTCTTATATCCTCCACCCCCTACCCTCAACAAATGTAAACAGGGTCCCTGGAAATCATACTTCTGATTTCTGTTCCTACAGTTTTGCCTTTTTCAGATGTCACATAAATAAAATTATGAACATACCTCAGAGATATAGTGGGTTTGATTCTAGACCACTCCAGTAAGGCAAACATCACATAAAGCAAGTCACATGATTTCTTTTTTGCTTTTCAAATACATATAAATATTATAATTACACCATATTATAGTCCCTTGTGAAGTGAAGTGAAGTCGCTCAGTCGTGTCCAACTCTTTGCGACCCTGTGGACTGTAGCCCACCAGGTTCCTCCGTCCATGGGATTCTCCAGGCAAGAATACTGGAGTGGGTTGCCATTTCCGTCTCCAGGGGAATCTTCCCAACCCAAGGATTAAACCTAGGTCTCCTGCATTGCAGGCAGATGCTTTAACCTCTGAAGAATCTGCCTGCAATGCAGGAGACCTGGTTTCGATTCCTGGGTTGGGAAGATGCCCTGGAGAAGGAAATGGCAACCCACTCCTGTATTCTTGCCTGGAGAGTCCCTGGACAGAGGAACCTGGCAGACTGTAGTCCAGGGGGTTACAAGAGTTGGACATGACTTAGTGACTAAACCACCACCACCATAGTCTCTTAAGTGTGCAATAGCACTGTGTCTAAAAAATATATTCATACCTTAATTTTAACTGCTTTATTGCTAAAAATGCTGTGATCTGAGTCTTCAGTGAGTCATAATCTTTTTGGGAGTAGAGGGTCTTAACCTCAGTGTTGATGGCTGCTGACTAATCAGGGTGGTGGTGGCTGCAGGTTGGGATGGCTGTGGCAATTTCTTAAAAGAAGGCAGTAGTGAAGTTTGCCTCATTGATTGACTCTCCTTTCCGTGAAGGATTTCTCTGTAGCCTGCAATGCCATTCGATAGCAGTTTTCCTGCCAGAACTCTCCAAATGAGTCAGTTCTGTCAGATTCTGCTGCTTCTTTATCAACTATGTTTATATAATATTCTAAAGCCTTTTTTGTCATTTCAATAGTCAATTGAGTTTGCTGTCTTATGTGGGCACAGTTCATGGTGTCCAAAAATAATTACAGGAGTGACGTTAAAGGTCATTTATCTCAGATCACCATAACAAATATAATAATGAAAAAGTTGAAAATATGGGGAGGATTACCAAAATGTGACACAGAGATAGGAAGTGAGCAAATGCTGGAGGAAAAATAGTTCCAATAAACTTTTTCAATAGCATTTCCATAAATCTTCTCTCTCTCTCTATATATATATAAAACCCTCAGTATTTGTAAAGTGTGGTAGTACAAGCTTTGCCTCTGCATGTGTTACTTGGTTTTTTCACTTAGCATAATTCATTCAGTGTTCATACATGTTGTGGTTAATAGTTTTTTACTTTTTATTGTATGGAGTTATTTCACTATATGGATGGACCACAGTTTTTCTGTCCGTTCAGCTAGCTGATGGAAAAGTTGTGTTGTTTGCAGTTTGGGGCTGTGAAGAAGGTCCTGTACACATGTGTGTGCAGTCTTTGTGTGTCTGCATTCTCTTGGGCGAATACCTTGGAATGATACTGGTTGGTCCTGTAGTTAGCATTTGCTCAGCCTTTTAAAAACAGCCAAATTGTTTTCCAAAACAGCTGTACTGTTTTGCATTTCTACCAGCAGCTCAGTGGCTTCACCTCTTGACCAGAGCTTGGTCCTGCCAGTTTAATTTTAGCAATTGTATTAGTAGATTGGTATTAATAGTATCTCATTGTGGTTTTAATTTGCTTTTCTCTGTTGACTAGTGATGCTGACCATATTTTTTGTGATTATTTGCTATCCATATATCTTTAATAGAGTGTTTGAATTTTTTTTTTTTGTAATCACCTTCTCTTTTGGTGACCTTGAGTTAGGAAAGTGTTTCTTAGATAGGACACAGACACAGATACACACACACACAGAGCACTGTTTTTTAGGACAGGAAGGAAAAGAAATGAATAAATCGGACTTTTCAAAGATACTGTTAAGATGAAAAGATAAGCCACGAACTGGAGAAAATATTTCCAAAACATTTACCTCCTAAAGGTAAATACCCAGAATATCCAGAATATATGAAGGACTCCTACAACTCAATAGCAGGGAATCAACCTATTTTAACATGGGGGAAAATGTGTGTGTGTCTTTTAATCACTATTTTTTATTGCCTTTTAAAATACTGATATCGTGGAAGCTTGGAATTTGAGGGAGAAGGGAATGAGTGGGTAATATCTCCTGTGGTTTCAAAACTTAAAATTTATGTTTCCAGGATCTAGGAACAGGTCTGATAAAATATATAATTTTTTCTCTTTTAACCTCCCCCCTCTACCCTTTTTCTTTTTCTTTTTTTTTAAGAATGGAAGGGATTTGTTCAACTCTTCAATTTGTTTGCAGTTTACCATGGTGAACACTTACAAGCTCCAAAAAGCCAGGGATTTTTTTTTTTTGGCTCTTATTTTACAGCTTTATATATTTTATATTATTTTCTGTACTTAGTACAGTGCCTGGCTCAGTAAATATTTGTTGAGTGGATATTTAATGATTAAATATACTTGATTAAATATCAAGTATGCATTTATGTTTTTCCATATTCTCAGTTTTACCAGCAGCATTTAATTTTAATTTATATTATATGTATATGTATATTATATATATGTTTATGTTTTAAATATACTTGATTAAATATCAAGTATGCATTTATGTTTTTCCATATTGTTCTCAGTTTTACCAGCAGCATTTAAGTTTAAAATGTCTTTTCCTTCTTTGATGCTCTTATGTTTTTTTCTTAATGTTTGAGTTTTATATGTTGCTTAACAAATAACCATAAACACGGTTGCTTAAAATCACATGTTTATTATCTTATGCTTCTGGAGATGAGTTGGACTTGGGTTTTGCTGGGCTAAACTCAAGGTGTTGATAGGGTTGCATTCTTTCCTGGAGTCTCTGGGCGGGGCGGAGGGGGTGGTCTTCTTCCTTGGTCTCTCCAACTTTTAGAGGAACCACATTCCTTGACTTGTGGCCCCTTCTTCCATCATTATGGCCAGCAGTGCTATCTTTTTCTCTGCACCTTCCTCTAACATCACCTCCCATCTCCTGAGACGGGAAAGATTCTCAGCTTTTAAGGACTAACAGGACTAGATTGGGCCCCTTTGCCTAATCCAGGTTAACCTCATCATCTCAAGGAAGTCCCTTTGCCTTGGAAGGTAACTTACTCTCCGGTGCTATGGATCGTTACTGGAACATGTTTGAGAGAATAATAATTCTGCCCACTACATGCAAATTATTTATTGATGATTTACATCCCTCATGTATATGTTTGTTTTAATTCTAACAGTTCTGTTTTTTCCAACTTTAGTATTGCTTGAAACAATTTTTTACTTTATAACATGTCCTATTATTTAATATGGCCATAATATTCTAATGTCGCAAGGAATGTTTCCTTATATAATTGAGTTTAGTGTGTTGATGAGCTGCTTAAGGTTTCTCCCTCTCCTTCCTCAGAAAGTTTTATAGGTATTTTAATTAGATTTAAGAGGGAGAAGTTCCTGGTACTGATCCCCATTTTGCTGGCATCCATCTAGCCTGGCTTCATCTTTCACTTAGTAATTTTTATCTCTTACTTAGTGTTCATCACTCACTGGTACCATTCAGGTAGAAAGTATGCTTTCAATAGTGTGTGGAATGTGTTGTCACATAACTTTTGATGAAAGGGCTATTTCTACCACTGGGGAAGAATTTTTCTCAATGAAGAGATGAAAGGGGATCATGTACTGGCAGATGAGAGAGGTTTTTTTTTTTTTTTTAAAGTTAAACCATATGTAGCGTCAAATGCTCTTTTGTGTAATTCATGAGTAAACTTGTTCAGGGGCTTGTGAATTCAAGAAATTTTACTCCAGTAGAGTTAACTAGTGACTGCTCTGGACTTCCCCAAATGTAAGTGATTTGCAAATTGAGTTCTCTTCCAATAGCATTTATAGAGATAGGGACTTTCCTTAACATCTTAAAGAAAAATTTTTTTAGAGAGAAAAATTTTTATTTTTAACCATGAAGTCAGTATTGAATTTTAACCTGTCAAATGCTGATTATTGGATCAAACTCCCATTATGGTAAGAGTGAAAAATCTGAATATATACTTAACGGAAAAGGCTTTTTATAGTATAGTTCCTCATAGAAAAAGAAAAGCTTTTTTTTTTTTTTTTTTTTCCTTTCAAAGATTGATAGAATTTTTAGGTGGTTTTAAAGTTTTGGTCTGATATTGCTTAATTAGAGTGAAATGACAGATTGTCCTAGTTTATTTATGTGCAGGTGGGGTTAAGAGTGCTACTGAGAGAGAGCCTCTGTAGCTGTGTTGATGTGTATCTATATGTATAACTTTTGTTACTCCTGAAAGGATCTGAAGTATCTTGGGATAAAATCAAGAGATCGTGAAACCCCAGCCAGATTCATGCAGGTATAAAAAGACCCACACCAAGTAATAGAGGAATATGGATGAAGAGGAGTTTTTGCACATTTTCGATAGTATTAGCCTGAGCCATGCTGTTGAGACTGTTCTGTTAATCCTTCAGTGACTTCCTTCAGCGGGTAGAATAAAGTCTCATCTGCACAGCCTGAGCGGCAAGGTCCTCCACAGGCTCCCTCCTCCGATGATCTCACTTCATTACCTCCACGGTGCCCTCATTCGCCATGGCTTACGTGTCTCTTCCTCTGTGTGTGATCTTCCCCCTGGAGGTTCACGCTAGTGTTTGTGGCGTATGGCTCAGGTCCCCAGCATTGACACTGCCTGTCCAGAGGTTGGCCTGGACCACTGTGAAAAACTGCCCTCTCCTCCTCCAGTCACTCCCACATTTTGCTTTCTTCATATCATCTGTCATGATAGGATATGAACATGTTCCATTGTTAAGCTGTTTATCTCCCCCAACCAGAAGCAGGGACTTGGTGTTTTTCGCCATTAGTTCCCGGGTTCCTAGAACAGTCATAGTGCTTGGTTGGTGCTTAATAGATACGTGTCGAGTGATTTGTGGATGAGCATTTGGGGGGATGGTTGTTGCCTGGGTTCACTTGAAAGTCCAAGTTCAGTTGCGTAGCATTTTGTAGTTATTTAGCAATGATGTCTGCATATAAAGGAAAAGGGAAATTCAAGAAACCTGCCCCCTCGGTGCCATTTCTAGATAAGATTGACTGAGACTCAGTTCAGTTCAGTCGCTTAGTCGTGTCCGACTCTGCGACCGCATGGACTCTAGCACACCAGGCTTCCCTGTCCATCACCCACTCCTGAAGCTTGCTCAGACTCATGTCCATCGAGTCGCTGATGCCATCCAACCATCTCATCCTCTGTTGTCCCCTTCTCCTCCTGCCTTCAGTCTTTCCCAGCATCAGGGTCTTTTCAAGACTACTTGGTTAAGAATTTAGCAGGATACCTTCATGCCTATGTTCCCTCAGCCTAGGAAATAGTAGTAAGTGTCTACTGCCGAGGGATGTTGTGAGGGTTAAAAGTGATGGTGCATGTGGCGTGTTAGTACGGAGCCTGCGGCAAGGTAATTGCTCATTATTACTAGTCATTAACTTATCTAGTTGCTGGTTGTTGAGAAAAAAGGATACTTCATGCACATACTAAAGCTGTATCTCTGACTGCGGGACAGTTTCAACCTCTTCCTGGTCTGTACTTTTATTTTAGCCTGGTGGCAGAATTGTGTTTGAGGTGTGTTTCCTGGGGCTGCCTGTATCAAGGCAACCCGGTGGCTATGTTAGCCATACTCCCAGTTGCCAATACCCACAGGTGTGTATATGAATCGATTAAAGTTAGAATTCAGTTCCTCAGTCACAGTTAGCCATGTTTCAAGCAGGCAGTAACTACATGTGACTAGTGGCTCCATGTTGGACAGCCCCACGTGTAAACGTTTCTCTCGTTGTAGAAAGGTCTATTGGAGAGCACCGCTCAAAAGAATTAGGAAGCAGACTAGCTCTTTTATTTGCTTTGGGTACCTTTGTATAGGTTTATTTCTTGAATATATGTTGTGTTATAAATTTGGAGTAGTTCATAATAGCTGAAAAAATATTTTTATGGGCTTCTTTTAAAAGTTCTGGAGCAGAATGACTCATGAATGTTATTTATGAATTGTTTATTCACCAACTCTTTTCTTCATTGTCAAGAACATATGGAGTCTGTAACAGAACATACTGCATGTCTTTTTTTCCCCCTGTATATTTATAACTAAGTGCCTGAAGGACACAAGATACTGTTTTATTTATTTTATTTGAATTATATGCCTGAGACTGAGCTCTTGTGTATTCGGGGCTACAATTTATAGTATTAATTAAGAACAGCTTTCTTTTTCTCCCCAGAATGAATTCAGTGTATTCTTCATTATTCTATGTGAATCTTGAGTTTGTTTTCGTTCATGATTGTTTTTCCTTCTCTCCCTGCCTCCCACCCTGAGCTCTTTGCCTGCTGACCTTTCCTTCTTCCATTTAATTCCCCCTCCCTTGGCTCTTGTCTTTCTTCACTGACTCCTCCTCTTTCTTTTTTTCTCCCACTGCTTCCTCCAGTAACCTCCTTACTAGAAATGGAAATGACATAATATTCTCTTTAAAGCATTTAATGAACTTCTCCCCTGCTTTTTTGTAATCAGGTGCCCCCCCTTCCCCCCACCTTTTCCTTAAAGATACATGCAACAGTTTTTTAAAGATATAATTGAAACACCATACTACTCTTCCATTTAAAGTGTGTAATTCGTGGTTTTTAGTATATTCGCAGAGTTATGTGACCGTCACCACAATCAGTTTTTAAAATATTTTCATCACTTCAAAAAGAAACACAGTACTCCTTAGCAGTGCCTCTCCCGTTTTTTCCCCTCCCATCTGTAGGCAGTCACTCATCTACTTTGGCTCTCAAGGTTTCCCTGTTACGGTTATTTCGTTTGGATGGAATCAGACAATATTTTTTTTCCCTCTGGCCTCTTTCCTTTAGCGTAATGTTTTTAACATTATTAATACTTCATTCCCCTTAATGGTTTGATGGTACTTTGTTGTATGCATAATACCAGATTTTGTTTATCTGTTCATCAGAAACTGGGTGTTGGGTTGTTTCTCCCTTTTGCATATTATGAATAATGCTGTGACTGTGTACAAGTTTTTTGTGTGGACATATGTTTTCATTTCTCTTGGGTATCCACCTAGGATTGGAATTGGTGGATCATATTCTTTAGTGGTCTGAGGATCTGCTAGACTGGTTTCCAAAGCAGCAACATGATTTTATTACATTCCCACTAGCAGCATGTGATGAGGGTTCCAATTTCTCCATATCCTTGCCCACACTTGTTACTGTCTGTTTTTTTTATTATAGCCATCCTAATGAGGATGAAGTAGTATTTCATTATGGTAAAATATGTATAACATAAAATTTACTGTCTTAACCAACTTTAAGTGTGTAGTAGAGTGGTGTTAAGTGCATTCACTCTTCTGTGTAACCATCACCACCATCCGTCTCCAGAACGTTTTCGTCTTTCCAAACTGAAAATCCATGCACATTAAACAATAACTTTCCACTTCCTCCACTGTGGTTTTGATTTGCATTCTTTGGTTGGCTAGTGATGGTGAACATCTTTTCATGTGCATATTGGCCATGTGTATATCTTCTTGGAGAAGTGTCTGTTCAGATCTTTGGCCCATTTTTAAGTGGCTTATTTATCATTTTACTATGTTGGAATAGTGCTTTATATAGTCTAGATTCAAGGCTCTTCTCAGGTATATGATTTACAAAAATTTTCTTCCGTTTTCTATGTTGTTTTGTTATTTTCTGGGTAGTGTCTTTTGATGCACCAAGAGGTTTTAATCTTCACATTCAATTTGCCTTTTTCTTTTCATCGGTCATACTTTTGATGTAATAGTATGAAGCCATTGTCTTATACACAGTTCATTTAGCTTTATGGCTGTGCTTTCTTCTGAATTTTACAGTTTTAGCTTACCTCCAACTTTTCACCTGTTCCTTCCACATGCTATTCTGACTCTTCTCTTGAGATCCTGCTTCTTAGTCAGTCCATGAGCTGTGAAATTGGGTGCAGTACCTCGTTTGAACTGCTCTGTCTCCAAGTGCATAAGAAAGCACTTTTGTTCTGGTTCCATCATTGAATTATTTCATATTGCACTTCTTTTATGCTGCCTTCATCCTTAACTGATGTGTCGGTTGTTCACCTACACTGGCTGGGAAATTTGACCAACTCTTCCTTCCTGTCCTACTGGTGTTTCTAATATTGTGGGCAACCTGAGTGTCCATTTGGAATGTCTTATCAACATTCTAACCTTCCTTCCTTTCCAACTCTGGTGGTTATCACTTTTATCCTTTTTCAGCAAATTGTTCTCATGACAAGATCTTGCCATTCTTCAAAAATGCTAACTGCTTATACCTGTCCTCTGTTACCACCTCCTGTTCTCTTTTTTTTCTTTCTCTCTCTCTCTCCGCTCTCCCTCTTACCCATCCTCCCCTTCTTTCCTTGCTTTCCCCAATGCCCAGCCACTTTGTTTCTCCTTCTTGGCTCTGGTCTCCAACCTGTACTTGAAGTATCATCTTATTCAACATGCATAGTTAATTTCCTTTTTTCTGTATCCTTCATGCCCATCCTATAAATCTCTCCATGCTATTTCCTCAGCCTTTTGAACCTTCCTCACATATGTTGGGAGAAGGCAATGGCACCCTACTCCAGCGCTCTTGCCTGGAAAATCCCATGGATGGAGGAGCCTGGTAGGCTGCAGTCCATGGGGTTGCTAAGAGTCGGACACGATTGAGCAACTTCCCTTTCACTTTTCACTTTCATGCATTGGAGAGGGAAATGGCAACCCACTCCACTGTTCTTGCCTGGAGAATCCCAGGGACAGGGGAGCCTGGTGGGCTGCCATCTATGGGGTCACACAGAGTCGGACGCAACTGAAGCGACTTAGCAGCAGCAGCAGCACATAAGTTGTTGTTCAGTCACTAAGCTGTCTACAACCCCGTGAATTGTAACACACCAGACTTCCTTCTCCTTCACTGAGTTTGCTCAGACTCATTGTTCATCACATATGTTAGATGTTCAATAAATGATGAGTGAGTGAATGAATGATAGAATGAGCAAACCTTGGATCAATTTATTTGAGTGTTCGGTTCCAAGGCCCTGAGAAAAATGACAGCTATACAAGGAATCACTGTTAAAAGTTCATGGTATCTCAGTACTTCAGCAATTTTTATGTATTTCTAGTCTTTACTTCTCTTAAAAGGTGCTAAACCTTTTAACACATATTTTAAACATCCATTGTGTTCTTATTTAACAATATTCTTTCTCATAGCAGACGAACTTCTATTCCATGTAGGAAATCGAGGCCAACAGATGGGAATCTTGCTTAGTATTCTCTGGCTTCTACAAGAATAATAGCATCTGTTTTCATGCTTTCCTCCTAACCCCCTATTTCAGAAGAGGATGACTTGGCCCCTCTCCCATTCTGGGCTTGTGTCTCTACTGGTGTTTTGGATCTTACTCTCTCTACCTCCTGAAGGACCTAGCTCTATTAATTATTTCTTCTGTTTCCAGTTCTTTTTTCTCCATGGCCCTTCTCTACTTAGCGTGTATACTTTAAAAAAGGAAAGAAAGAAGGAAAGAAAGAATTGATACACTGACACATGTATACTCAGTTTTTTTTTTTTTAGCTACAGGAGTCCTTTCTCTTTTTTCCTACTTTGCTTTTAGTAAGCATCGTCTAAATTAGCTGTCACCATTTTCTTATGACTCGTGATTAATGAACTGTTTCTCCTGAGTTAATTGACCCCCTTACTGTTAAATCAGTTTGGTCTTTATGTTACTAGTTATCTCTGAAGCATTTGACACTGTTGGCTACTTCTTCCTTTTTGAACTCTCTGCTATCTTAGCTTTGATCACATTCTATTAATATAAGGAAGCCATGTGGATTTCTTTTATAACCAAGCTTAATGGTTCCAGTGGTTCTAGGTGGACATATGCATCTCCAGTTAGGTAGGTTTATTGAGGAGTGAAAATCTAACTTTGAGATTTACTTTGCCTTTGACAATTTCTGAGCAATTATTATTACCACTGCCATCGTGCTGGGCTGAGTGATCACAGGTGGAGCTGGATTCAATGTGTTCTCACACGTCTTCCCTTATTTCCTATAAGGCACTGAGGCCAAAAGAATGTTTCAAAGAGATTTAATAAAGTGTTTTTAAAAGCTTCTTCTTGTTTCAGTTGAGCTTATTATGACATTTTTGCATAATAATGAAAGATTAAGAGAAATGTTCATCAATAGGGAAATGCGTGGATTGTTGCTGTTGTTCAGTTGCTAAACCGTGTCGATCCCATGGATGGCAGCACGCCACGCTTCCTTGTGCTTCACTGTCTCCCTGAGTTTGCTCAAGCTCATGTCCATTGAGTCATTGATGCCATCCAATCATCTCATCCTCTGTTGCCCCCTTGTCTTCTTACCCTTTATCTTGCCCAGCATCAAGGATTTTTCCAATGAGTCAACTCTTCACATCAGGTGGCCAAAGTATTCAGAGCCTCAGCTTCAGCATCAGTCCTTCCAGTGAACATTTTGGGTTGTTTGCCTTTAAGATTCACTGGTTTGATTTCCTTGCTGTCCAAGGGACTCTGAAGAGTCTTCTCCAGCACCACAGTTCGAAAGCATCAGTTCTTTAGCACTGAGCCTTCCTTATGGTCCAACTCTCACATCTGTACATGACTACTGCAAAAACCATAGCTTTGACTATACAGACCTTTGTCAGAGAAGTGATGCCTCTGGTTTTTAGTACGCTGTCTAGGTTTGTCATAACTTTTCTTCCAAGGAGCAAGCACCTTTTAATTTCGTGGTTACAGTCACTGTCTGCAGTGATTTTGGAGCCCATGGGAATGAAATCTGTTACTGTTTCCATTTTTCCATCATCTATTGGCTACAAAGTGATGAGACCAGATGCCATGATCTTCGCTTTTTGATTGTTGACTTTTAAGCCAGCTTTTTCACTCTCCTCTTTCACCCTCATCAAGAGGCTCTAGTTCCTCTTCGCTTTGTGCATTATTGTTATATCTATACATAGGATAACAGGCACTAGTAAAATGAAAGAAGTAGATCTAGGTGTATTGATGATGTCTAGAAAAAAAAATCAAGGAGCAGTTCTATTACTTTGTCATCTATCTCATTATTTGTAAGGGGGAAAAAACACTACAGAACAGAACTATGTATAAATGTTTAACAATTGGTATCTACTCATCAAACCATTATGAGTGAGTTCATCTGAGGAGTGGAAATGGAGGGTGTTATGAATTACTTTATTTATCTTTAATATTTCTGTTTTGTAATAGAACAATAATGATTTTGAAAATTTTAAATGTAGAAAAAAATACCAACTTATGACCTATTCTTACTTGTCTTGCTCTCTTTCCTCTAGCTTCTTGGGCTACAATCTTTGCTTGTTTTCGTTTTCCTTCCAAACTCTAGCCACTCTTCTGAATCCCCTTAGTGGCGTCTCCTGTCTTAATCCTGTTTATGCCTCAAGAGTCACCTTTGGTTCTCACTAAGCATTGCTGGATTACTCAGACATATTTTATTATTAATATTTTCCCCCTGTGTTCCCATGGCACCCTGGGAAATCTTTAGTCACTGGTGTCTAGAGCAGGAGCTGTTATTTGATTTTGTATTCCATGGACCTGAGCGGAGTACTCAGCACGTGGTAGAAATTCATTAAAAGGGGTTTCAGTGTTAAAATAATAAAGCATCAAATTTGGAGTAGATCTTTTTAATACCAGCAAATCCTTTTTTGTAGGTTGTCGTATTATGCCATTTTCCTTGAAGCTCTGTGTGAAGATACATGTTTTAATTAAACTGCAGTTTATATCTCAGAATGTGCTGAGTTTATATTTGATAGGCTATTCTAATTGAACTCCAGGCAGTTTATTTAAATGTAATATGATTTCTTTAATTATAATTGTAGGATGGAGAGTGATAATTTCATACTTCATTGTAACACAAAACAATATGGAGTATTTTTATACTATCTTCAAATGCTTTAATTAAAGAAGACCTGCATTTGTGTGTTTCAGAATGTGTTCTCTTGCCCCAAGCAGAAGGATAAACAAAAATTAATGTTTCTTTTGCATATAAACTGCTTGCCTGACAGTTTGTTTTCTTTTTAGGTTCAACAGATAGATCGTGTAGTAGAAGTTGTGGAGGAAACAATTAAAGGTAAATGTTGAAAGTGAGATAATGTGTATGTTGTTTGAACTGTATCATAGATGAAGTAGGTCTAAGTGTATTGATGATGTATAGAAAAAGCAATCAGGGGACAGGTCTGTTACTTTACCTGTCACTATCTCATAGTTTGTAAGTGGGAAAAAAACACTAGGGAACAACTGTGCATACATGTTTAACACTTGGTATCTACTCATCAAACCATGTGGTATTAGGGGGTGTTATGAGGGAGATAATGTATATGTTTGAAATCTGTCATGAAAGTACTATACTTATCATTTGTTAAGGATTTTTATGAAAGTTATTTTTGGACAGAAATCATAAAATTTTGTCCTTGCCTGCTTCGTGCATTGACCAGTCCCGTATGGGAGGCATATGTTTGTTTGGCTTTTTATTTTAGTGTAAAATAGACTTAATTTGAATCTGGGATCAGGAAGATAGGATTTAATCTTAAAATAAGGAAATGGATTTATTTACTCTTTTTTTCGGTTTTATTGAGGTACAATTGACATTTTTTGCTTGTTTTCACATAATTAGTTGTAGTTATTCCTTCTGATAGTACTCAGTTTTGATTTCTCTTCTATATGTAAGTTTTGTATTTACACCAAAAAATAGAATTATTAGCCAGTATTCTTTGAAATAGATTCTTATTGAAGCCACTGAGGAGTAAACCATTCCTAATTCTGTGGATTAATTTGTAAATATTTATAGTCTACTTCTGTTAGATTAGCACGAATGAAAACTGATAATATGATGTTAAAATATAAAGTGAATTGAGGTTCTCGCTTAAAATTTTAACCATTTTTAAAATAAATGCAAATTTGGTGTTTTTTCTTAAAGTCTACTTCCACAAAGTTGATATTTTTAACCACATATTTTTCCTGTAGGATTGTATTTACTACCTTCTACATGCTGTTACTCATTAATTTTGAATCTTTAATTTACTCTTGTTGTTGAGTTGCTAAGTTGTGTCTGACTCTTTGCTAGCCCATTGACTGCAGCACTCCAGGCTCCTGTATTCTCCACTGTCTCCCAGAGTTTGCTCAAATTCATCTTCATTGAGTCAGTGATGTTATTTAACCATCTCATCCTCTGCTGCCCCCTTCTTTTACCTTCAGTCTTTCTCAGCATCAGGGTCTTTTCCATTGAGTTGCCTGTCTGCATCAGCTGGCCAAAGTATTGAAGCTTTAGCTTCAGCAACAGTCCTTCCAGTGAATATGCAGTGTTGTTTGCCTTTAGGATTGGCTGGTTTAATCTCCTTGCTATCCAAGGAACTCACAAGAGTCTTCTCCAACACCACAATTCAAAGGCATCAGTTCTTGGGCACTCAGCCTTCTTTATGGTGCAGATTTATTTAATTTATTAAATGATCACAGAATATGAGAATTTTAGACTTACATATTAGTCTTCCTTCAAATTTTGAGATAAAATGAAATATCAGGATTAAAACTTTGTAGCAGTGGTAAGTTTGAAACTTTTTTTAAAAGCATACCTCAGCCCTATCTTATAAGGTCCAGAAGTACTAGCATTTATTGTGCACTTACAGAGTGACAGGCACCGTGGAGTAAGTCATTTCAATGTTTTACAATAGTGCTGTGAGGTGAGTGCGTCTGTTTTCCTCATTTTTCAGGAGAGGAAGTTGGGACACAGGGGTATACGGGTAGTAAATGCGGAGTTGGAATCTGAATCTAAGCATTATGACTCTGATGCCCCTGCTCTTAAATGTGCCTTCCATTCACACTCTACTATGACTGCTCTACTCTCTCCTGGTTGGGAATCACTACCTTAACAGCTGTTCAACTGAGTTTCTTAAAGTAGTGTTTTAGGATGCTTGAGGATTCTGTTGCTTGTCTTGAGTACCTGGCATATACTGTTGCTGTTGTTTAGTCACTCACTTGTGTCTGACTCTTTGTGACCCCGTGGACTGTAACCCACCAAGCTCCTCTGTCCATGAGTTTTCATAGGCAAGAACACTGGACTGGTTGCCATTTCCTTCTCCAGGGAACATTCAGGAATATTCCCAACCCAGGGCATGAACCTACTTTTCCTGTGTTGGCAGGCAGGTTCTTTACCACTGAACCATCTCAGAAGCCTACCAGGCATATACTAGTCCCTAAATTATATTATAAAAAACTAAATGACAGTGAAGACAGGAGAAAAATCTAGCAGACTATGGGTGTGGCTATGACTTTTTAGATGATATACCAAAGAGGGACTGTCTGTGAAGGATAATTGATGAGTTGAACCTCGATAAAATTAAAAACTTCTGCTCTGCACAAGATAGCATCGCAAGAATGGGAAGGTGATGCATAGACTTTTGCAAAAGACATACCTGATTAACTGTAATCTAAAGTACACAAACTACCTCTTAAAACCCAGCAATTGGAAAGTAAACAACCTGATGAAGAAATGGGCCAGTGACTGTATGAGAAACGTCCCCAAAGATACACAGGTGGAAAATAACCATATGAAAAGATGCTTCACATCATATGTCGTCAGGGATGATACCAACCAGCCTCTTTGCTCCAGGAGTTAATTCATTAGTACAGATTCAGATTTGCTTGAAAGGAGCTTATTATGAATAACAAAAGATGCCCCTCCCACTGCTGTCACTAAGGAAGTAACAAGAGTTTTAGGAAATCAGTACCAGGAATGAGGGATGGTTATGTATTTCTGTATCACAGTATTACAGAAGGCATTTCACTTCCAGGTTGGTTTAATTAGGGATAGCCTCTCACTGAAGATTATTTTTTGCTTAAGTAGAATTATTGGAGAGATTGTAGTTGAGTTTTTGATAGTCTACAGCAAGAGTTGAGTTGAAGATGAAGTTGAAGTGGAGTTGATGTGGGTGTTCACTGGCAGGTTGGTTTGAGATAGGAAGGTTGAGGATTTAAATCTTAGTAATACAAATTGGGAAAGGAGTAACTCAAGGCAGTACATTGTTACCCTGCTTATTTAACTTATATGCAGAATACATCATGAGAAATGCTGGACTGGGTGAAGCACAAGCTGGAATCAAGATTGCTGGGAGAAATATCAATAACCTCAGATACGCAGACGACACTACCCTTATGGCAGAAAGTGAAGAAGAACTAAAGAGTCTTTTGATGAAAGTGAAAGAGGAGAGTGAAAAAGCTGGCTTAAAACTCAACATTCAGAAAACTAAGATCATGGCATCTGGTCCCATCACTTAACGGCAAATAAATGGGGAAACAGTGAAAATAGTAACAGGTGTTAGTTTTGGGGGCTCCAAAATCACTGCAGATGATGATTGCAGCCGTGAAATTAAAAGACACTTGTTCCTTGGAAGAAAAGCTATGACCAACCTAGACAGCTTATTAAAAAACAGAGACACTACTTTGCCAACAAAGGTCCGTCTAGTCAAACTTTGGTTTTTCTAGTAGTCATATATGGATGTGAGAATTGGACTGTAAAGAAAGGTGAGCGCCGAAGAATTGATGCTTTAGAACTGTGGTGTTGGAGAAGACTCTTGAGAGTCTCTTGGACTGCAAGGAGATCCAACCAGTCCATCCTAAAGGAAATCAGTCCTGAATATTCATTGGAAGGACTGATGCTGAAGCTGAAACTGCAGTACTTTGGCCACCTGATATGAAGAACGGACTCATTGGAAAAGACCCTGATGCTGGGAAAGATTGAAGGCAGGAGGAGAAGGGGATGACAGAGGATGAGATGGGTGGATGGCATCACCGACTCAATGGACTTGAGTGTGAGTAAACTCTATTGGTGATAGACCGGAAGGCCTGGCGTGCTATAGTCCATGGGGTCACGACTGAGCGACTGAACCAAACTGAATACAAGAGAATTTTAGAAACAGAAGAAATAATTTTGGTAGATGTCCTTAGCTTGCAGATCAGGAAGCTGATCCAGGAAGGAGTTACGTGACTCATCTGAGATCTTCTGGTTAACGGAAATTTGGGACTGATTTTTCCATTCTTCACTTTCTATTTCTTCTGCCAATCCTTACTTTCATTAGGACAGCACAAGTTAGTGAAATAATGTCGTCTTTGCAACAGTTAACTACTTTCTGTCTGTCTTTCAATAAGTTATTTCTCTGAGGCTCAGTTTAAAATGGAGAGGATTAAATGGGTAAGCCTTTTGCAATACCTCAGATATACTAGGGGAAAATTCTTGTGTATTTATTTCTACCTGTTTAATACTTAGGCTGCTGGAATAATCTAACTGACCTTCAGTAGTAGAGATGCTCCTTTCAATTGGACTGTGTATACAGCCCTCATGTTCTGGAAATGTTTTCCTCTCCTGCATGTGTACCTTCAGTGGTTGCCTGTTACCTACCAACTTAACTGGTGACTTCTGCCTCATTCTGCCATTTCCACGGTTTCTTCCATCACTTCCATACTAAGCCTTTTGTTCCAGCCAACTGGACTGTTTGGTGTGTCTTGTATATTATTTGCAATTTGCTCTACATTTGTCTTAGGAACTTACACATAAGCAGAGAAGTTCTGTTTGCCCGCCAGACCGATTCCCTGCCCTTCCCCACCTCGACGTGCGTCCATGGAGGCAGACCTGTGTGGACTACAGTGGTAGGATCCTTGTTACCTGGTGTCTAGTTGCATTTCTCCAGTTAGAGGTGTGATTAGAGTATGAAATGGGAAGATTTCATTCCCTTCCCTCAGTTCTTTCTTCCCTGCTCATCCTAACCCGAAGATTGTAACTCCTGTCAGGTGGCCCTCTTTAGTCATCTGTTTATCTCCTGGTTCCTGTAACTCTTCTTTTCCTTGGCTTTTTCAGGCCCAAGGCTGGAAATAGCATCCTGTTGTTGCTTGCCTGAGACTCTTGCATTGTCTCTTGTTGGTCTTCCTAACCTTGCCAAACTTCAGTGATTAGTGCCTTTATTAAAATCTCTTCCATTATGCAGTGTGCCATCTGCTTTGCTGGGACCCTGGTTGGTAAATGCTCGGTGGAGAAGAAGGCTCTGCCCAGAAGGGCCAGATGGAATACAGGCTGACTAGGGGATTCTGCTGTAACTGTTTTCTTTCCACGTTTGATTCCTGTTGGGCTCCCTTCATATGTCTTCCTTGATGGGGATTTGGACACATGGCCTCTACCACAGCCTGTTTGCATTGTTTTTACATTATATGAAGTCATGTTTTTTTAAAAAAACATATTAATAAGATACACTGGGGACAAAATACCTAAATATATTGTATTGGGTTGGCCAAAATGTTCATTCAGGATTTTCTGTAAGATGTTATCGAAAANTGTCTTCCTTGATGGGGATTTGGACACATGGCCTCTACCACAGCCTGTTTGCATTGTTTTTACATTATATGAAGTCATGTTTTTTTAAAAAAACATATTAATAAGATACACTGGGGACAAAATACCTAAATATATTGTATTGGGTTGGCCAAAATGTTCATTCAGGATTTTCTGTAAGATGTTATCGAAAAACCCAAACGAATGTTTTGGCCAACCCAGATAATTATAGTAAAACTGTATAAAGCATATTCCTTTTATGTCTCTCTTGGTTGGAGGAAAATGAAGAATTTAAGTTAACACTTAAAGACTTCTCAATGTTTTTAACACTGAAAATACCATCCATATATATCATTTGCTTTAGGAGAGACTAAATTATAATGACTTTAGGATTTTCTTCTGTGTCATCTTCACAGTTCAACAAGATATGTAGCTGAAGCTAATGGGAGGAGTACAATATTTAAAGGATATCAGTTCAGTTCACTTCCTCAGTCATGTCCGATTCTTTGTGATCCTGTGAATTGCAGAACACCAGGCCTCCTTGTCCATCGCCGACTCCCAGAGTTCACTCAGACTCATGTCCATCGAGTTGGTGATGCCATCCAGCCATCTCATCTTCTTTCGTCCCCTTCTCCTCATGCCCTCAATCCCTGCCAGCATCAGGGTCTTTTTGAATGAGTCAACTCTTCGCATGAGGTGGCCAAAGTACTGGCGCTTCAGCTTTAGCATCAGTCCTTCCAAAGAACACCCAGGACTGATCTCCTTTAGAATGGACTGGTTGGATCTCCNGTTGACTTCTCATCAGAAGCAACAGTCAAAGGCAGTGGAGTGATGCATTCAGTACTCAGAGAACAAAACTGTCAACTAAGATTTCTATATCTAGCAAAAGTATCCTTCACAAATAACAGCAAACTAAAGACATTTCCAAATAACATTTTTTCTCGATTTACAAGAAATATTAAAGATAATTTTTCAGGCAGAATGTGGTGCCAAATGGAAATTCCCAGGAAGAAATGAAGAGTGCTAGAAGTGGTGTTTATGTGGGAAAATATATTGTACTCTGTACATAGATATTTTTAACATTTAAAAAAACATGCAATTGTATAAAACAACAATTCTAGAATTATACTTTTGGGTTTATACAACTATTTGAGGGCTTCCCTGGTGCCTCAGATGGTAAGGAATCTGCCTGCAATGCAAGGGACCCAGCTTTGATCCCTGGGTTGGGAAGATCCCTTAGATAAGGGAATGACTGGCCACTCTCTCCAGTATTCTTGCCTGGAGAATCCCATGGACAGCGGAACTTGGCAGGCTACAGTCCATGGGGTCGCAAAGAGTCGGACATGACTGAGCAACTGACACTTTCGCAGCAATGTGTGATGATTTATGTGATGACAGTAGCACAAAGGAGAAGAAGGAAAAGAAGCTGGGACAGTTGAATATCTGTGCGGAAAAATAAAGTTAGACCTTTATTTAAAAAAGTAACACAGTGGGCCCTGCTGCTGCTACTACTGCTACTAAGTCACTTCAGTTGTGTCCGATTCTGTGTGACCCCCTAGNCAGTAGCACAAAGGAGAAGAAGGAAAAGAAGCTGGGACAGTTGAATATCTGTGCGGAAAAATAAAGTTAGACCTTTATTTAAAAAAGTAACACAGTGGGCCCTGCTGCTGCTACTACTGCTACTAAGTCACTTCAGTTGTGTCCGATTCTGTGTGACCCCCTAGACAGCAGCCTACCAGGCTCCCCCGTCCCTGGGATTCTCCAGGCAAGAACACTGGAGTGGGTTGCCATTTCCTTCTCCAATGCATGAAAGTGAAAAGTGAAAGTGAAATAGCTCAGTCATGTCCGACCCTCAGCGACCCCATGGACTGCAGCCTTCCAGGCTCCTCTGTCCATGGGATTTTCCAGGCAAGAATACTGTAGTGGGGTGCTATTGCCTTCTCCCAGTGGGCCGTAGACCCAATTATTAGAGTGAAAATGATAAAACTTGTAGAAGAAAATGTAGGAGAAATCTTGGAGCTCTTGGTCTAGTCAAAGAATTCTTAGATATGACACTGTTTTATAGCATGAACTATAAAATAAAATATAGTAAGTTGAGTTTCATTAAATTTAAAAAAGCTTCAGTTTTCAAAATATGCTATCATGAAAGTAAAACTGTAAGCCACAGACTGAGAAAATATTTACAAATCATATGTCATAAAGGTCATATAACCAGAATATATGAAGAATTCTTGTAATTCAATAATAAGACAAACACTGCAAATAAAATATTGGCAAAATACTAGAGCAGACATCTGCACTGGTGAGGGTTCCCCAGAGAAAGAGAGCCCAGTAAGGTGTGTGTGTGTGTGTGTGTGTGTGTGTGTGTAAAGGCATGTCGTATTATGTTACTTGCTCCCACCATCAAGGAGGCTGAGAATTCCCAGTAGTCAACAAGGTGAAGACTTCAGAGACGTGATGTGTAGTTCTGGTCCAAGCCCAAAGGCCAGAGAATCAGGAGAGATTACGATGTAAGTTCTGGTAAGCAATTGGGAACGCATGAGACCCCAGAAAATCTAATATTTCATTCTCAGTCTGAAGGCTGGCAAAGACTGACTAGTCAGCTCAGTAGTCAGGTGGGGGGAGTTCCCTCTTACTCAGCTTTTTTGTTCTATTCAAGTCTTTGATTAATTGCATTATGCCTACCAGTATTAGGCTGAGCAATCTGCTTTACTCAAGTCTACTAATTCAATATCAGTCTCATGCAGAAACACTCCCACAGACACACCCAAAATAGTGTTTGGCTAAATATCTGGACACCCTGTGGTCCAGTCAACTTGATGTATAAAATTAACCATCACAACATATTACCAATTGGGAATACAGTTGGCTAATCACATGAAAAGGTGCTCAGTATCCTTATCATCATAGAATGCATAGTCACTCAGAACACTATAATATACCATGACATGCCCACTAGCATAGCTGTTCTCAGAAGTTACAGTATGAGGCCTTGGTGATGTGGAGAAACTCAGACCCTCATACACTGCTGGTGGGATATAAAATGGTAGCTGCTGCTGCTGCTGCTAAGTCGCTTCAGTCGTGTCCAATTCTGTGTGACCCCATAGACGGCAGCCCACCAGGCTCCCCCGTCCCTGGGATTCTCCAGGCAAGAACACTGGAGTGGGTTGCCATTTCCTTCTCCAGTGCATGAAAGTGAAAAGTGAAAGTGAAGTCGCTCAGTCGTGTCTGACTTAGCGACTCCATGGACTGCAACCTACCATACCATGCTCCTCCATCCATGGGATTTTCCAGGCGAGAGTAATGGTAGCACTTCTTTCAAAAACAGTTTTTTCTTATAAAATTTAAATTTACGGCATAACCCACAATTTTCCTAGATATCTATCTAAGAGAAATGAACACATATATCTGCATGGAGATCTGTATTCAGATATAGAAGCATTATTATAAAAGATGTTAATTGGAAATAATCCAAATGTTCATCAGCTGATTGATAGATTAACAAAATGTATCTTTGGTTTGGAGCAGGGATAGACTATAAATAAGCTTGAGGGAATTTTGGAGGTGATGTTCTAAATGTTCTAAAAATGGGTCAAGATGACTGTATAGCTGTATGAGTTCACTTAAAATTGTTGAATTGTGTATGTACAATGGGTGAGTTATATAGGATGTACCTCAGTGATACTATTAAAAAATTATATGCATGCATATAAATAAAATGGCAAAATAATAATTAGGAAATATCAAGCAGATGGAAATTCTTTGTTCAGTTCTTCCAACTTGTCTGTTGGAAATCTACAGTTAGTTCAGAATTTTAATGGGTCTTAGTGTTCTGATTCTTTTGTAATGGTATTTGAAAAATTGTTTAAAGACTTTTTTTCTTAAAAATCCAACCCTCATGTGTCATTTTATCTTAGCTTTTTATTTTTTACTTCTTTGACAGTTTGCCTTGAGCAGATGATCTGCTTTTGCACTTGGCCTTCAGGACCAGTGCCCAAGTAAACTCTTCCTACTTCCTGTATATGTCTATGTTAGAGATCACTCAGACCTGTGGAATGACACTCTGACAATATTCCTATTTTTCTCATCTGTGCAGTATAAATGTGCAAATATTCTAAGCAAAGCACTTATGACTGGAGGACTTGGCCACAGCTGTCTTTCCCTTTGGTAGTATTACTTAGGGTCAATGATCATATCTTCTCTGGGTCATTTTTGTTTGTTTTCATAAAACAAAAAGTTAAATGCAAATATCAACACATTTGTTGAAAGCAGTAAAGTGATGTTGTATGACTCATGCTCACATATATTTATGTGCTTTATTTGAAGGTCACTCTGTGAGACTGCTGGGTCAGAAAAAGGATAATGGAAAACGTTTAGGGGGAGCACGACTGGATTTGCCAAAGATTAGGAAGAATCCACTGATAGAAATCATTTCCATCAATACTGGGTAAGCTTCTCTTGCACTTACTCATTAAACATTCAGTGTACTCTAGTTTTTTGTTTGTTTGTTTGTTTTCCTAGCTATATGATATAGGAAAGTAATTGAACATTTCCATGGGAAGGAAAAATAAAAAATGAATTTTTTAAAGAATCATACCTGAATATCATTCCCTCTAAGATGTTCCCGGTACATAGTTACACTTATATTTGCAGCAAAGGTTTTTATCTTTATGAAGATAAAAAATAAATTAACATTATTCTAACTTCTCCTTTTTGGTTATAAACACAGATTTTATTTTTCAGCTCTGACCTTGGATAAAATCTTTTTAAGAAGAGTATTACATTCTGTAAAATGGTTACTACACCTATCATCTTTGACTATTTTTTGAGTGGGTTTTATAGTAAATATTGCCCAAGATCCTAACCATATTCTGATTCTTAACTGTCTGAAATGAAGGTTTTCAGTGTTACTTTTATGAGCCTTAAACTGCAAATAAATACACCTTGTGACTGAATATCAAGTACTCTGAGTTCCATGTTGATCTGAAGCTCTGCCTGACTCTTAACTCCTGGGATAACCAGGAGTTATTTCCTTGGTTTTATTTCCTTTTGTTTAAATTATGACTGCATCTGATAAAGTTACTTATTTCCCACTTTGATCTACATTATCATAGGCTGATAATAAACTTAAATTTAAACATCAAGGGTTCCCTCCATTTATGCATCTGCCTCACATTTCCCACAGCTTTAAGCCTTCCTGCTCCTTTAAAATTTTATCTTCCTTCCCTCTTTTACAAAATTGTTCTTTACCTGCCCTTTGCTTTCTTCATGCTCTTTCCCATTGAGAACAGGTGAACTCATCTTTCCTGCTTCAGCATCTTCCTGCCTCTTTCCCAGCCCATGCCATCCTTTACTTCTACACATTGGCAAGTGTCTTGTCACTGGTCATCTTTGCTCTTGTCTCATCACCTTCTGGTTCATCCCACCACTGCGGCCAAAGATCAGGGAATGTTGATTTTTCCCTAAAAGCCCTGGGGGACTTGCAGCTGATTTTGTAAACTTGTCCAGGACTACATCTGGCTCTCAGTGTGAAAGATTCAGAACCACCCTCCCCGCCCCACCACCGCCGCTGCCGCCATCTGCCCCAAGCAAGTCTTACTACTTCTCCACTCACTTTGGGCAATCCTGCTGACACTATTGCGTGTCCCTTTCTGTGGGTGGCTGCTTGTTCCTCCCTCATGGCCAGACTGAATACTTTCCTCTACACCTACAACATTCCCTGTTTGCTTGATTGTAGCAGTTTTCAGAATGTATAATTTATATTTTCTACTACATCAGGAGCATCGTGAATTTGGAAAGTATTTCAGTTGTCAGTGTTACTACCTCTGACTTCAGTGTCTAGTACAAAGTGAGTACTCCATAAATGTTGAATTAATGTTGTATTTTTAAATTATTTCTGATTTATTTGGCTATACATTTTTCAAAATTTTCCCATAGGTAGCCATCGTACATGCATTAAGTTAAATTCCTTCCCCTATATTATAATTTAACATTTTCTTCTCTTGGACTTCAGTTCAGTTCAGTCGCTCAGTTGTGTCCGACTCTTTGCAACCCCATGAATCGCAGCATGCCAGGCCNGTTCACTCTTGCCATCTCCTGTTTGACCACTTCCAGTTTGCCTTGATTCATGGACCTGACATTCCAGGTTACTATGCAATATCGCTCTTTACAGCATAGGACCTTGCTTCTATCACCAGTCACATCCATAGCTGGGTATTGTTCTTGCTTTGGCTCCATCTCTTCATTCTTTCTGGAGTTAATTCTCCACTGATCTCCTGTTGCATACTGGGTACCTACCGACCTGGGGAGTTTCTCTTTCAGTATCCTATCATTTTGCCTTTTCATACTGTTCACAGGGTTCTCAAGGCAAGAAAACTTANCTTGCTTTGGCTCCATCTCTTCATTCTTTCTGGAGTTAATTCTCCACTGATCTCCTGTTGCATACTGGGTACCTACCGACCTGGGGAGTTTCTCTTTCAGTATCCTATCATTTTGCCTTTTCATACTGTTCACAGGGTTCTCAAGGCAAGAAAACTTAATTGGTTTGCCATTCCCTTCTCCAGTGGACCACATTCTGTCAGACCTCTCCACCATGACCTGTCCGTCTTGGGTGGCCCCACATGGCATGGCTTAGTTTCACTGAGTTAGACAAGCCTGTGGTCCATGTGATCAGATTGGCTAGTTTTCTGTGATTATGATTGCAGTGTGTCTGCCCTGTGATGCCCTCTCTCAACACCTACCATCTCACTTGGGTTTCTCTTACCTTGGACATGGGGTGTCTCTTCACGGCTGCTCCAGCAAAGTGCAGCCATGGTGCCTTACCTTGGACGAGGTCACCTCTCCTGACCTGGAATGTGGAGTAGCTCCTCTTGGCCCTCCTGTGCCTGTGCAGCCGCTGCTCCTCGAACGTGTGGTTGCTCCTCTCGCCCGCTCAGTCATGTCCGACTCTTTGTGACCCCATGGACTGTAGCCTACCAGGTTCCTCCGTCCATAGAATTTTCCAGGCAAGAATACTGGAGTGGGTTGCCATTTCCTTCTCCAGGGGATCTTCCCCACCCAGGGACTGAACCCAGGTCTCTCTCATTGTAAGCAGATATTTTACCATCTGAGCCACCAGGGAACCTATAAAGTTGTCAGTAATGGCAAAGAAAATTGTCTGAAATAATTACTAAAATTTTAATAATGCTTGCCTTTGGATGGTGGGTTTTGGTGTGATTTATAGTGGCCTAGTTTATTTTGGAGGCTCCAAAAATCACTGCAGATGGTGACTGCAGCCATGAAATTAAAAGATGTTTACTCCATGGGAGGAAAGTTATGACCAACTTAGACAGCATATTAAAAAAGCGGAGACATTACTTTGCCAACAAAGGTCCGTCTAGTCAAGGCTTTGGTTTTTCCAGTGGTCATGTATGGATGTGAAAGTTGAACTGTGAAGAAACCTGAGCACTGAAGAATTGATGCTTTTGAACTGTGGTGTTGGAGAAGACTCTTGAGAGTCCCTTGGACTGCAACGAGATCCAACCAGTCCATCCTAAAGGAGATCAGTCCTGGGTGTTCATTGGAAAGACTGATGCTAAAGCTGAAACTCCAGTACTTTGGCCACCTCATGTGAAGAGTTGACCAACTGAACTGAACTGAAACCTTCTTTTATATTTCCTGTATTTAATTAAAACATATATACATGAACTTATTAGATTTTACTCCAAAAAATCCAACAAAACCAGTTTTTTTATTAATAAAAAGGAAAAAAGACTAATATATATATTATTGCAATACTACAGCAAGAATGCATTTACTTATTACTTATGGAACTTTAAAAAAACAAACTGCCAGGATATAGACTAAAATATCACAAGCAATTAATCTCTGGATGATAGGATTCTAGGTGACTTATTTCCTTTGGTATAATTTTTCTCTATTTTCTAAGCTCACACAGTGCACAAATAGAACTTGTGTAATAAAAATAGGCATACAGAAAAAATAATGATGTAGATTGTTTATCAATGCTGAATGGTTTCATAAATGGATTACTAAGTGAAAAAAAATACAAAACAAAATGCAGGAACTTCCCTGGTAGTACAGTGGATAAGAATCTGCCTGCCAGTGCAGGGGACAAGGGTTCGATCCCTGGTACGGGAAGATTTCACTCGCCATGAACCATCTAAGCCCGTGCACTGTAACTATTGAGTCCACACTCTAGAGTCTGGGAGCCTCAACTACTGAACCTGTGTGCCCCAGCTACTGAGGCCCTCGTGCCCCAGAGAAGCCACTGCAATGAGAGGCCCATGCACTGCAATAAGACCCAATGCAGCATGCCTCCAAAATGGATTGGCTACTTGATTTACATTTGTGTTAGTGTCAGCCATACAGCAAAGTGCATCAGCTGTACAGAAACATATATCCACTCTTTTTTCAGATTCTTTCCCCATACATGTCATTACAGAGAACACTGCTTATCTTTAAATGGTTGAATTATGGCTAATATTTGTTCTATGTTGTATTTTCTTAATATTCTGCATTAAGAAAGAAAGTTGCTCAGTCGTGTCTGACTCTTTGTGACCCCATGGACTGTAGCCTACCAGGCTCTTCCATCCATGGGATTTTCCAGGCAAGAATACTGGGGTGAGTTGCCATTTCCTTCTCTAGGGGATCTTCCTGACCCAGGGATTGAATCTGGGTCTCCCGCATTGTAGGCAGATGCTTTACCATCTGAGCCACCAGGAAAGTCCAATATTCTGCATTAGTCATTTATAAATTCTATAATGGAATAGAAATATTACTAAATAAGAAAAGTCAGAAGCACATAAATGATAGGATAAGAGATTATTTGGGTTAGGACCCATAGGTTTTCATATTAAAATATCAGATCATGTGTTAGAATAATAATACAGTTCCTGTAACTGAAACATCAATTCAGTTCAGTTCAGTCACTCAGTCGTGTCCGACTCTTTGTGACCCAATGAATCTCAGCACACCAAGCTTCCCTGTCCATCACCAAATCCTAGAGTTCACTCAGACTCACGACCATCGAGTCAGTGATGCCATCCAGCCATCTCATCCTCTGTCGTCCCCTTCTCCTCCCACCCCTAAACCCTCCTAGCATCAGAGTCTTTTCCAATAAATCAACTCTTCACATGAGGTGGCCAAAGTACTGGAGTTTCAGCTTAAACATCAGTCCTTCCAATGAACACCCAGGACTGATCTCCTTTAGAATGGACTGGTTGGATCTCCTTGCAGTGCAAGGGACTCTCAAGAGTCTTCTCCAACACCACAGTTCAAAAGCATCAATTCTTCGGCGCTCAGCTTTCTTCACAGTCCAACTTTCACATCTATATGTGACCACTGGAAAAACCATAGCCTTGACTAGACAGACATTTGTTGGCAAAGCAATATCTCTGGTTTTTAATATGCTATCTAGGTTGGTCATAACTTTTCTTCCAAGGAGTAAGCATCTTTTAATTTCATGGCTGCAATCACCATCTGCAGTGATTTTGGAGCCTCCCAAAAATGAAGTCTGACACTGTTTCCACTGTTTCCCTGTCTATTTCCCATGAAGTGATGGGACTGGATGCCATGATCTTTGTTTTCTGAATGTTGAGCTTTAAGCCAACTTTTTCACTCTCCTCTTTCACTTTCATCAAGAGGCTCTTTAGTTCCTCTTCACTTTCTGCCATAAGGGTGGTATCATCTGCATATCTGAGATTATTGATATTTCTCCCAGCAATCAATTTCAGCTTGTGTTTCTTCCAGCCCAGCGTTTCTCATGATGTACTCTGAGTGTAAGTTAAATAAGCAGGGTGACAATACACAGCCTTGATGTACTCCTTTTCCTATTTGGAACCAGTGTGTTGTTCCATGTCCAGTTCTAACTGTTGCTTCCTGACTTGCATATAGGTTTCTCAAGAGGCAGGTCAGTGTTCTGGTATTCCCATTTCTTTCAGAATTTTCCACAGTTTATTGTGATCCACACTGAAACATAAANTTTTCCTATTTGGAACCAGTCTGTTGTTCCATGTCCAGTTCTAACTGTTGCTTTCTGACCTGTATACAGTGAGGCTGTGGACTTTTTAAAGCTTGCTGGATATTTCCTTTCACTCTCTCATCCTCTTGCATCTCTCATGTTACTGTATAGGACTTCCCCTTAGTAAGTAAGTTAGCAAACGTTCTTCCACCATTAAGAGGATTCAGTTCATACTGTCACTCCTTGAGGTAAGTAAGATTTTCTAAACTTTTCCGATTGCTAATCATTCTTCGGAGTCAATTGGAGCCTTATCACTTGTTCCAGATGAAAGTATCTCTGTGAGTGTTTGTCAGTGATATCACTCTTAACATCTTTACCTTGATTTTTTTTTAAAAATCTCTGATAGAGCTCATAGCTTTTTTTTTTTTGGTTTGTTTATAATTAAATATTTTAAGAGTTCTATGGGTAATTATTTCTTTCAAGTGAAAATGATCACCTTCATCAAAATCTTAACGCTTTTCAAAGTTTCATGGCTTTCAAATTAAATATGGTTATACAAATTTCATTTAAATGTTGTATTTATCAGTTAGAGAAATTCTTTTGTAACAAATTTCATTCCATGTATTGGTAAATTATCAAAGTGACTGTTAAACTCTACAGTTTTACAGTTCTAAATTAAAATGTAAAAGGGGTGTATTAGTTGCTTTAGCCAAGGAACAAATTGAAACTCAGATCATGCTAGATTGTGGATGAGCTGAGACAACTATTTATTTGATCGTATTGTGTATAATATGAGTACCTTTATTTCTTAAGTAACACTTACCTTTTCCTTCTATACTGTCCCAGTTCTATGTTCAGTTATTCATCCTTGCTGTATTGCACATATGAATTTGGTCCACTCTGTTCCTTGTCCCAATTTACAATGTTTTGTTTCTTTTTTTGAGATGAACCTTTTGAGGTTAGCTGGCCCTTGTCCAGTGTCACTCTTATTTCTGACTGTCCCTCATGGGGTAAGAACTGCTTGTAGACATAAATAGGCACATGTTGTCTAATAGGATGATAAAACTATATGAATATGACTCAATACAAGTGAGAATAAAATTAATCATTGCTAATGTATATATCAATGCCAAAGAATATTCAAACTACCATACAATTGTGCTCATTTCACATGCTAGCAAGGCAATGCTCAAAAATCCTTTAAGCTAAACTTTAGCAGTACATNTTGTCTAATAGGATGATAAAACTATATGAATATGACTCAATACAAGTGAGAATAAAATTAATCATTGCTAATGTATATATCAATGCCAAAGAATATTCAAACTACCATACAATTGTGCTCATTTCACATGCTAGCAAGGCAATGCTCAAAAATCCTTTAAGCTAAACTTTAGCAGTACATGAACCGAGAACTTCCAGATGTACAAGCTGGATTTAGAAAAGGCAGAGGAACCAGAGATCAAATTGCCAACATTCCTTGGATCATAGAGAAAGCAAGGGATTTCCAGAAAAACATTTGTTTCATTGACTACACTAAAGCTTTTGACTGTGTGGATCACAACAAACTGTGGAAAATTCCTAAAGAGATGGGGATACCAGACCAACTTACCTGTCTCCTGAGAAACCTGTCTTCTGTATGAGGGTCAAGAAGTAACGGTTAGAACCGGACATGGAACAACAGACTGGCTCCAAATTGGGAAAGGAGTATGACTGAACAATAATAATAACAATGTATGTTAAGTGCTTAATATGTGCCAGACACAATTCTGTGAAATGCATATTTTCTCCTGTATTTAATCCTCAGAACAGCCCAGATTTTTTTAGTAGATGAGGAAACTAGGTTACAGAGAGTTTGGTGACTTCACATTGTCCTGCAGCTAGTAGGTGGCTGACACTGTGATTTATCCACTGTTCTCCTCAGATATTTTTGTGGGTTCCTAGGAACAAGAGGTCATATCAAGTGAGAGGACAGAATCATCTTTGCATTATAATAACATTTGAAATGCCACACACACACACACACATTCTCTCTCTCTCTCTCTCTCTTCCTCCCTCTCCCTCCCTCCGCCCCCCCCACNCTCTTGTGTTGTTGGAAGACGGTGTTTACTTTGATCAGTGCGTTCTCTTGGCAAAACTCTTTTACCTTTGACCTGCTTCATTTTGTACTATAAGGCCAAATTTGCCTGTTACTCTCAGTATCTCTTGATTTCCTACTTTTGCATTCCAGTCCCCTGTAATGAAAAGGAGATCTTTTTTTGGGTGTTAGTTCTAGAAGGTCTTGTAGGTCTTCATAAAACCATTCAAATTCAGCTTCCTCAGCATTACTTGGTTGGGACATAGACTTGGATTAATGTGATATTGAATGGTTTGCCTTGGAAACAAAGATAATTCTGTCATTTTTGAAATTGCACTCAAGTACTGCATTTCGAGTCTTGTTGACTGTGAGGGCTACTCCATTTCTTCTAAGGGATTCTTGCCCACAATAGTGGATATAATGGTCGTCTGAAATAAATTTGCCTGTTCCAGTCCATTTTAGTTCACTGATTCCTAAGATGTCAGTGTTCACTCTTGCCATCTCCTCTTTGACAACTTCCAATTTACCTTGATTAACGGACCTAACATTCCAGGTTCCTATGCAGTATTGTTCTTTATAGCATTGCACTTTACTTCCATCACCAGTGGCAGCCACAACTTTGCGTTGTTTTTACTTTGGTTCATCTCTTCATTCTTTCTGGAGTGACTTCTGTACTCTTATCCAGTGGCATATTGGGCCCCTACCAACCTGGAGAGTTCATCTTTTGGTGTCATATCTTTTTGCCTTTTTGTACTGTTTATGGGGTTCTCAAGGCAAGAATGCTGAAGTGGTTTGCCATTCCCTTGTCCTGTGGACCATGTTTTGTCAGGACTCTCCACCATGATTCATCCATCTTGGGTGGCCCTACATGACATGGATCGTAGTTTCATTGAGTTAGACAAGGCTGTGCTCTGTGTGATCAATTTGTTTAGTTTTCTGTGATTGTGGTTTTCATTCTTTCTGCCCTATGAAGGATAAGGGTAAGAGGCTTATGGAAGCCTCCTGATGGGAGAGACTGACTGAAGGGGAAATTTGGTCTTGTTCTGATGGGCAAGGCTGTTCTCAGAAAATCTTTAATCCAATTTTCTGTTTATGGGCAGGACTGTGTTCCCTCCCCATTGCTTGACCTGAGACTAAACTATAGTGAAGGTAATGAAGATAATGGTGACCTCCTTTAAAAGGTATTGCTGCAACTGGTGACAGCAGCCATGAAATGAAAAGATCCTTGCTCCTAGAAGAAAAGCTATGACCAACCTAGACAGCATATTAAAAAGCAGAGACATTACTCTGCTAATACAGGTCAATCTAGTCAAAGCTGTGGTTTTCCAGTAGTCATGTTATGGATGTGAGGGTTGGACTATAAAGAAAGCTGAGCATCGAAGAATTGATCCTTTTGAACTGTGGTGTTGGAGAAGACTCTTGAGAGTCCCTTGGACTTCAGGGAGATCCAACCCGTCCATCTTAAAGGAGATCAGTCCTGAATATTCATTGGAAGGACTGATGCTGAAGCTGAAACTCCAATACTTTGGTCACCTGATGGGAAGAACTGACTCATTTGAAAAGACCCTGATGCTGGGAAAGATTGAGGGCAGGAGGAGAAGGGGACTACAGAAGATGAGATGGTTGGATGGCATCACCAACTCAATGGACATGAGTTTGAGCAAGCTCCAGGAGTTGATGGACAGGAAAGCATGGCATGCTTCAATCCAAGGGATTGCAAAGAGTTGGATGTAAGTAAGCGAGTGAGCTGAACAGGACTGGACTGAACTGAATGGTCCAAGACAGTGCTACCCGAAGTGTGATCTGTGGACTAGTGCCGGCTTATTAACAACTGTGGGTGGCTTGTCTATGACAATTATAGAACTTGAAAGCAGGCACCTTAGAAACTTTTAAGATGGTTTAACGTTGCTGTGATGTCTTATAATTCCTTTTCATTGTATTTTACAGAAATACTGGCTTACAAGAGGTTGGAAACGAAAATCCTGTCTGTCACTACAATTTGATGAATATCAATCTCAGCTAGGGTATTGCAAGATTCTTTACTCTCTTTCGGCAAAATGTTTCAGCCAGTCGGCTCATCTTGAGAGTCGCTCATTTTAGTAATGTGATCCCATTTCTACTATCTCTTATGCTGATCAATAAGCACTTGTGTTTAGTAGTTAGCCATTACTTTCAGAAATGAAAATTTATTTCTGTCATTTATTATGCTAATTTGCAAAGCCTGTGCTGTTGACCAAAGATAAAAGACAGCTAAAATGTATCAATTATCTCTGGAAGGTAATCTTTCTAATTAAGTACTAGCAAAAGGAGTCTCTTCTCGGTTGTGGCTTAAAATAACTCATACAGTTTTATGTTACACCCTTGACGTTAGGGTTTTCGAAAGTAACTTATAGAAGTCCTATCAGGGCCACATGAATCTTGAAACTGAAGGTTGTGACTATTTTGGGGGCACATCCCTAAGGTCAGTAGATAGCTGTTATTATTCTTGTGCTTCTGCAAGCTTATGGAGGCCAGGAAATTATCTCTTAGTAATGAGCCTGGAATGTGGCACCAGTGTATTCCAGAGAAGACAGAGTTTATGGTTCATCGAAGGGACCTCTGTGCTTGGGGTTTAGAGTCGTAGACACTGTTATTTTCTGGCTCCATGACTCAGATATGTTGGGTAACTTCTAAGAGCAGATCTCTTTTGTAAGTTGGACACATACTACGTGCTGTAGACGTAGCCTGACACATCATGGGCATTTCAATAAGTGTTTTCCGTAGTATTATGATCTTGCTGTATCCTGTTCTCTATCAGCATTCTCCAAGCCACCCCCGCCATCCTTCTCTTCACCCTTTGTACTTTTTTGGCTGGAAAGGTGGTGGTACTAGAATTTAAGGTTAGGAGTTTATCTGAGAATCATCAGCTCCTCAACTTCCTATTTCACTTGTTGAGTTTTAAGTGAATGTTTGATGAATAAATGTAAAAAAATTAATCCTAGTCTCACCCATAGCTTGTATAGCAGTGTTACTCAAAATATTCACTTCATAAGCATTTTAATATTTTAGTGATAGCAGAATTACTTAAATGCCGAAAGCTCTCTGACTGAGCTGGAATATAATTCCAATTACTTCTCTCTGGCTATAAATGATTGTTTTGTAGAGAAAAAATGTTAATTTGGACCATGAATGAAATGAAACTTATCTCAAAAAATTAAATGTGTGAAATTGAAGCATTCATGTCAATTTTGAACTTGTTACATTTTTGCTTTTATCCCAGAGCTAGTTGTCCTAAAATTTGCAGCTTTTTTCATATCTTTAGTGAAATCCCCAGATACCTTATTTCTACTTAACTATTGTGCAAAGAAAATTTTAAAGTAATGTTATTTTTAGTGCATCATAAAAACTGTATTTGGGCAAGATCATTTATAAGAACAGTGGATGGCACTATTGGCTCATATCTGTGAAATAATTATCATTAAGTTGCAGAATTTTGAAGTGCAAGGTTTAATAAATGGCTTTTAAGTGGCCCGGTTAAAAATTTGAGGCAGTGTTAGGATGGAGATTTATTCTTAAATTTTGTAACTTCTTTTTGATGCATCATTATTTTACATAAACTTTGAAATGAATATATAACTTTTTTAGTAATTATAAATAATGGCTGATTTTTAAAAGCCATTTCAAGTTCTAGCATGTTACAGTCTATAACATCATTGTAACTAAAAAGTACATCTTCCTTACTATATTTCTCTGATCAACAAAATTGTTTAGTTTGATGAAGCTAGAAGAACTCTGAATTTGGATAAAAAAGCAAAATTTAAAAGTACTCAAATTTTAGCAAGGAGATTAAACCCCAAGGAGATCAAGACATAAAGGAAATCAACCTTGGATATTCATTGTAAGGACTGATGCTGAAGCTGAAGCTCCAATACTTTGACCACCTGACACAAACAGCTGGTTTATTGGAAAAGACCTTGATGCTGGGAAAGACTGAAGACAGGAGGAATAGGGGACGACAGAGCATGAGATGGTTGGATGGCATCACCAACTCAATGGACATGGATTTGAGCAAACTCTGGGAGAGAGTGAAGAACAGGGAAGCCTGGTATGCTGCAGTCCATGGGGTCACAAAGAGTCAGACATGACTGAGCAACTGAAGAACAACAAATTTCAATACACTGTTAAAGAAACCTTAAGGTTAATTGAATAGAATGGTTCACAATTTTTTTCACGTTTGGAGATAGTATAGTGAGAATATACATTAGTTATAGATACTTATACATGCTTTTATAGCTTAGGTTTATTATTTTATTTCATGTATAGAAGTCTTTTATATTTGTTCTTTAAGAAAACTGAAGAACCCTGTTTTTGGACATTAATATATTCAACAAACATGGCTGAACATTTATTAAGTGCAGAGAGTTGAAAGGTGTGTTAGTTTGGTGTCTGCTCTTACGAATTCCACGGGAGAGAGAGTGAAACAAGCACAAAACATTTAAATGGTAATGTTGTAAGGACAGCAGTACAGGAGTGAACAGTTGTTTATGAACGTGATGGATTGTTTGAGTTAGAAGGCGCTTCCCTGAAAAGTGAATCCTGTCTCTCAAAGTGTATCTCATAGGTGGGTTCAAAAGCAGTTTAAGCAGGCACCCCCTCCTACTAACATGAACAGTGGTATTGACTTGTGAAAGGCAGTATCTCATACAGAGAATGATGCGTGGATCAGTGTGGTGGTATTTTGAATAAGGGAATGGTAGGAGAAGGCTAAGAAGAGAGAGCTTGAGATTTCTTGGGTTCAAATATGGCCTCCTCATTTTATCATTTGCTTTGTAATATTGTATGTTATTCAGCCCCTCTATAGATCTCAATTTTCTCATCTATCAGTTCAGTTCAGTTGCTCAGTCATGTCTAACTCTTTGTGACCCCATGGACTGCAGCACACAGTCCATAGGCTCACCTATAAAAGGGGGTAATAATTGTGTTGTGAGAATTTAAAGTGATCATATGTTTAAAGTAGTTAACACAATGCATAGCATGTAGTATCTGTTCATGCAATGATAATTGTTTACTGTTATCTGAAGAATTGATGCTTCCAAACTGTGGTTCTAGAGAAGACTGTTGAAAGTCTCTTGGACTGCAAGGAGATCAAACTAGTTGATCCTCAAGGAAATCAACCCTGAATATTCATTGAAAGGACTGATGCTGAAGCTCCAATATTTTGGCTACCTGAGGGGAATAGCTGACTTACTGGAAAAGATCCTGATGCTGGGAAAGATTAAAGGCAAGAGGAGAAAGGGGCGACAGAGGATGAGATGTTTGGATGGCATCACCAACTTAGTAGACATGAGTTTAAGCAAACTCTGGGAGATAGTGAAGGACAGGGAAGCCTAGTGTACTGCTGTCCATGGTCGCGAAGAGTTGAATCTGACTTGGTGACTGAACAGCAACAACAGTCTCAGCTACACAGAAGCTAGACCTCAGGCTTCACTAGATTGCAGTTTCCTTAAGACCATGGAGGACTAAGTGACTGAGCTGTAACTTAAACCACATCATCTAACCAGTTCTTTTCCCAGTAAACCACAGGCTCACTGGCTTTTAGCATAGTTTTCTGTTTTTCCTTGCATTGGAACCATAGTTGTTTAGTTAGCAGAAAGTGAAGCCAGTCTACAGGATAGTCAACTAAACTCAAAAAAGATGCTCTGGGCCCCGTGATTTTATGAGGAGAAGGGAAAACATGGGCTGTCGAGTGAAGATGGACTGGGAGAATTTCTGCTGTTGGGTTTTACTGTGTCAGATACCACTTAAGACACATTAAGTTTATCCAGTGGGACAGAATCTGATTTCCTATTCTGATGTGTAAAGGCTAGGACTGCTTATTCATACAGATTTAGAGACGGGTGATAAGTACGCATTCCTCTCTGGTTGTTTGTTTGTTTGTTTTTTGGTTTGGTTTGTTTTTAAATCAGTGCTTGAGTTAGGGTGCACTTTGTTGCTGTTTAGTTGCTAAGCTGTGCCCGACTCTTTGCGACCCCATGGATCGTAGCCCACCAGGATCCTCTGTCCATAGGATTTCCCAGGCAAGAATACTGGAGTCCATTGCCATTTCCTTTTCCAAGGGATCTTCCCAACACAGGACTTGAACCTGCCTCTCCTGCATTGGCAGGCATATTTTTTTTTTTTACCACTGAGCCACTTGGAAAGTCCAGGATGCACTTAAAAGGGCACAGTAGGAGTGGATGAATGGGTGTTCCCAAAGCACTGCCATTTGTCAGTTTTCCTGTTGCTTCAGGAAAACTTGTTTTCCAGTCTTGTCAGGAAGGGGAGAATAACCCCAATACTTGGGTTGCTCAACTTTAATTAAGTATAATTGAACGCACATGTAATAAAAGCTTGTCAGTTTTTTCAATACAAAAATAATATATACTTTATATTTATTTCTGAAATCGCTTTATTTTTATTCTGCTACATCTCAGCAGGGTAGCACACCAGTTGTTTTATTTTTGCTAACTCTAACAAAGCAGAATGTTTTGTTTGGCTTTCTAAAAAGGCAATAGTGCATGTAGTTAAGACCTTTACTTTATCTGATGAAGTCATCTCTGAGGAATGTCTATTTTTCTGTAAATCCACTAAGGAAATGGGATTTAAGGCGAGGTCATCTTTTAAAATCTTGGTTTTCTATTTTAAACAATGTATATAGGTCTGTGATTTGTAATGTGTACTTTTGTGATTCTTTTTAGGTTGTCCTTAAAATATTAATGGTGAGAGATAATACAGATTTCGGAAAATCTTTGTACTTTGCAGAGTACCTTTTATATGTTGTTCCATTATTGCTCTCGAGGAAAACAAACTGTCTGAAATGAGATTTTTAGTCTATTTTCTTCCTTCCCCAGTTCCTTTGCCCCCATCTCTGTTTCTCTCCTCTACCCCTTCTATAAATTTTTGGGAACGAGGTATGTATGTATGGATCAATTTATTTCGGACTAATAACCCTTCTGACTGAACAATATCCCTAGTCATTATTGATGATCATATACTTTATTCATTGGTTTGTTCATATATTCGTTTGTTTATTCTTCAGTTATTCAGCAAACATCTACAGTTGTCTGTGTGTATCAAATCCTCTTCTAAATGCAGTGAAAGAAACAAGGTTTACCTGTTTTATCACTGCCCCATGAGTCTTTTATTACCAATGTAGTTTAGTTACTGGTAATTAACCCTGTTTTAATCTTCATTTAATATAATAATCATCAGATTTTTTTAATGTGTGAGACAGAGCTGTGTGCCTAGAAATGGCTGCAGAAATAAAGAATGAATAGGACAGAACTTGTCTCATATATGATGGCTGAAAATGGACTTGTACAACAGTAGGATATCACTTTTGTAACAGGTCAACTGGGTAGGCCTCTTTGGTAAATTGATTACTGTTGAGAATTGCATCATCCATTGCCACATACTGTTTTCACTCTGGAATTCAGGAAACCCGTGATATTTTGAATGTTGATCCTCTGCCTACTCTGTGAAACACCTGATTTCACTTCTGAAGAATGAAACTCTTTAAGAAGACCCTTTTTTGCTTCCTCCAATTTCTCTCTCATTCTTATTGCTACTATCATGTTTATTTTTCCATTTTACTACCATAATTGTCAATAACATGCAAAGTAAGAAGCAAAACAATAACAATAAAAGCAAACAAGATTTTGAAACATTTTCACATATTTTTCATTTGGTGCATCTCATGGCTTGTAGGATCTTAGTTCCCTGACCAGGGATTGAACCCAAGCCCTGGCAATGAAAGCTCCAAGGCCTAACCATTAGGCCGCCAGCGAATTCCCCACATTTTTTTCATGTTTAAAAAAAAAATCACTGTGTCCAATGAGGAGAGAGTGAGAATGAGGTTCTATTGGTGCTGAAAGCAAATTTTAGTAATATTTAGTGACACCTGATACATGGTGCTACATGGTGATTGGCATACTGCAAGTCTTATGTGTACCTGAGTTGACTTAAAGTTACATATTTTTCTTTTTACGCTAATATTTTGAATAATAAGTCTTCTTAATTTTATTGTGACTTTGGTGTTAAATTTTCTATTTGCAGTATGACTAACACAATGTTATACTCCACTAACTTTAGATTCAGTGATAGATTTTCAAAGGTGAATGATAAAAATAATACAGATATTTCAGGATTTCTTCTTTTTATAAAGTTTTAATTGGGTTATCTTATTTTTCTATACCCTAATTCAGAGTCCAAATGTGGGTAAAACTCATATGTAGAGTACTTTTCTGATATATTTAAAACATGCTTATTTGAAGCAGCATCACTGTGACTTGCCTAGTTTTTAAGTTTCATTATCTTTTTTGCTTGTATCTTTAAGATATATCCTAGACAACTTTAATTAATTGATCCTGTCATGTCCGTGCTTTCTGATTTGCCTTATAGTCTCTTTATTTTCTTTAAATTATTTCTTTGTTCCCTTACCATTCTTTCACCTTTTATGTCTCCTGTCTTTTCATGTGAGGTATCATTACCATGAAGGTGCTTTGATTATTAGAATAGTTTGGTCCTAAGAAATCACTAATGTACTGTTTTCTTCTCTACATCTGATATGGAATTATTAGTATTTTGTTTGTTTGTTTTTTGTTTTTTTTTTTCTGAAGAGTGGACCTTGGCGGAACTTTTCTCCTGAATTGAGATAGATATAGTGACAACAGCTGGAAAGTTGGTTTTATGATCTAGGCTCGATTATCTCTTCCTTTTAGAACATAGTACTTTATAAACTTATCCTTGTTCTTTTACTCTGATGGTCTTCCCAGGTGCTCTGATGGGCTTCCCAGGTGGCTTAGGGGGTAAAGAATCCACCTGCAATGCAGGGGATGCAGGAGACCTGTGTCGGGAAGATTCACTGGAGGAGGAGAAGGCAACCCGCTCCAGTATTCTTACCTGGAGAATCCCGTGGACAGAGGAGACTGGCAGGCTACAGTCCATGGGGTCACAAGAGTCAGACATGACTGGAGTGACTGAGCACACTGTTGGTCTTAAGTGCACTTAGCTTTGACATGTCCAACTTGTACTATTACATATTAAAGAGCATAGATTTTCAAATACGTTCATAAATTCATTAGAGTTTATTTATAGAAGTGAAATTGTTATGTCAAGGGTAAAAACCTTTTTATGGATCTTGGAATATAAACTCAAATTGCTTTCCAAAATATTGCCATTTACAGTGCTAACAAGAGGTACGTGTTTTACTTCCCATTTTGGAGAAACTGAGGTTGGAGAGATTAAATAATGTGCCCAGAACTACCACCTTAGTATAGATATAGCTAAAATTTGCAGCCTCATTTTATTAAAGAGGCCTGTTAGGCCTAGTGTTAGGATTATAATTCTGGAGCCAAACTTCTTGGGTCTAAATTTTGGCTTCAGTACTTGACTGTGTAATTCTGGGCAGGTTTCATTGTTAGTTTTCTCATCTCTAAAGTAGGAATAATAATGAAAATAATATGTTTCATAGGATTGTTGTGAGGATTAAGTATATCTCTCTATATATAGCTTAGACAAGCATCTGGTAAATATAATTGCTATATAAGAGATTGTTATCATTATCACCATTATTCTTTCTAAAACAACATAGGCATTTTGGGTAATCGGATTACTGAACCATTCAAACCATTTTGTGTGGATGAAAGAAAGCCAGCCAGTTAGCCAACCAGACTAGAACCCACATCTTTGGCTTTTATATAATTATGATGTTTAACTAATAGCCTCCTTATTTTGATATACTAGATGAGAAAGGACTAGTCTAACTTAAAAACGTCTGTTGTAAACATATGGATTTGTCCTTTGTAACATTTCCTTGCCAAATGTTTGGATGGGTCATAGAGTAACATGATAGTTTGCATTTTGAACAGCAGTTTCATTTAAGCTATTTAGTAATGGGGTTATACTGCCTAAGATCTTTTGCCAATTAATGAGAATGGTCTGAGGCCTCCTTTTAAATAAGGGATGGAAAAAATAAAACCTTTTAATTAGATATAGACTCTGCAAACTATTTAAAATTTTCTTTATTATTTGTAGCCCCATGGCCAAATACCAACTGCCCACACACCTTCTTAATACGAATCTATTCTTGGATAATTAAAAGTCCTTTTGGCAGATTTATATATTCAGAGACTGTTGGAGCCAGAAAAGATTTTAGAGATTCAAAATCTTCTTTTCACAGGTAGTGAAGCTGAGGCCCACAGGACACTCTGTAGCCTGAGGTCAGGTGGCTTGCCTGTCACACTCACTTTTGGAGAATTTGGCTCATGACAAACAGAAGCCACTTTGACAGGTGGTAGATCTTCACCTTTAGGATTTTGAAGGTTAGTGAGAGGATTAGAAGCATTTGTAGTCTGCAAGACATCATAAAAATGATATTTTATTTTAGCTTGTGCTGAGCTAAATATAGATCAAAACACTAGAAAGTGGTATCGCTTTGGCCATTAATGTTTGGCCAATAAACAATGGAAAACAGTGCCTGTACGAAGTGAATTGGATTGCATGGATTAACAAGGCTTTTGAGACCTAAGATTTTCGTTTGAAGAGTGAGAACCTTCACAGCAGCTCCAGACCTCACATATCCTTGTGTTCCTCTTTTATTGACTCATTATTTGCTTTTTTTGTCAATATTTCTGGTTCTAATCTGTACCTTACATTTATTCCTGTTGGTTTATGTGTTTGTATACTTAGTGCCTGTATGCTAATAGCAACTAGCATGCAGATGCTCTCAAAAAAGATTTTAAGACCCAGTAATGGTGTATTTTCAAGTGTTACTGTTTCCTGACTTGGCCATGTATTCCAGCCTTTCTCAGTTTGTGCTGAGAGAATTAAGCCTTAACTTACAGCCCAAATGTTGTAGGCATTCACTTTGGTTCGTGGATTATCTTCTCTCCTGGGCATCTGGATTGGTAAATAGCCACGTATGAGTCTTGGGAGAAGTAAGAAAGTGATCACTTATTTTTTCTACTACTTAGTTATCTTGGCACACTGGTCGAGAAAGTCTGGTTTCTTCACTTTATCCGAACCTCTAATACCCTTCCTAAAACTTACTTTTCTAAGAAGTGTCATCATTGATTGACTTCATTGGTTACCAGTTTTTGATTTTGCTTTTTTTTTTTTTTCACTCCACATTCTCTTAGGTTATGTAGACGTAAATTTTTACTAAGGGTGATTGCTAAGTTTGCTTTTTTGCTGAATAAGTTACAGAAAATTGGCTTATTCTTTTCAAAGCACCAGGAGTCCGTGTGTGATGGAGTTCTCATGTTTCTGTATTTTTCTCCTGTAAAGCCTTTACTACTTGAATGTCAGACTGGTCACCGCTTGGGTGGGCTTGTATGTCATGGTCGTAGCATGTCTTACATGCCACAATATCATCCATGTGCGTTATCTGTGTCACTGCTGGAGAAAGGAGTATTTTCTGTACGGCCCTTCCTGAGAGGGAAAACAGGAAGCCTGTTGTATGATGCCTCCAGTCTTCACTTAGGTTGTTTCTCTCTTGCCGATTGCTAGAATCAACCATAGCCCTGAGTGCAGCAGTCTCCTTGATACTGAGTCACCACGTCTGAGTGTGGTCTTGGGTCTCCTAAAGCAGGAGCTTACTGTGGGATATTGCACTTATGATCAGCATGTTACAATTTACAGTTATAACTAATTCAGCAGTGTTTTGAGATGTGTATTGCTGTTTTTATTTTATTTTTGATATTTTTGATGATCGGAGCATAGCCATCATCCCAAACAAAAGAAAAGTATACTTTGAATATCTTACTGTTAAAGATACAGTGTAGTGAGGATAATTAGGTGGCAGAGCGTTGTGTTTATTATCCCCTGGCACTGGGCTGAAAGAGTACAACATGCCTTGACGTAACCAGAGGGAGCACTCATCACAGATTTCCCAGTCCACAGGAAAGCAGCAATCAGAAAGACTGGCAATTTAACATAAAATATCTATTCACAGCACAATTTCTTTAGAGAAGTGAAAAAATGAAAGTGAGGCTGCAAGCAAATTAAGTTTCTGATGAGCACTGTTGTTAGCCAAATAGGAAAAGCTGCTCATCAATAGTGACTTAATTAAATCATGTTTGATTGTAGCGCTAAGGAAGTATATCCAGTGAAAATAAACTTGTTAAACGTTAGGTGAGAACAATTGCTCAAAGAGTTGAGGATGTGGGATGCTACATCAAGAGTTAATTAAAAAGCAAGACAAATGATTTTGTGTGGTTTGCTCTGGGTCTTTATTAGTCAACAGATGTTGCTAATGCTGCTTGGTTATGGTTTATTAGTGGAGTCACTGATGAATTTGTGGTGATGGAAGGATGAGCCTCTCTGAATAGACTGTGTGGAATGATCTACAGGTGAGAACTTTTATAGAGAAAGTAAGAAAGCATTAATTCAGGATGAGCTGAAATGGAATCTGTGAAGATATATTCAGATCTTTGATGAAATTACAAAGGAAAATTGTAAGATGTGTAAAGCATATCATTATTTATTGTTTTATTCATCAGCAGATAAGATTTAAAGAAAACAATCTGAATCTTGGCATGTATTATTGCACCAGTGATGTCACTGGTGAACTTCATTTTTTGTCTCACAGACAAAGCCTTTCTCATTTCCATGAATTTTTGTCAGAAACTAAAGCTAAATATAGTGACTTGCCTTACTACACAGCAGTTGGCTACTTAGCAGTGGCAAAGTTGTACTGTGACTTTTTTTTTTTTTCCTGAGATGGGGGCTGGAGTTGAAATTTTTTGAATGGGGAGAACCACTCCTAACTACTATTGCTGAACATTAAATGACTTTGGAGATAACAAATCTTTGCTAAAGATTTGATAATATTTCTTAAAATGAAAAGGTAAAATGGAACTTACATGTAAAGCTTACACTGTAGTAAATTCATTGTTTGCAACTAATGTTCACATCACAAGTAATATCCACCTACTCTCTGCTTCGTGTGTGATCAGAACTTAAACCAGGAAGCACACTGTCCATGCCCCACAGGTTTTGTAGCAGATACATCTTTTGATCTCCAACTACCATCCTAGCAGCATTTTTTTGGACCACAGTGTCAGAGCAAAGGAAATTTCCATACTTCAAAAACCATTTGAATGTGTAGTGAGGAGCTCCCATCTGATCTTCATTGAAAAGGATTCATCTGTCTTGTAAATGACAAACTAAAAGGCAAATATCAAGAATAGAACTCTGTAGATGCCTTCCAAGTGATGAGTATGCTCAATTAAAATCATCCTTCTGTGTGGTTCTTGGTATTTGCCTTTGCCTATCTGTGTGAAAAGATGTTTTCAAAGGTAAAATAAAATCTCTTCACATGTCAGTCTTAACAAATGAACATTTACAGTTGATTTTGATGATAAGGGGACATTAACTTTGAAATTAAGTAAAATGTTCTCTCTCATAAGGAAAGAATATCACTCTTCTCATTAATATACTTTATTACATTAATACATCAATGTGTTGATTAGTTCTATTATTTTATTAACAGAATTAATTTTTAATATAAGTATTTACATATTGACCTTGATATTGCCTTTTGGCCTGGAAAGCCTGGCCTAAAAAAGTATTTGCTCTCTGGCCCTTTATTTTGAAAAAAGTGTTCCATGCCTTTATTAGCTGATTGAATGTGGAGAGGGAATAATGGTATCAGGAGACATGATGCTACCCATGGTAGCAGGAGCAGCTCATGGTTTCTGGTGGGACATTGCTATGATGTTCTTGCAGACAGGTCAACAGAAGAGGTTTGGTGGTGAGACAAAGATGAGCAGTTGAGTTTTGGCTCTGTGTTTGGGGTGCCTGGGGGAGATTTTCAGGAGCCAGTTGAAAATTTGGTCTGGGTTTCAGGAGAGAAACCAGGACTAGGTATGCTGTCACTAGCATAAGATGATGATAGAAACCAAGAATATTGTTTTAAAGGTATTCTGTAATCTTTTAGGAAATAAGTATGTTTTTCTACTATGTTTCCTGTTTTGAAACAATGCATGTTTTTCATGGAGTTCCTAAAACACAGACTGGTCACTAAGTAACTACTGGTCTTTGATTTTATGCTAAGAGGAATATTTCACATTATTTTCTTGACTGCATGATAGAATTCTCTTTCACTACACACACCTTTAATTCTCAGCTACAGTATTTGAAGTAGCATCTAGAAGATCTTTTTTGAAGGCAAAAGGCATACATGCATTTTGGCTTCACCAATGTTGCTTGCAGAAACCACAGTGTTTTTATCAGGGGGAAAGCAAAAACTTGTTTATAGTGGAAAGCATAACAAAATCTGTGATCTTTTTTGCCTGAGGACTCTTTCCAAAACAACTTACTGTAACAGACATCTAAGGTCAGTATTTCCTAATTAAGACTATTCAGCGAGCGCTGGGGCTCCCAGTCCCAGCCGTCACCCATAGGGCCATTCCTTACACAGTCCCCACACACACTCCCCACACACATACACACATTCCTTCCATAATACAGTGTGTATTTCAAGCTATTAGTCAGCATCTGGTAGCTGTGCTTTTTTTAGCTTAAAATAATATGTTACAAAAAGTTGTTTTACTTCATATCACAAGTGATTTTTAACTTTTATTTTTGCCCTTTTTTGAAAAAGTAAGTTAGAAATTCAGTGTGCTGAGTAGTAATATCTCTTCAATAGCCAACTGTGAGCAGAGAATTTAATGTATTGATGTTTTTGCATCTGGAGTATGTGAGATGAAGCACTGGCCTGAGGAGGCAACACACTTCTTTTTGTTCTTGTCTGCTCTCATCAGAATGCCTCATTCTAGTGAATACTCAGTAAATATTTGTTCAGTTGAACTCAGTAAAATCAGCGAAATAGAGGATTAACAATTGAAGAATAAATACATTTTAGAAAGGGAGAAAGGAGATACTTGTAGATGAGTTGCTCTGGTTCTTAAAAGAGTGACAGAAATTTGGGGACTGGTTTGGCTTATCCCTTTTAGCTAATTTTTTTTTTTTTTTCCTTTTAAGAGTGTAACTCCCTGAAGAAAGGTAATTTTATTTTTGAGATCTTATGAAATTACTCAACAATATTAACTATGTTTAGTATTCCAATCTTGTCATATGAAAAAAATTAACAAATTCAAAAAGAAAGGGAATGCAGCAAGTCAGTGTAAAGGTGCATCTAAACTTCCAGGGCTTCCCTGGTGGCTCAGTGGTAAAGATTCTGGCTGCCAAGCAGGAGATGCACGTTCCATCCCTGGGTCTTCAGTGTCCCTGGGAAGGAAATGGCTACCTACTCCAGTATTCTTGCCTGGAAAATTCCATGGACAGAGGAATGTGGCAGGCTCCAGTCCATGGGGTCACAAAGGAGTTAGACATGACTTAGCAGCTAAACAACAAGAAGCTTACCTATAGATAGACATACCTATAGGCTGATAGTCATCCTTTATTTTGTGTCCCATTTTTCTACCTGTACTCTTCCACATTTCCTCTATTTATCTACTTTTTCATTATGGAAAGCTTTAAGCATATAGGAAAAAAAAGGAGGGGGGTAATATAATGAACCCTCAAGCATTCACCAGGCTGCAATGATTACCAGCTGACGGGCAACCTGTATTATTTCATGTGCCTCCCACTACCCCCTGCCCCTTGTCTGCCCTAGCTCAACTTGATTATTTTGGAGCAAATTTCAAACATTGTCTCGATTAATTGGTAAATATATCAGTTATATATCTCTGAAGAAAGCATCTTGTTCATTCTTTTTCCTTATGTGGAGGGGAAGGGAAAGAGAGACCAATCTAATATCATTGTTGCACCTAAAATAAAATTCCTTATTTTAATAAATTTCCTTACTATCAACAAATACATAGTCAGTGTCAAAATTTCCGCTGACGCCCTTGCTCATTCTTTTCCTCCTCTTTGCCAACCACCTTTAGAGTTGGTTCTTTTGAATCAGGACCTGAAGGAGATCCTCACATACTTTTAGTTGAAATATCTACCATCACAGCACTGGTGTTACGTGTCCAAGTTGGCTATCAGACTCATAAGACTCAAGTGAGTTTAATCTAATACGGCTTTTATTTCCGTTCATAGAAGGACCAAGGCCAGGAGACAGAACAGGTACAGCCTTTTCATCTCAGCAGGAATCCTAACCTACCTACTCCTTATACAGCTTATTTTAGCCTTCACCTGTGGTGAGTGTTTCACCTGCCATGGTCAAGAGTATGGATGCCACACTGACACAGTGAAGCCTCAGCTTCAGTTTTCTACTAAATTTAAACCATTGAGTTAAGTAGACCCCACCCTACATACTGCTTTGCTGNGTGTGATTCATGGAGTTGCAAAGAGTCAGACAGGACTCAGCGGCTGAACTGAACTGAAGAACTTAAAAGCAGTATATGATTGCGTTCTCTTTTCCTCCTTTATTCAGTTGTCCTCCATTTTGCTTTTTTATATATTCTAAACCACATAATAAATATGATTTTCTATTACTTCATCTTGGCCAGAAGCTAAAGTCTTTTTGCCAGTGTTTTATGTAACATTTTTGCTTCAATATTCTTGGGAATGGTTGCAGTTTTGTTTTAATGGTCAGATTTCTGAATTATTGTCATGTTTGTTTAAGAAGAAAAGTGTTGGGTAATTTACTTATTCTTCTGTATTGAGGAATAGTTTAGCACTTGAATCATCTGCCCTCTCAAGACTCAGTGGTGGAAGGAATGCTTTAGATTGTCTGCGCTAATAGTGGGTCTTTTGTCTTCATGTCTTGTCTAGGATTAGTTTTGCTAATTTGTATTTTTCTAGAAGTTAATTCGTTTTACCTAAAGTTTAAAGTCATTTACATACGTTTCTGCAAAGTAGTTTCTTATTTTTAAAATTAGCCAATTTTGATGAGTATTTCTTTCTTGGCCTTTCTGATTCTGCATATTTTTTCCTTTATGCCTTGCTTCCTGGTTAGGTTAGTGTTTGTATACTTTTTTTATGGAGTTATCCTTTATTGGCTTTTATTCTGATGTAGAGATGTAAACATGTTTATTGAAAAATGATTCACAAAATTTGGAAGAAGTACAGCTAACAAGATAAAAATCAGCTAGTCTACCACTGAGAGATAACCTTTGTTAACAGTTTGGTAACATTTCATATGTTCCTATGCATGTTACTAATTGCATGTTAATTTAACACAATTGAGATCAGTTTTCTGTGCACATATTTGTGTTAATCATCTAGTGCAACATAAAAAAGTAAACTGAGTAGCTTAAAACATCAAATTTATTCTTTCTTGGTTTCAGAGGCCGGAAATCCAAAAGCAAGGAGTAGGCATGGCCATGTACCTTCCAAACAGAACTCTAATCTCTGTTCATCTTCATGTGACTTTCTTTCTTGTGTGATTGTACTTCCCTGTTATTTTAAGGACTGTTCATTGAGTTAAGGCTCATCTGAATCCAGTTTTCTAGGTCATCCTAGTTATGTCTGTTAAGACTCTATTTCAAATAAGGTCACAGGTTTTGAGTGGACATGAATAAGGGGGGTATATCACTCACCCAGGGCTTCTGTTGTGGCTCAGCTGGTAAAGAATCCGCCTGCAATGTGGGAGACCTGGGTTCAATCCCTGGGTTGGGAAGATCCCCTGGAGAAGAGAAAGGCTACCCACTCTAGTATTTTTGCCTAGAGAATTCCATGGACTATATAGTCCATGGGCTTGCCAAGAGTTGCACACGACTGAGTGACTTTCACCGTTCACCCAAATACTATACTCTGTTACTTCCCCTTCTGTTTATTCCAAGGCTTCCTTTGTGCTTTTGTTTTTATAGATGAATTTTTGGATCTGCTGCTGGCACTGTCAGTGCTAGATTAATCAGTATTGTGATGAGCTAGCAGCAAACTATATTTACAGTTTACCCACAAGCACAAATTGCTGTCTTTACCTAACAAAGCATCCTCATAGAAAAGAGGAGCATGGCTCATTACATTTCCTTACAGCTTATATCCTGGTTCATTTTAGAGGTTCAGAATGTTCTTTCTCATATTATTCTTGAAAATAATTTAAATGTATCATATATATGTGAATAGACTGAATGTGGTATTTTGAAACCCAAATTAAGTATTATAAAAAATCCAATAGATTTAATCAAATTGTATCATTGGAAAACTTAAAGGTTGTTGGTTGTGGTGATGGTGCTTTTTCCTGGGCCTTTATCTGATACCCATCGTGGTCCTCATGTACCCTGTAACATTCTCTAGTCATTTCTTTAACAAATGTTGGTCTCGTTCCATTCCTGTTTTTGTAAAACAAAAGTCAGTGGCTTTTCCTTATTGTGATGAGTTAATAAATAAGTACTTACTGATGTGGCTGTTTAACATTTTGAATTTTAATTAGTCTCGATTCAGGATTCTAGAGGCCAGGTTATGGGCAAGGACGCAAACATTCTTTGTGGATATTACATGTAATGTACTGTGTGCTATCTGGATGTTTCTGCTTGTTTCTTTAAACTGACTGAAAGGTAAGTATTACACCACACAAGAGAAGACTCTACAAATGGATATCACCAGATGGTCAATACTGAAATCAGATTGATTATCTTCTTTGCAGTCAGAGATGGAGACACTCTATACAGTCAGCAAAACAAGACCGAGAGCTGACTGTATCTCAGATCATAAATTCCTTATTGCCAGATTCAGACTTAAATGAAGAAAGTAGGGGAAAACCACTAGACCATTCAGATATGACCTAAATCAAATTTCTTACGATTATACAGTGGAATTGTGAATTAGATTCAAGCAAATAGATGTGATAGACAGTGTGCCTGAAGAACTATGGACGGAGGTTCATGACACTGTACAGGAGGCAGTGATCAAGACCATCCCCAAGAAATAGAAATGCAAAAAGGCAAAATAGCTGTCTAAGGAGGCCTTACAAATAGCTGAGAAAAGAAAAGAAGTTCAAGACAAAGGAAAAAAGAAAAGATATAACAATCTGAATGGAGAGTTCCAAAAAATAGCTAGGAGAGATATGAAAGCCTTTCTCAGCGATCAGTGCAAAGAAATAAGAGGAAAACAATAGAATGGGAAAGACTAGAGATCTCTTCAAGAAAATCAGAGATATCAAAGGAATATTTCATGCAAAGATGAGCACAATAAAAGACAGAAATGGTATGGACCTAACAGAAGCAGAAAATATTGAGAAGAGGTGGCAAGAATACACAGAAGAACTGTAGAAAAAAGATCTTCACGACCAAGATAATCACGATGGTATGATCACTCACTTAGAGCCAGACATCCTGGAATGTGAATTCAGGTGGGCCTTAGAAAGCATCACTACAAACAAAGCTAGTTGAGGATGGAATTCCAGTTGAGCTAGTTCAAATTCTAAATGATAATCCTGTGAAAATGCTGCACTCTATATGCCAGCAAATCTGGCAAACTCAGTAATAGCCACAGGACTGGAAAAGGTCAGTTTTCATTCCAATCCCAAAAAAAGACAATGCCAAAGAATGTTCACACTACTGTACAGTTGCACTCATCTCACATGCTAGCAATTTAATGCTCAAAATTCTCCCAAACCAGCTTCAACAGTACATGAACCATGAACTTCCAGATGTTCAAGCTGGATTTAGAAAAGGCAGAGGAACCAGAGATCAAATTGCCAACATTCGTTGGATCATCAAAAAAGGAAGAAATTTGCAGAGAAACATCTACTTTTGCTTTATTGACTGTGCCAAAGCCTTTGACCTTGTGGATCATAACAAACTGTGGAAAATTCTTCAAGAAATGGGAATACCAGACCACCTGACCTGCCTCCTGAGTAATCTGTATGCAGGTCTGGAAGCAACAGTTAGAATTGGACATGGAACAACAGACTGGTTCTGTATCGGGAAATGAGTACGTTAAGGCTGTATATTGTTACCCTGCTTATTTAACTTATTTGCAGAGTACATCATGCGAAATGCCAGGCTAGATAAAGCACAAGCTGGAATGATTGCTGGGAGAAATATCAATAACCTCAGATATGCAGATGACACCACCCTTATGGCAGAAAATGAAGAAGAACTAAAGATCCTCTCGATGAAAGTGAAAGAGAGTGAAAAAGTTGGCTTAAAAGTCAACATCCATAAAACTCAGATCATGGCATTTGGTCCCATCACTTCACGGCAAATAGACGGGGAAACAATGGAAACGGTGAGAGACTTTTTTGGGGGGATTCCAACATCCCTGCAGATGATGATTGCAGCCATGAAATTAAAAGACCACTTGATCCTTGGAAGAAAGACTATGACCATCCTAGATAGCATATTAAAAAGCAGAGACATTACTTTGCCAACAAAGGTCCATCTAATCAAAGCTATGGTTTTTCCAGTAGTCATGTAATTATGTGAGAGTTGGACTGTGAAAAAGGCTGACTGCCGAAGAATTGATGCTTTTGAAGTGTGGTATTGGAGAAGACTCTTGAGAGTCCCTTGGATTGCAAGGAGATCCAGCCAGTCCGTCGTATAGAAAATCAGTCTTGAATATTCTTTGGAAGGACTGACACTGAAGCTGAAACTCCAATCCTTTGGCCAGCTGATGCGAAGAACTGACTCATTGGAAAAGACCCTGATGCTGGAAGAGATTGATAGGCGGAGGAGAAGGGGATGACAGAGGATGAGATGGTTGGATGGCATCACCAACTGAATGGACATGAGTTTGAGTAAACTCCCGGAGTTGTTGTTGGACAGGGAAGCCTGGCGTGCTGCAGTCCATGGGGTCGCAAAGAGTAGGACATGACTGAGCAACTGAGCTGAACACCACTTTCAGTATTAGGAACATGAAGACAAAATTATATCAGTAGTTCTTGGTACAATTGGAGCTGTAATTTAGGCCTTAATATTCAAAATTTTGCTTATAGCACTGCAGACAGGATTTTTAGCTTTAGATTATTGTGAAAGTGATATGCATTCAGCAGAAGTCTTCCATAAAACTTTTCATTTTGATCTTTTCCCAGGCTAGTGGCAGGGGTGCAGTGCTTTTCCTTCATGCTGGGCACCAGTGGTGAGCAGCCCACCAAGAGGGTAAACACCTACACAGTTACAGACATTCCTGACCCAAACAGCCATTGTTTTTCATTTTCAGTACAGAATTCGGTACATTAGAGCTCCAACACTTTATTGTAGAGTAGGCTTTATGTTTAGTTAGATGGTTTTACCCAACTGTGGGCTAATGTAAGCATGTATAAGGAGAGGTAGGCTAAACTAGGAGATTTGGAAGCTTACTGTATTAAATGCAGTTTAGATTTAGCCATATTCTCAACTTTGAAAGAATTTCTTAAGACCTAACCTCATTGTAAGTTGAGGAAGGTATGTAGTTCATATTAGGAAATGTACACGCAGGCCCCAATGTAGAGACAGGAGATGTGTGTCGGGGGGGGGGGTGTGGGTGTGTTGCTTTTGCTAAGTCGCTTCAGTCGTGTCCGACTCTGTGCGACCTCATAGAGGCAGCCCACCAGGCTCCCCCGTCCCTGTGATTCTCCAGGCAAGAACACTGGAGTGGGTAGCTATTTCCTTCTCCAATGCGTGAAAGTGAAGTCTCTTAGTCGTGTCTGACTCTTAGCGACCCCGTGGACTGCAGCCTACCAGGCTCCTCTGTCCATGGCATTTTCCAGGCAAAAGTACTGGAGTGGGCTGCCATTGCCTTCTCCGTGTGTGTGTGTAAGCATCCTCAATAAAGTTTTCTATAAGGAAACCCATTTTTAAGAGCGGAAGTGGAATTTTGCTTAATTAGTTTATTTAAATGATTTAAATTCTCAGCCGTACATGATCTCTTCATCATCATTATAGGTTTAAAATAAGTTATTTGTCAAAAGATCAGAGAAAGTCATTGTCAAATTGCCTTTATTTTATGCTACTGACTTGTTTTATGTTGTTGAAGTAAATAAAAGGGGACTTTTTAGGTGTTTTAAAAACCTGTCTTAAAAAACCTGCCTAACAAGAATTTACTAATATTTTTTGAAGGGTAATAATGATATAAAGTTGCTCTCCATCTCCAGCAAGCACACAAAAAATACACCATTGTCTAATCAGCTTGGTGTGACCTGAGAAAGCCGACTTACTAAATTATACTGAGAGTTTTTATGGTTTACGTCAACGAAGAACTTTATCATAGAATTTTTGTGGGGGGACGAATGGCTTGATTTTACAGAATGCTTTATAGAAATAATGGCAGACTGGATGAACATGAGTATAACCTAACGTGCCTGGCTCTCAAAGAAACTTCCTATTCCTTAAGAAAAAAAAGGTCTTTTTACTCTTTTCCAAGCCTTGTGCTCCCATTCCCAACCCCATCCTCGCCAATATTTACCAAGTGGTCATTACATTATGGTTCATACTGTGGTGTCAACTTTTCCCAAAGGTGCTCCCCTCAAGCTAGTGAGTCATTTGTATGATGATGGCTTATTTCAGAGCTTTCACAGTCTCTTATTGGGTCTTGTGGAACCAAATGTAACACTATCACAATCAAGGGTTAGATTACGGTCTTTGATAACATGTCTCAGAGTTGGAGTAAGCACTGTTTCTTCACCTGAAGTTTGTTTCTGGATTGAATCCTATAAACTGTTCTCTGATAGTAGTGCCATGTGTCTCAGATTAGTACCTCAGTCATTACTCACATCCTATGGAGCAATAAAATCAAATTATTATACAACATTATTGAGTTGTCAGTGTTATAAATAGCAAACCAGTATCAACTAATTATCTTTTTTGTCTGAGTGTTTTGTATTTACGAAAAGCGATAAGGTTCTTCTCATTAAAATCGAGCCAGTGTTACTTTTCTACCTCCTGTAATTGAAATGAGTTACTTCAAAGAATTGTAGATCTGTATTAACCACAGAAAATAAAGAAGGGTAACTAAATAAATAAAGAGAGCCCCTTCTGGGCTTCTCCTTAATAAAGCTTCATTCAGAATCAAAGAATAAGCTGTGTTAGAACAGATGTGTTCAAATTACATAACCATTTAAGAATTCATAGTAAAATTCATATCAGTGAATTATGCTATACCAGTATGGTAGATGTATTTTAAAAGTACTCCTTGTCAAATCGCAGTGAGATGCTGAGGTACCCTGGGGAGTAAGGAGAGTGGCTCGGTGTTCATCCTCTTGTGGCACATCTTATAGAATGTTTTAAAAATCTTTTCATCCTCCATGTGTTATTACCTGATGGCAGGAGTATGTGTTCCTCCAGTTCATAGATGATGCAAGAGCTTGATATGTTTTCTGTTAAAACAATCATTTGGCTTAATTGTGTTTGCAAGTTACTCACTTGATCTGTTGAACAGTTTCTCATAGTGCCATTTTCAGTGATGTTTTCTATATTTTTGGCCCTTGTGTGGTCAGCGTATCTTGTTGCAAAACTTTGATTTCTCTGTTTGCTGTTTTATTTCCCCATGTTTTGTATGCTCAACTGTTTTTCTCGAGTATGTATTTTTTTACCTATATTGATGGATTGTTTGGCAAAGATGGCAGTCTGCTGGGCTGTCCAAAAACAGTTTAGGTGGGTTATAAGCAAACATCTTTTTAAATTTGCTCGGGAAAAGATTTTGAGTATAGAGATTCCCTGGTAGCTCATCTGGTAAAGAAGCCACCTGCAATGCAAAAGACCTGGGTTTGATTCCCAGGTTGGGAAGATGCACTGGAGAAGGGATAGACCACCCACTTCAGTATTCTTAGGCTTCCTTGGTAGCTCAGCTGGCAAAAAAAATCTGCATATATTTTTCTTACCTATGTTGATGGATAGTTTGGCAAAGATGACAGTCTGCTGGGCTGTCCAGAATGTTTCATGTGGGTTATAAGCAAACATCTTTTTTAATTTGCTTGGGAAAATAATGAGAATGTGATAGGCATGCCTGGTAGATTTTTCTGACTGCAGGCCTCTATAAATACAATGATTTGGAGGTTTTTTTGAAGAAGTGGCAGAATATTTTATTGTTGCTGGCAAATGTATTTCTTTTGGGTTCATTTAGAACTCTATCTTGAGATGGCTGGACAGCATCACCGACTCAATGGACATGGGTTTGGGTGGACTCTGGGAGTTGGTGATGGACAGGGAGGCCTGGTGTGCTGTGGTTCATGGGGTCACAGAGTAGGACACGACTGAGTGACTGAACTGAGAACTCTATCTCCTATATTCCTGATGATCAAACTGATACCTGAACTCTGCTTCACCCCTTTGATGACAGAAAACACCAACTAACTAGATACTGTCCTGTGGTGACAGATGATCTAAGTATTCATCTTCTGACGCATTGAAATCTTTGATCACTAAGCACATGAGACTTTTCTATACTTGAAATCAATGCTAAGTTGAAAGATTTATTTATGGTATATGAATATTTTTCCTACATTCTGCATTACAAATGGATTTTTATTACAGAGATAGGAAGATAGCAGTAAATCTCATGTCAGAAAATGTTAGCTTTCATTCAGTGTTCTGAGTGAAAATTTTAGAGGATTTCTCAAGAATCTTGCTCACTCCTGCCTGTGACGCTGTGAGCTGATGTGGAGGCTGCCTAGTGCCCGTGGTTGCCCCTGCTTCTTCTACTCTGAGAACACCAAAGGGCTGAAGTCTAGGGTGTGGCCTGCCCTGGGCACCAGTGGAGTCCCTCCAAGAAGTCTGTGCTTGCTTTCTGTTGGTGCTCCTCAGAAATCCCGAAAGTAAGCAGAAGTGCTTAGGCCTAAACGTGTCGACGGTATTGTCACTGCTCACAACTCCTCAGAAACGAGGATTGTGATAGTGCGGGCAGAGGAGAGTGTAGGCTTCTGACTCTGATTTCAGCTCCTTTTGCTGCCTGTGGTTACACCGACATGTTTAGTCTTGCTGGAGTCAAGTCTTCATGTCTGGAAGCCAGTCTGTTCTTTAGTGGTGGGGGTGGTGGTGGCCATAGAGGAGGAGGGGGAGAACCCTTGTGCTGTTTGTTAGCGAGAGTATGAATTGGTAGCCACTGTGGAAAACAGTATGACGCTCTAGCGCTGTGTGCTTAGATGCCCCAAATACGAACCTTGTAAAGAGTGTGTTACTCGTGTAAGACAAGGTCCATACAGAAATAAAGAGTCAGTGGGGAGAAATTTGGCATCAGGGTTTAAAGTTTGCTTTGTTTTTTGGTCGTTTTAGATATAAGTCCTATTTCATTGTTTCACACCCTGTGCCGTTATGGCAGCTCTTGTCAGCTTTTAGAGGATGACGTGATTCTTCTTGGCAGTGCTTGTGACATGAAGGCATATCCCTTAGTGACACGCTGTATTCAATGTAAAGACTTTTAAGAACTTTTGCTGATAACATAAGTCTAATAAATGAATTTTTAAATGATCCTTATTTGCAGATACTGACCCAAGTAGGTTATTTGTAAATGCCTTGATGAAGGTATTGCCAGATTCCAAATATGGGTAGGCTCCATAGGCCTCTAAACCTCCTGTGGTCTGTTATTTCTTTTGAATCTGTATTGCCTTTCCATTCTATTTTTTTTTAAATAAAATTTGAGGAATTACTATGTTACATTATATTTGAGGGAAAAATTAATTTCTTTTTATTCACAGAGTAAATTTGGTCCTGGAAGAGAGGTTCTTGCAACATGTAATTATTTAATTCCTCTTCATATAGGATCCACATTTAAGCAGATGTAGCAACTTACAGTCTATCTGCAGCCTTTCTCTTTTAAGATAGAAGTAGAGTTTTGAGTGAAAATTGCTCTCAGGGGAAGCCAGTCCCCCATCCTGGTGGACTCAGCCTGTTGGCTTGAGGAGAGAATGGTTGTCCCCATGGGCTTCATGTAAATGCAGGAAGGAGGGGGATCTGCTGAATTAAGTCCTTATGACAAAAAGCTGTGACTGTTTTCTCTCTAGATATAATAATTTCTTACTGTGACATATTTCATCCTCTGATTTATAGTGTTTCTTTTTTCTCTCTTGTTTCTTTGGTGAAACTTGCTATTTTCAGGTGTTTTGATTTGGAGGGAGGTTATAAATGGAATTGTGTATTTTGGAGAAGGTCATCAGTCATCACATGCCTATCTCCCTTTCTTATTTTTAAACGGCACACGAGTGTCTGACTCGCACGTGGTGTTTCTTGCTTGGCCGGCTGGTGCCAGACGCTGTGCCTTTTGTTTTTAAGAGATAAACGTCTGGTGGTTTTTGTTTTTCTGTGAGACACATGTGAGTCATACTTATCATGAACTGTGTCCTTCTTCCAAACCTCTAATTATTTTGAACAACTTACCTAAGCTTTTAGAAGCTAATAGGTTAAAATTTTCAACTGTGTGTCTGTTTATAAAGGATAGCTGAGTCATTTATACTTTTTGTTCCTTCATAGGTTACTGCAATTTTATCTTGATTGAGTATCTACCAGTCCTGTTGGCACCAACTTTGTTAAAAAAAAAAAAAATTATCACTCAGTCTCTGCAACTTACATCCTTCTTAGTCATGTGCAGTACCAGAATCTAGATTTCATTTGTGTGTTGAATCCTGTGAGTTACACTCTCTATTTGAGTGGCTCATAGTTTTAAAAAGCAAGCCATACTAATAATCAGAAAAACAACCGAAATACTTCATATATTATTGAAAACCCTGTTCAGCATGATCAAGATCACCTTTGTTTCCCAAATATAGTATGTGTAATGGTTCAGAGAATGGATGTGGAACCTTCCCTGTCTGGGCTTATATTAGCTCTACCACTTAACTGGTTCTCCGATGTTTGTGATATTTGTCAAATCACTTTGTCTCTTTGTGCCTCAGAAAAATAGAGAACAATAATAGTACCTACCTCAGAAGGTTGTTTTCAGGATTAACTTAATATATATGAAGTGCTTACAATAGGTAGGTTTATGTAAGTCTTAGCTATCATTAATCATCTTTGTGATTGTCTAGTGTTACTAACAAGCAAAACTGTTAATAACAAGAATTTATTCTATATTAAATGTACTAGGATTTATAGTTTTTAAAGAAAAATTTCCTGTAGAAACCATTTTTTTTATCCATAACTCTTTAAGAAGTGAACAATTGAGCAAAACACTTTTTGCTACCAAAGACAATTGCAAAATAGTGTTTTAAACATTAAAAAATATATATATATACCTGGAGTTGTATGAAAGACCAAGGAATGTGGTTATACCATTTTTAGCATTATTTGTTCTTTTAAGATTTACTTAAGTTCCTAGTTCAAGACATAAAACATCTGATTTTCTACAGAAAGTAGATACCAAATTTTCTGTGTCTTCTATCTAAAACTTAAGATTTCATTGAGCTACCACTTAAGTTTTCTTGACTGTTGATACACTTCCACATTATTGTTTTAAATAGTCTTTTTTTTTTTTTTTTTTTTAAATTGGGAACATTTCCTTGAACATTCACTTAAAGTATCAAAAGAAGTTTTTGTTTGTGGTTGGAAAAAATGTCTTTAACCTGCCAAGAGAACTTAAAATTGCATAAGAAAATGGGTGTTGATGCTGAGAAATGGTGTGTAGGCTGCAGATCTCTTGTTCTGTCTGAAAACAGTGATGAAACACAAACAACAAATGTGGAATTGCTGGTGCTCTATTTTTGTGTGGGAAAGACGACTTCAGAGAAGGAGAAAACTTTCTGCTGTTTTAATAAATTTTTATTATATTTAGGCATGGGATTTTCTTGGCAATCATAGGGATCATGAAAAGCTAATTTATATAAAAAATCCTATGGTGCCTGTTTCATTATATTTGTGTTGAAATTTAGCAGGAATTTATAACTTGGGATTCCTTGTGGATCTTTAGGTGATCTGTGAACTCTGGAAATTATCTGTAGAGTTTATTTTGCTTTTGCAGATATTGTGGTATTTGTTTTCACTAATCAATTTTTACCTTTTTTTTAAACATAGTAGTAAGATATATATAACAGAATTAACCATTTTAACCATTTTTAAGTATACAGTTAGTTCATTGGTATAAAATACATTATAGTTTTGTGTAAGCGTCAGCATTGGTCATCTCTTAGAACTTCTCATTGTCCCAAGCTGAAGCTCTGTGCCCATTAATCAGTGACTCTCCATCCTCTGCCCCACCCCAGGCCCCTGGCAACCACCATTCAAATTTCTGTCTTTAGGAACTTGACTACTCTAGATACCTCAAAGAAGTAGAATTATACATTTGCCCTCCTGGCTAATCCACGTTGCAACATGGGTCAGAGTTTTATTTTTTTAAGGCTGAATGACATTCTGTTTTATGTATAGGCCACATTTTGTTTAAAGATTAAACTGTTGACACACATTTGGGTTGTTCTGCGTTTTGACTATTGTGAATAATCTGCTATAAACACTGATGTGCTGTTTAAGTTTCTGCTTTCAGTTCTTTTGTGTGTATACCTAGAAGTGGAATTGCTGGATCATATTGTGATTCTGTGTTTCAGTTTTTCAAGAACCAGCTTACTGTTAGCCACAGGAGCTACATTCTACTGTCTGTAGAATTCTGTGTTGTGTACATTTTTCTTGGGAATCAGTTATGAAATTTGGTCAAAGTCTCAAAGTGAGCCAATTGTTCTTGTATTTAGTCCTTATCAGATTCATTTTATTCCTACATTCCTAATACAGTGAATACTGTATTCCAGACATTAGTTTCATTAAGCCACCCACTTATTTCCTTGTTCTACCAAAACTTCCCTGGGAAGGTGAAGTGCACAGGATTACCTTTCAGCTTTAGTCTTATGACTTAACATCAGAATGGGTAGCTGTAGGATTAAGTAGAATCTTGTGTTCAAGTCATCCTGAAAAACAATTTTTTTTTCAAGCTTACCAAAGACTGAGATGACAAAACACAAAAAGTATCTTCAGGTATTTTATCTCAGGTCCTTCTGTCCTGATAGTATGGCAGTGATCTAACATTTATAGTTTTGATTTCTCAGATTCACAGAAGAGACTATATTGTGTTCCTCTTAGTACTTGGGTTAGCTGTTTTCAATGTGACTATGTTAATGTAAGTGTGATAATGAATTTTCTTAAGTATTTTAATAGTAGGTTTTTTATTCTCTACTTTAAGCTTTAAAAGAAGCAGGTGATGCTGTCTCACTCCACCTCTTCTCTCCTCTTTTGTCAAGGATCCCTCTTGTTGATGGGACAGGGGCCTGTCTCAGCATCGTCTTTGGTCAGGAGAAAAGGTGGACAACAAGCAGTACCATTAAACTGCCTTTTAGAAAACATGCTTTTTTCTTTTCTTCTTCAAATTACTTAGCTGAATCACTGGGTCTCCATTTCTTACTGGTAAAGTGAGAGGACTGAACTAGAAGGATGTACTTTCTGAGGTTTTCTAACTCTGGCTTTCTTCTTTGTGTGTTTGTGGGAAAGGAGTATGATACCAGACTCTTAGAAACACCCCGAATTCTGAAACCTATAGCATATTACCCAAATAATCTTTATGGAGTCTTGATAATATGTCTGTGCTATAATTCTTTTCTACTTTGAAGGGTCTTTCTATCTTGTAAACCTCGTATCTCCCAATATAAGGTATTTTTCAAAGTTGGCACCTAGAAAGAATGCAAGAACATTGTTCAAGTTAAAGCGTGTCCGACTCTGTGACCCCATGGACTGTAGCCTGCCGAGCTCCTCTGTCCATGAGATTTTCCAGGCGAGAATACTGGAGTGGGCTGCCATGCCATCCTCCAGGGAATCTTCCAGACCCAGGGAAGGAACCCATGTTTCCCACATTGCAGGCAAATTCTTTACCATCTGAGCCACCAGGGAAGCCCTGTTTGAGTTAAGGAAGATATAAAAATATTGTGGCAGACTGTATTTAATTGGTTCTTAGACGTTCTTAATGGATTTTGCTGCATATATTGGTTGTTAGCATTCACATATTTCAACTAAAGATCATCAATAACCTAATGATAATGAAATATAATAATTTATATAATGCTAAGTTAAGAGATACACGTTACTTCAGTGGCTTTGTTTGCATTTTTCTGTGATATTTATGGCAACCTTCCTCTGACTTTCAGAACATCAAATGGTCTTGAGTGCAAACCTGTACTTCATAATCTCTAAAGGAGATGGACTATATTTTAAGAGCAAAGTATTTCCCCCAAGGTCTCAGTGCATTTTGTTGATAAGGATTTTATTCTTGCACACTTCTAAACTAATTCCAGTTTCCATGAGAATGCCTTGTGCTGATTGGCTTAGTTCTGAGTTCCTGAAATAATTTATTGGAAAAGGAAAAGGGATTTCTCCGTAATCATGCGTGACTCTAGAACTGGTGCTGGAGCCGGTTTTTCATGAGCTTTATGGATGACATGAGGGAGGAATCAATTCCTGAACAAAGCCAATATTCTTTTAGGAAAGGAAACGGGACTAAGTCCAGGTCAGGCACCTAACAACATGCCTTATAGTTCACTTTTCACTCCCAGACTCCTCTCATGCATGTTCTTAACTAAAATTTGCTCTTCAACAAAACACTCTCACCACCTCCCCAAAAGGGGACATTTCAGTGTCTCATTCAGTTCCAAGACCAGGTCATCTTTCTCCCGTCTGATGGAACCCCTCTCAGTCTTGCAGCCTAAGGCTGGAGAATCACTTCTTTGTGTCTGCTCATAATGCTGGAGCAAGAGCAGGATGATGGTGATAAAAATTCCCACTTTTAAAGGAGAATAATGGGAAACTACCCACACTGGCCACTCTTTCATGGTCTAGGAACGATCAGTACTCCCTGAACCAGCAGGAAGTTAATGTCTTAGTCAGTGTACTTGACAGCAAGCGAGTTTTACCTCTTGAAAACGTTTCCCTTTTCTTGTCTCCCATGGCACGCCTGGGGTGGCCTTTGGGAAGGACTGTCCATTGGGAACTTCAGCTTCTAGTAACTCTCCTACAGTGGATGGGAGGCTGCCTCAGAGCAGTGGTTTTCAGTGTGGTCTCTGGACCAGCAGCACAAGTATGACCTAGAGACCAAGTTCTTAGGTGTCACCCCCAGACCTACTGAGTCAGAATAGGGCCACCAGCAACCTGTCTGTTGACAGCACTTTCTAGAGCTCCGGACCTACGCTCGAGTTTCCGAGCCGTTGACATAGACCTTTAGCAGGCTTTGTGGTTTCTTTGGCAGATTAGCTCCCGTAAAACCCAGATAGACTACTGGTCGATTTGTGGTCATTTCCCATTCTAGGTACCCAGACTTGTTCTTCTTGAGCCTGTTAGAACGTGAAGCCTCCACCTTGGCCCTGGGACCTTAATTTAAAGGCCATTGCCCTATCTTGGCCTCTGCTTGCTCCTTACCCTTGGGCTGCATTTCAAATCCATTTTCACAATGAAGTGTATTGTCTTCTTTGTTAGGCTAGGGTAAGGCCTATTTTAGCTGGAGGTGCTCTGGAAAGGACAGCTGTTGGGGCGGGAGTTAGGTGTCTTCTAGGCTGCAGTCTCCTGTCCTGTGGAATCTAACTTCCCAGACTGTTTCACAAACCTTAGTTTGGCTTTCACAACTTAGCTTTTTGTTTGCTTGGTTTTTGTTTTAACCCTGCTGGAGTCCACATAAGGCCAGACTTTTAGGTTATTTGGGTTACAGAGGCAGAGAGAGTCTCTTGTAGCAAAGATGTGTTTTCTCTCCTCTCTGCTTTCAGCCTCAGTTTATCTTAAGTAGGCAACACATTTCATCATTCTTCATCATTTTTTTTTTTATCATTCATCATCATCTCATCGTTTTGGGGATGCCTCCCCACAAAGACTGAGAGAGAGAATGCTTGTGTCCTTCAAATTAACCCTCTTCCTCTTCCTCCTTCCTTCTTCTGAGCATTGGAGCGATAGCCCGTGGGTTCCAGCTTTGACCCCCTTTTCCTCCTGTGTGATGGAAAGGTAACACCGCCCACACATGCACTGTTGAGTCATGAATTGACTGAGTGCCTGTGTCATTTGTTTGGAGATGCCCTCAAGAAATGGCAGTGGGAAAAGAAAAGGCTTCAAGTGAATCAAACTGACGACTGTGTTTCAGTTCAGTTCGGTGGCTCATTCATGTTTGACTCTTTGCAACCCTGTGGACTGCAGGCCTTCTTTCATCCAGGCCTCCCTGTCTATCACCTACTCCCTGAGTTTACTCAACTCATGTCCATTGAGTTGGTGATGCCATCCAACCATCTTATCGTCTGTCATCCCCTTCTCCTCCTGCCTTTAATCGTTCCCAGCATCAGGGTCTTTTCAAATGAGTCAGTTCTTCACATCAGGTGGTCAAAGTACCGGAGTTTCAGCTTCGGCATCAGTCCTTCCAATGAATATTCAGGACTGATTTCCTTTAGGATGGACTGGTTGGATCTCCTTGCAGTCCAAGGGGCTCTCAAGAGTCTTCTCCAACACGACAGTTCAAAAGCATCAATTTTTCAGTGCTCAGCTTTCTTTATAGTCCAACTCTCACATCCATACATGACTACTGGAAAAACCACAGCTTTGACTAGACAGACCTTTGTTGGCAAAGTAATGTTTGTTGTGTTTCAAAGGCTGTTTAATTTGCTGAAGTTTGCTTGTTAGCTCACTGTACATGTAATTAATTTGCATGTTATGAAAATATTTTCTCCTAGAAATAAAAAGGCAGCACCACCAAGGCAATCATAGCTAGAAACTCAGCTTAAACTTACCTTCTGTGGCGAATTGAAAGACTTTAAGAAATAAATAGATACTCCTGCTCCTGTTGCACATTGCAGTGGGGGATGCCTGGCAGGCTAAGAAGTAGTGAGTTTGCAGAGTCTGCAGCTGTTCTAGGTTAACATTAGTGTAGCTTACAAGCTACTTTTCTTGAAATGTAAATACCTTAGGATATGATATGTGGTCATAGATATCAGATCATCAGTGGAATCTTGTCTGTTAATCTACCTAATTTTGACTTTGTATCTTGAAGTCAGATGACCTAGGGCTTCTTCAGTTCAAATCCCAGCCTCACCACTCATTAGCAGCCTTTAAAAAAAAAAGAGCTCACTGGACTCTAGTTGCTTTATAATGCTGTTAGTTCCTGCTGTGTGTATGGCAAAATGAGTCAGCTGTGTGTATACAAATGTGTACCCTCTCTTTTGGATTTCCTTCCCATCTGGGTCACCACAGAGCATTGAGTAGCGTTCCCTGTGCTCGATTCTCATTAGCTGTCCATTTTATACATACTTAGGCTCATTCAGCCTGTTTTTTCATGTGTGAAAGAAGGTTGATAAAAACATGAACCTCACTAGGTTGCTGTAAGGACTGAGAGTGATTTCTTGTTGTTGTTTAGTCACTAAGTTTTGTCTGAGCCCATGGACTGTAGCCCACCAGGCTCCTCTATCTATGGAATTTCCCAGGCAAGAATGGGTTGCCATTTCCTTCTCCAGGGGATCTTCCCAGACTGGGGGTCAAACCCACATCTCTTGCATTGGCAGGCAGATTCTTTAACACTGAGCCACCAGGGAAGACCACAAAAGTGATTTAATACATGGACAGTGCTTAAAATAGGACCTCACACACAGTAAACATTGTGTCACGATTAGCTTACTATTTATTATTATGCCAGCAGTAGTGTTTTGTTTTTAAGAATCTGTAGTGGAAAGATGATTTCTTTATAAACTGTATACAAATTGTACAGTTTTAAAATGCAATAAAATATGTATTAATTTGGAAATCAAGATATTGGGGAATATTGTGAGTCTTTTAACACATATTAGCAGATTTGTCTTTGGAAAAGTTAGACCAATTTGCACCCTTATCAGCAATCTTTGAGAACCCTGGAAATGGAGTTACCAAGACAAATTAGCATGATTTTTACCTTGAAAAATCTGAAAATGAACCGATTTCCCCTATTTTATCTAGAAGAAAAGTTATATAGAATAGGAGATACTGGAATTTTCCAGTAGGATCTGTTGAAAGCCCCCTCCCCCCAAAAAAGGTAAGACATGTACTCTGGAAGAGACTAATAAATAGCATTTCCTATCATTTATTTTATATTCTTTGGGAGTTATGGGCATTTAGCTACCTGGTCTTATCTCCAAAATTTGGGAAATGCTTTTACCCAAGCATGATTCTTTAGAAAGGATTAAATTCTGTATTCAATTGGGATAGCTTTTATCACTCTTCTCCCTGTCCCTGAAAAAAAAAGGGAAGAAAAAGAGCTTTTTTGGGATCAGTAGGGGTTCTTGCAATTGTTCAAGGAAATAAGTATAATATGTATGAACGAGGGGAACACTGTACACAAGACAAACCTTTGTGCAGCTGAGACTTGAGTGCAGACAACGTTTTGGAGGTTTTGGTGGCTTGCTTCATGGGCAGCAACCTTACATTAGGGACCTACTGGTCCCCTCATTTTATTGTTGATATGTGGTATTTTGTCTTGGCCCTGCTTTAGGTATAATTGCTAAATGGAAGAAATAGTTAGATGGATTTTACTTATTCAGTTATTTTAATTCTAATTAGAATTGTAGTTCTCAAATTTGGAGGTTTTGTTGAAGTTAAAATGGCGGGTAGTTGCATAAATGGTTAGGTGTTACTTTTACATTTCAGTTTAAAATACCTCCTCTCTCTTCATTATGTAATTGCACTATTATTTGGCCCAAACTATTTTCCTACACAGGTTAGAAAATTATGAGTTTAGCTTTCTAGTTTTAACACAGTTGGAATATAAGATACACATTTTTTCTTTCCCCAGGATGTTTTGACCCATGTTGGAGCAATACCTTTTATCCTAGGCACCAAAATATGGTACCTGTTATAGAATTCATTCCTGCTAGTATTTTCTGTGAGATTTCACCCTGGCAGACGTCTGCCTCCAGAGCCACAGAGGAAGCAAAAACTACAGCTCTTCACTGATACTCCCTTACTTTTAAATAGATTTTGGGGTCAATTATTCAGGTTTTTATTCTCTTTGTGTAATTAGTGTGTGGTTCATCAAACTTTGAGGAGATTGACCCTTAGATAAATGTTGCTGGAGATTACTTCTCTTATGTTAACCATTAGAATTGGAAGTGAAGCCTCAGTTTTCCTTAATAGCAGATAACATTAGCAAATATGTTAACTATTAAGCCATAAGAAGTAAATTGTTATTTCTAATATCACTAAGTAAATTTGGCCTCAATTCAGGCAATAGTACCACTTTTTACAAATGCATATGCCTTGGTTCCGTTCTTGTGGATTTTGATACAGTATGTTTGGAAAAGGGACCAGTTATCTGATCCTTAGAAAAAAAATCAAAACCAATAACAAACTCAGAGATGCAGTGAGTATTTAGGAGTGAAAGTGGCAGAATGTTCTGTGTGTATGTCTGTGTACTTGCACACCTGTGCTTTACATACAGGTGTATATCTACGTGATTACATTACCTCAAAAGTGTATTCATTACTGCCTTTTTGACCTTATCATATATATATGTGTGTGTGTGTATATATGTGTGTATATATATATATCTGACTTACACACACTTTGTAAGTAAAGTGCCTTATTACTCTGTTAGCAGATAAATAGTTGCCATCAGAGTCCCTATTTCTTTTTCAGCTTGGACATAAATAAGTTAATTCACCTCTGCTGCACATAGTCACTTTGGCCAATCAGTTGTTTTTGCTTCACTAGTCAATATTACTTGATGACTACAGCTATCTCCACTGAGAGAGAGAGAGAGATAATAGCTTAACCTTAGTTGTTTGTACTGTTGTCCTTGTTTTATAAAATGAAAAATAACAGTGTAGATGGAATAAAAGAAAATTTCGGAAAAGTATGTGCTTTATGATTGTCAAGATTTCCTCATCTTTTACCATGTTTTGGTAAACACATTCAGAAAAGAGTTGTTGCTGTTACGGGTGTGGAAGTGTATCCCCCAAGGAGTAAGCCACAAGCTACAAATAGAACACATTTGGGAATCCAACTGTTATTTTTATTGTTGCTTATTAATTATATTTTATGTTTGTACCAGTTGGCATGTTAGTTGATTTAGGCTAATATTCAGTAAAAATCTTTTTTCTTCTTTTTTCATTTATCCAGCTTCAATTTTAAAGGTTATCATTGACCAAAGAAGGCATACAAATGGCCAAAAAGCACATGAAAAGATGCTCAGCATCACTAATTATCAGAGAATTGTGAGTCAAAACTATAATGCAGTATCACCTAACACCAATCAAAATGGCCGTCATCAAAAAGTCTACAGTCAGTGCTAGAGAGGGCGTGGAGAAAAGGGAACCCTCCTATACTGTTGTTGGGAATGTAAATTGTTATATCTGCTATGGAGAAAAGTATCTATGTTCCTCAAAACACTAAAAATAGAACTACCAATTCTTTCCAGTATAGTTCTGGAAGTGGAGTTGCTGGATCACATGGTAATTCTACGTTTACTTTTCTGAGAAAGCACCATACTGTTTCCACAGTGGCTGTGCCGTTTTACATTTCCACCAGTGCCCAAGGATCCTGGTATCTCCGCATATACTTCAACACTTGTGTTTTGGTTTTGGTTTATTTTGGTAATAGCCATCCTAATTGGTGTGAATCAGTATTTCACTGGAGTTTTGACTTTTAGTTCTCTAGTGGTTTCAGTATCTTATCATGTCCTTCTTTTGGTCATTTGTAGGGCTTCCCTGGTAGCTCAGCTGGTAAAGAATCTGCCTGCAATGCAGGAGACCCTGGTTTGATTCCTGGATCAGGGAGTTCCCCTGGAGAAGGGATAGGCTACCCACTATGGTGTTCTTGGGCATCCCCGGTGGCTCAGGTGGTAAAGAATCCACCTGCAATGCAAGAGAGCTGGGTTTCAGTCCCTCAGTTGTGAAGATCCCCTGGGGCAGAGCATGGTGGTCTGCTTCAGTATTCTTGCCTGGAGAATCCCCCTGGCAGGCTACAGTCCATGGGGTTGCAAAGAGTTGAACACAGCTCAGGGACTAAGTGCAGACATTAGTCATTCATATATGTTATTTGGAGAAATGTCTGTTCAAGTCCTTTGCACATTTTTGAATTGGGTTGTTGTTGCCGAGATTTTGAAGTCCTCTATATATTCTGGACATTATCTTTTATCAGATATTTAGTTGGCAGATATTATCTCCAATTCTGAGGGTTGCTCTTTTACTCTGTTGTCTTTTGATGCAAAAAATTAAGAATTTTTCCTGAAGTCCTTTGTCTGTTTTCTTACATTGTCTGTGTCTTTGATGTCGCATCCAAGAAATTATTGCCAAATCCAATGTTGTGAAGCTTTTGTCCTTTGTTTTTTTGCTAAGAAGTTTATTGTTTTAGGTCTTGCATATAGGTCCTTGATCCGTTGGAGTTAAGTTTTGTATATCATTTCAGGTAAGAGTCCCACTTCACTTTTGTGTATGGATATCTAGTTTTCCTAGCATCATTTGTTGTAAAAGTGATCTTTACTCTTTTGTCAAAATCCTTTGACCAAATGCATGAGGGTTTATTTTGGGGCTCTCTATTTTATTCCACTAGTTGACATGTCTGTGTTTATGTCAGTACCACACGGTTTTAATGTAGCTTTATAGAAAGTTTTGAAATCAGGAACTGTGAATCCTCTAGTCTTTCTGTTTTGTTCAAGATTGTTTTGGCTGTTTGGGCTACCTTGATATTTTATATAAATTTTGGGATAGGTTTTTCTATTCCTACAAAAAATGTTGTTGGAGTCTTTTTTTTTTTTTAACTGGATTGCATTGAATCTTTAGATCATTATGGATAATATTGACATTTTAATGATATTAGGTTTTCTAATCTAACATGAGGTCTATTCACATTTATTTATGTTTTATTTATTATCTGTGGGTAACATTGACATTTTAATACTAAGTTTTCTAATCTAAATTGATGTGTATTTGTATTTTTGTGTCTTCAGTTTCTTACAGCAGTATTGTCGTTTTCAATGCAAAAGACTTTACAGCAGTTTGGTTCAGTTAATTTGTAGGTAATTTATTCTTTTTGATGTTATTGTAAATGGAATCATATGCAGAGACCATTTTACCTCTGTTTCCTAATTTCGATGTCCCTTCTTTCTTTTAGTTGCCTAATTGATCAGGCTAAAACTGTATTATGTTGACTTGAAGTGGTGAAAGTAGGCGTCCATGCCTTGTTGCTCATCTTAGAGGAAAACTTTCAGTTTAATCACTGCACATGATGGTCTTTGTGAGTTATTCATAAATGGTTTTTTTTTTATTATGTTGAGCAAGTTTCTGTTTCTAACGTGTTGATTGTTTTCATAGTGGAAAGATGTTGAATTCTGCCAAATGCTTTCTCTTCATCAACTGACATCATGTTTTTTTTCCTCTTTCATTCTGTTGATATAGCGTATTATGTTGATCAATTCACATTGTTCAAACATCCTTCCACTTCAGCAGCAAATCCCAGTTGGTTGTACGATATAATTCTTGTAATGTGCTGCTGAATTCTGTCTGCTAGCATCTTGTTTTGGAGAAGGACATGACAACCCACTCCAGTGTTCTTGCCTGGAGAATCCCAGGGACGGGGGAGCCTGGTGGGCTGCCGTCTATGGGGTCGCACAGCGGACATGACTGAAGCGACTTAGCAGCAGCAGCACCATCTTGTTTATTGAGGATGTTCACAAGGGATTTCCTTCTCCTTTTCTGTGATTTCCTTCTCTTTCAGTGGTTTTGTATGACTTGAGTGTTAGGGTAATTTTGCTCTCAGAGAATGAGTTGGAAGATATTCCCTTTTCTTGAGTTTTCGAAAAAGCTAGAGAGGAATAGTTATTAGTTCTTCTCTAAATGTTTGATAGAATTCACCAGCGAAGTAATCAGCTTCAAAACTTTTATGTGTTGAGAGATTTTTGATTACTGATTCAAGCTCTGGACTAGTTACAGGTATATTCACATTTTNCTGAACTGAGATTAAAACTAGAGTCTGAAACCAAAAAGATAGAAAATAGAATCCAAGTGCCTGGAGAATAAATAGGTGAAAGTTCTAACTAATTAATTAGAATGGCCATATTGCTTGCTTACCACTTGCAGAGTGATAAACTTAATTCAGTGTTTAAAGGAAATGTGTGCAGTGGGCAAAACCCACTTTTGGTATTATAAACTGTTTGAAATATTTAAGCTTAGGCTTTTTATTTTTTTGTTTTGGCTGTGCTGCATGACCTGTGGGATCTTAGTTCTCTCACTAGGGAACCAACCTGTGCTCCCTGCAGTGAACACATGGAGTCCTAACCACTGGACCACCAAAGAAGTCCCATAAGCTTAGTTGAATTTATGTTTCATAATTAATTACATATTTAATAAATGCATTTTAGAATCTAAGATTTAACAAACCCAGGAAATCATAATCCCACTTTTCTTCTCGCTAAATATCATGTGGATGAACAGTGAAAAATCTATTACTTAGTGGCCACCATTGACTCACTCCCCTGGTAGTCATGCTTTGTGTAGACAGGCCCCTTCTACATTGGTCGTCTGATTGGCATGTGTCTTGCTTTGGCCATGGGAGCATGAGAAAGCCTGATGCAAGTAGTTTTATAAACACTTGTATTCTTATGGAGTGTTGCTTGTATCCCTGAGTCTCCTTGAAAGTGGTCCAGCTAACCTACTGCAGTTACTGCATGGACATAGTCATCCCACAGATGTACCGGCTGAGACTCGAGATGTGAATGAGGAAGCCATCTTTAATGCTCCCTCTATCACACTGATCACAAAAGCAAAACCCAATCCACATTGCAGAACTACGAGCAATAATAAACTATTGTTTTATGCCACTAACTTTTGTGTAGTTGTTTTGCAGCATTAAGTATATTGTGTTAGCTATTTCGAAAATGTATTTTAAATTGAAATGTCATAATGCTATCATTATATTTACAGTATCTGTTCATTTTAGCCAAATGGATTCAGGATTGCATTTTGGTTNACATTGCAGAACTACGAGCAATAATAAACTATTGTTTTATGCCACTAACTTTTGTGTAGTTGTTTTGCAGCATTAAGTATATTGTGTTAGCTATTTCGAAAATGTATTTTAAATTGAAATGTCATAATGCTATCATTATATTTACAGTATCTGTTCATTTTAGCCAAATGGATTCAGGATTGCATTTTGGTTATGAACAGAAAGAGTTAGATTCTGTGACCTGAAGAAAGCTGTTTGTTCTCTCTCAAGTTCAGTTTTTTCATCTGAACAGTAGAAATAAAGCATACTCATTAGATAATCAGCATGGATTTTAAGCCAGATGCTGTAATACTAAATCTATGATACTTTGAGAATACTTAAAAACTGTTGTTTTTGTTCAGTCACTAAATCATGTCAGACTCCTTGTGACCCCGTGGATGGCAGCATGCCAGGCTTCCCTGTCAATCACCAACTCCCAGAGCTTGCTCAAACTCATGTCCATTGAGTCGGTAGTGCCATCCAAACATCTCATCCTCTGTCGTCCCCTTTTCCTTCTGATTTCAGTCTTTCCCTAGTATCAGGGCCTTTTCCAGTGAGTCAGCTCTTCACTCAGGTGACCGAAGTACTGGAACTTCAACTTCAGCTTCAGTCCTTCGAGTGAATACTCAGGGTTGATTTCCTTTAGGATTGACTGGTTTGAGCTTCTTGTTGTCCAAGGGACTTTTGAGTCTTCTCCAGCACAGTTCTAAAGTATCAGTTCTTCGATGCTCAGCCTTCTTTATGGTGCAGCTCTCACATCTATACATGACTACTGGAAAAACCGTAACTTTGACTACATGGACTTTTGTCGGCAAAGTGATGTCTTTGCTGCTTAATATGCTCTCTATGTTTGTCATTCCCTTCCTTCCAAAGACGTCTCTTAACCTCGTGGCTACAGCCACTGTCTGCAGTGATTTTGAAATCCCAGAAAATAAAATCTGTCACTGCTTCCACTTTTTCCGCTTCTAATAAATGGTTGCTTATTATTATGGTGTTTGTTCTTAATTTAGTGAAAGGACAAGGAGGAGAAAGGGGAACAGAAAAGAGAAACTATTGTTGCCACTTTATTTTTCTTTCCCAGTCTGTCCTGTGTGTCTTAGTGCATATAGGCACATGCCCTACCCTGGCTATTTTCTGAGCTTCCCTGGTGGCTCAGACAGGAAAGTGTCTGCCTACTAAGCAAGAGACCCGGGTTCAATCCCTGGGTTGGAAAGATCCGCTGGAGAAGGAAATGGCAACCCACTTCATGCCTGCAAAATCCCAGGGACCGAGGAGCCTGGTAGGCTTCGGTAAGAGGAAACATTGGCTGGTAGGTGTGCTTCTCACACTTTAAAGGGCAGACAGATCATCTGGAGATTTTGTTAGCATGCAAATTCTGTTTCCCATGGGTCTTGAGCGGGGCCTGAGAATTTGCATTTTAAGTTCTCTATTGATACTGATACTGCTGGTCCTCATGACCTTTCATATTTTAGTTCTGAATCCCCTCTTCAACCGTCATCTTTCACCATTCATAATTTGTTCCTCACTCACTCAGAATCTTTTCTTCATATGTCTGTGATTGCGCTTGCCAGGTGTAGTTAAAGTGATCTGTTTAAATATTTATATTTTTCTACTTTACCTCCTCTGTGATCTCTCTGATAAAAACTTCTTGGGTTTCACTTTTCTTGATATCACAGTTAATGTTCAATAAATGTCTTTTGGTGCATGCCCTTATGATTCTCGTAACTGAACTGGGAACTTCATCTTCCATTTTACTAATCGGAAATAGTAAATGTTCAGAGAATAAACCTTCTCTATATCTGGCTGTGAATCCTGGAGTTTGAAGGAATAGTCAGCTAGTGTCCTTGCTTGGGAATGAGAAAAGAATGGATTGTTCACAGATGTGAATAATTTTGGGAGGATAATGGGTATTGGGCACAGTTCAGACTGTTTCTTTTTGTGAATATTAATGTACACCCATACTTTATCAAAGTAGAAAATTAGAATATTTGAAGCAAATTTAATGTTCTAGGTAGGAAATGTTGAAGAAAGCTTGTATTTAAAAAGATAGTATCTGTTTTCTTTGAAAAATTGGGTTGCTACATATTACGTAGAAGTGAATTCATTTCTGCTTTTGTATCTATATTTGTTCACTCTGGCTACATCTGTGCTTTATTTTTTAAACTAGAAATAATTTGTATGCAATAGTCTGACCTTCATTTACAGTTGTACTGACTTTCAGATATAATTCACTGTGTAATTAGTTTTAGTAAAAAAAAGAAATAAGGGGAGGTGAGTAGGAGAAGCCTGGGACTATGTTAAATGGAGAATAATTGAATAAAGATTTTAAAAATAATTTCTCTAACTGTATTAGCCCTGTATTTGAATATTTCCAGTAGGATTATTTCTGCACCTAAATGTTCAAATAGTATGTGCTTTTTATAAATTCATAAATATTATAATCACATGAAAATATAGCTTTCCCTGTGAATTTTGAAAATCTATAGATTTTTTTGCTCTAATTGACTGTCATTTTGCTGACTAGTTCTTGATTTGAAATGAGTACATACAGGGAAATGTATGTTGTTTCATTTTTTAAGCATCTTTGCCAAGATTAGTGTTGGATTTAATCTTAATTGTTATTATTACTTGTTTATTTAACAAACATTTGTCAGGTACCCAGTAAATGGGCATATGTGATAGTGAAATCCTGCTTACATTCTACATTTTCTGTAGTGAATCTTGGGACATCTAGAAGAAACAATATGTGATTTTTAAGTATGCCTTGATAGCAGGTTATGAAACAAATGTATATTTTCCTTTACTAAAATACAGAATTTGATAAAATGAAAGTTGCTACTTAAAAAAGACTGACCTATTCAGAATAATTCATAGCAAAGGAAAGTAAATGGAAACTTGGATCAGTGTGTTTTAGGTAAGACAGGCTATTTCTCAAGTTGGGTTTCAGTTAACTCTTGACATCTAATCACATATTCAGCCCCTCCATTGCTAATTATTTTTAAACTTGGACTTCAGGAAGCTGAATTGCCATCCCTAAGCAAAGAAAAAGTATTTTGTATGCTGCATAGCATTTATTGTATTTTACCAGCAACATAGAATTTTTGCACATCACTGACTTTCTTCCTTGGTTTATTTTATTCATATTAGTGCCACTGAATTTTTGTGTGTGATGAATATAGGTATGATTGTAAATCTAGTCCAGACAGTTAATAAAACTGTGTAAGAAGTGGGTGTCAAGTAATGTTCTTTGTACTATTGCATCTAGTGTTTCTCTTTGGCCTTACTTACGTTCGTTGAGTGAATTATAGCTGCTGGTGCCTGTTGGCCCTGTTTTACTGCCGCACAGGTTCCTCTGAAGGTCTGAAGAAGAATGTGAAGATGGAGATTTCCTGCTGGATGAGCCAGTGTGCTTTGCACTGTAGCATGCTGCTCCTTAGAGAGAATATTGCCAGTGCATTGGTTGCTATAGTGCAGTTTAGTCTGTTCTGATAACTGGGGTCATTCCATCAGTTGGGATCATTTTGAGAGGCGCCCTCGTAGGATTGCAGTCGTCATGCTCTTGGATGGTGGCACTGACGCATTTCACAGGTTTTCAGCTTCTTCGTCACCACTCTTTCAAAAGATTAGATACCTAGAAAAATAACAGAATGCTGAAAAACCAGGCCCACACAGACATTTTAGGTTCTAGATACCTTAATACACCAGAAGAAAGTATTTTCATTCGAATGTCAGTAAATAGACAACAGTTAAGTCCATTCATTAAGTCAGTTCATTAAGGTACATTTAAACCCTGCCTTATTGTAAAATTACCTGTTCTTTTCAAGTTTGGAGATTTAAGAACTGTTTAAAAGTGTATTTCACTGTACATGAAACGAACATAGAAGTGATGTTAATGATGCAGAAAGATTAGTTCTATATGTAACTATTAACTTGAGACTTTGGATCTGTGAAGATCCTTGGTTTCTAGTGTACCCATCAGAGTTGCTTGATTGCCTAAAATCTATGTTCTCCTCACGCCACAGACTTGCACTAAATGAACTGTGAATTTTAATTTGAAACGTATTTGGAAACCAATTTCTATTAAAAAATGGATTTATAGCTTGAAAACTGGGTACCTCAGAAATGCCAAGTAAATCCAGTTCATCTTCAGTTGCCAGTTGTGTCTGTTTTTAATTTTAGGCAATTGCATTTGTGACCCACTCTTGTTTGGCTTTAGTTTTTGAGAACCAGTGCTCCAAAGAAAGAAAAAATAAACCCACTTTTGTTCCTAGTTTATTTGCAAACCAGGTCAGACGCCCTTGATTAGCTCTCAGTTGGAGCATAATTTGAACCTTGACAGATTGAACCCAAACAGCAGGGTTTCTCTAGTCTGGCCAACAGATAGAAAAAATAAAATAAAAGCTAATTCCAGTTCATAAGCCATACAACAGGACTGAATAAACATGCAACTGTTAATGAATAGCTATTTCAAATATTTACAAAAGGCCCGAGAAAAAAGAAAAGATTAGCATCTTAGGCAGCTGTTCTAAGGGAACCCTATTAAAAATAAACATGATAAATGATGCTTGAGAGCTTATATATCTGTCAAATATCAAATACATTCAAAGAAAAAAACACTATTTCAGAAAAACAAAAACCTATTAAGACTGTTTGGAGCATGGTGATCCTGCTTTGTGGTTTACAGTGGAATTTTATTTTTATTCTTTTTTTACATTTATCTTTTCTAACCCCTCGAATATTCTTAGGGATGCTGTTTTATAGAGTGTAAGGTTATGGGTAAGTGAATGAAATCATTTGAATGGTATCCATTGTGATTAAATTGGTTAGGAACTTTAAAATTCAGCTGTCTGTCATTTGAATGAAGACATACTGTTAATTTTTATTTTATGGGATTGCAGATGACATAATGGTTTGAATATGACTGTAATAACATTTTAGCATCGTGGCAGTTGTGCTAGAAAATGCTACGTAGAGATGGAAATTATTACTGATTCAGTGAGGTGTTGGTTCCCCACGCTGATTACAAGTACAGTTATTATTGTCTCTGTGTGCTTTGAGCAGTGTTTCTACAAGTACTCCACCTGAGTCTATGTAAAATACCCTTTGTGTGCTTAGCTAAAATAAAAGAAACTATACCTGCCATACGTTGATGACTTACATAGCTTATCTTTGGAGTTCAAGACTTACCATTCATGTTTCTATTTTCGATTCTTTGAAAGTTTGAATTTTCTGAAGCTTGAATTTGTATTTGAGTAGGTGTTTTCTGAGGCCAAAGTGGAATCAAGTCATTTGTCTGATGAGTGAGTTTAGATAGCAGCTCAGCATTTGTCTCATGTGATGTAGAGTAAGTCTCTTGTAATTTTTTAGTTGTAAATGACTAAAGCTTTGTTTCTGTGTCCAAGATGTCACCTAAAGGAAAGCCAGGACTAGTGCCGTAACCTTTGTGGATTCGGAGGTCTGCAGATGATAATGAGTTACTGTATTAATAATAGAATATTTGAAAAGTTTAAAAAACTTAGTTATTTTGATTTGAGGTCATTTCTGATTTTGTAAAAGTGTGATTCTTTATCGCGAGTACAGGTCATTTTGTGAAAGTTCAAAAACATGTCAGTGGTTGAAGTGTAGCCTGCGTGAAGTGTGAAGTCTGTGATATAAACATAGAGTAACTTGGTCGTGATCTCAAGTGTAAGTCAGATCGGATATACTGATGGATTCTTAGGCCCACTGTTTGTTTTCAGGCCAGTTTCAGAACCAGTGCAGGAGTGTGGCCATCCTCAGTCCATTCTAGAAAGGGGGGACCAGGCTGACAAAGGATCATGAGATGTTGTGAATCTGGCCCTAGAGTTCTCTGACTTCATGTTCCATTCCTCTCCAGCAGTACCTTTATGGATCCATTTCCCCTATCCCCACCCAAACTGGCACAACTGAATGCTCCATAATACCCTATCGCCTGAAATAGCATCACCATTAATTCATTTTTGCCCTCTAATGGAAGGGTTAGAAAGTGGGAGGGAAATGACAGAAGAACCTAAAACTGATTTATAAAGGGGGCATGAGTATGTAATAAGAGGATGAGGAAGAAAGACAAGTCAGTCCTTCTCACTTACAGGTTGCTTCTGTGTAATAAACANCTGATGGATTCTTAGGCCCACTGTTTGTTTTCAGGCCAGTTTCAGAACCAGTGCAGGAGTGTGGCCATCCTCAGTCCATTCTAGAAAGGGGGGACCAGGCTGACAAAGGATCATGAGATGTTGTGAATCTGGCCCTAGAGTTCTCTGACTTCATGTTCCATTCCTCTCCAGCAGTACCTTTATGGATCCATTTCCCCTATCCCCACCCAAACTGGCACAACTGAATGCTCCATAATACCCTATCGCCTGAAATAGCATCACCATTAATTCATTTTTGCCCTCTAATGTAAGGGTTAGAAAGTGGGAGGGAAATGACAGAAGAACCTAAAACTGATTTATAAAGGGGGCATGAGTATGTAATAAGAGGATGAGGAAGAAAGACAAGTCAGTCCTTCTCACTTACAGGTTGCTTCTGTGTAATAAACAATGTTATTATTAAAGGACTGTTTCTTTGAAATATACACACTGCATACACACACACCTGAGGGAATTATATTATGACTTGCACATGTAAGGAGACCAGTATCACAGTTTGATATTTTTAATGGTAACTTTTCTGTTTCTGCTCTTTTGAAGGGTACTCAGTATCACTCCCTTTCTGAAAGTGGTTTTAGTGAAATCCAAAAGGGTCTGTTCTTTCGAAAATACTTGGATTCAGACTCCATTGATAACACTACATTTTCATGCTGTTCTGCAGTTATAGTAGACCCTTAAACTTAGAGACCCTCTTTGTGCTTCATCATTGTAATTTACACACTGGGCTGGTACATTCTCTTCAAGACAGTTTGTCTTGTGCCTCCAGCTGCTCCCCAATAGCCATTGTGCTGAATAAGCACTTATTTCAGTATGTCCTTGATACAATTAATGCAGGCATCTGCAGAAGCGGCGGTGGCAGCAGCAGCTGCAGTGCCTTATGGAAGCCAACTTCTGCTTAGCATTGTGATAAAAGAAATAGTTTTGAGCTGGAAGCTAATGCTGGCTTATTTTTAGCATAAAAAGAGTTGCACCTGCCAGGGCTAGTGGAGGACTGAGGTTTGTTGATTACACGTTCTTGTTAGTGCTATTGTTATTGGTAAAATGGGGATGATGTCATCCTTATCAGACTGAATTGGCACCCTGTAGAGTGACAAATAATTTACCCTCTGTGGTTTTATCAGCATGGGCCGCATGTTAGAAGCAGCCAGAGTGCTGGGTTTTCACAGTTGAATGCTATGGAACTGCAGAGGTGTATGAAAATGAAAGGGATTGATACTTGTAATCAGTGCACATAGTCACGGCCAAGGTGTAATGAAACATAAGTGCACATTTAGGGTAATTATGCTGCTACCAGGTGGGGCCCTGGGGCTTTGCATGTATAGGCGCTGCTTGAGGTGGCGGATGTGCAGCGAGGGACCCTGCAGCAGCCATCTGGTAGATTCTCATTTTCTCATTAATTCTTCTGTCCCCTAAGTCTGGGCAACATTGACTTGGAACAGTGCTTCATCTGTTCAGTATCTCATCTCATCTTACTTGGGACTTGCTTTCAGCAGTGGTATTGATATGATGTAATTCACAGTCTCAGCTATGTGAAATATATTAGAGCAAATCATCGAGGTGATTTTTTTTGTTTTGTTTTTGCAGTAAAGCTAACTGTCTCTGGTAACATCCACATGGCTAATTATAAACAATTCTCCACTTGTGTAGTTATTTTTTTAATAACATAATAGCTGTTCACATTGGCTAAATGTACATGGTTCTCCAAAACGTTTTATAAAACACAAGATTATTTTATTTATAAAAATTACAAAAGTGCATTTTCTTTGGTAATTATAAAAATTATATGTCTTATTTCTACAGGGTGATATAATTTTTGTCTCAGATAATAACAAAAACTTACTTTACAGCCAACCTTAGGGATAAATTATTTGCACAATAGTATAAGTATACTTAATGCCCCCGAGCTATACATTTAAGAATGATTAAAATGGTTCTTAAAAAAAGAATAAGAAAGTGATATTTGATGTTATGTTTGTTTGGTAGGGAAGTAAAATGCTTGAAATTTGCTAAATGAATTTTATAAATATTTTCACATAATATTAAGAAAAATAAATTTAAGGCATCTAGCATAGCCTTTGTAGGTAGTTCTCATGACTACTTTATTTATTAATATAAATGTTAATACCTGAAAACATTTTAGTGAAATCTGTAGTATACATTCATATAAATACAAAAAATAGCAAAGTAACATCTACTGGATGACTTTTTTATACCATATATTTTATATCAGAGTTCGATATATCAGAATAATGTGGACAATATTCTGGAGTCTGTGGTTGCATTTAACTGACATGAGATTAGTGATTTCACAATCTTTAATAAATACAAATATAATATTTGTATGGTCTGTGTGGTTCTCTAAGAGCTTTTTATAAATAATAAAAATACCCCTATTGAAATTTTCCACCAAGGGAATCCCCATGCATTTTTTCATTCCATTTCCATGAATTTTCCTAAAATGGAAAATGAAAAAAAGATATACCAGCTTCTTCTAAAAACTATAGGAACGCCCCCAGTGATGCCCCTGAGGTCTGTCAGTGGGCTTGCACAGAGGCTTGGTGGACATTTCTAGTTGCAGCAATGCTGCCATCTGAGCATCACTTCAGTGGATCCAGCCTGCTACCCAGATGCCCCCATCTGCATGGAAGGAGAGTTAAAAGCAATTTACTGCTTTAAAATACTCAACTATTTTTTTTTCATATTTGTCTTGAATAAGGCTCCTAAAACATTAATAAAATGTATCTCATTTCCCCTCCTTTCTATTTATATAAATTCATTTAAGGCAGCAGATGAGAATAGGTTGAAAACTCCTTGTAAGTTATCTCTTGGGAAATTATTTGATTATTACTTACTAAGTAGTGTGATGGTATACAGAAAACATGTCAGCAGTACTTTATTCTCTCAAAGTTTACTCATTTGTGTTCAGAGCATTTAAATAGCTTTTTTTTTTTCCCTCATGCATTCGTTGGATATTAGCTAAATCACCTGTTTACTAGGCTGTGAGCTTAGCCCAAGTCTGGACAAGAGGTCAAATCATTTAAATCCTGACTTGGCCACTAACCAGGTATGTGACTTTGAGCTAGTGATTTCACCTTCCCAAGCCTCAGTCTTCTCATCTAAAACCTGAAAGTAAGAATCCTTTACACAAATCATGAGAATTCTTGATAATATATTTCTACCAGAGGACCTGTGAATGGGCACTCAGTGGATGGTTGCTGCTGTTACAGTTTTTTCACTAACAAGTGTGATTAAGAACCTGTGCTCCAGTGTTTAGATTATCTTCAAAGAAACCATTACACAGGAAAATACAAGAATAAGGCATCCTATGCTGACTAGCGCCACACGTTTCTCAAAGGCAGAGGTGGACATTTACCTACATAGTTCCAAGAAATTTAATAGATTAGAAATGCCAGCTGGTGTGTATTGATCAGTTAGGAGAAATACATGTACATCCCTTCTCATTGTGGTATTATGTGTGTATTGTTTTTAAATACATAAAATACATAATTAAAATTATATTAAAATGCCATCAGTGTGCAGAAAAGACATTTTTGTGGTACGTGTTTTTTATGAATATATTAAATACCAAGATGCAGCTATATATCTAATAATTTTAATAATTTCCTAATAGTGATATATCAAAATATCTGGAATAACTATAATACATAAAACTATATACAAAAATTACAGGTACTGCAAATACCAGTAATTTGGTACTATAATTCTAGAAATGCAAAAATTTGGCAAAAGCGTAGTGAAAGAGTTGTAATATATTTTTTTTCCCTCTCATTCAAGTTCAGGCATTCTTTCCTGCACCCCTCAAGTCTGTCATACCTTCAAATTTTTTTCCCCCAAGTGGGGTATAGGTAACTTTCAACTAGCTTTCTTAGTGAAGGAAGAGATGTATACAACAATGACAGAAGCTAATACACACACTTATCAACATCAACATAATAATCTAAAAATGATTCAGACCCGCTGGTTTTCTGTTGTATTAGCCCTTGACCAAGATCCCTGATAAATGGACTCTTTAATACTACCTCTGTCCACCCCTTCACAGTTTTATAGTCAATAGTTCCTTGTTATTTGATTATGTTTGCAAATACTTAACTATTTTATTTGAACTAGAATACAAACTTTCCATGAAACTGATAAAACTGATTGTTAGATCTGTGTTATAGGTCTATAACATTCACTTAGTTTACAAGAAAATATCTGTCCCTTTACCTGTGAGCAATATTATTCAGGAACACAGTAGACTTGGAGTTCCCAAACCATGGGACCTTAGCTTGAGTAGATACCTAAATCGAAATCTTCAAATTATTTTGTCCAAACACGGAGCAACAAGAAAGATCCAAGCATATTTCTTAGAAATTGGAGTTGTGTAATTTTGTGTATCTTTAATTATAGAAGATTGTAGCACAAAAGTATGCCATGTTTTTAAAAACATATTCAGCCACTTATATTATTGAAAACATGTTAATTTAAAGCACATTCTTTAAAGCAGCAATACTTCCTTTTTTTTTTTTTTTTTTTTAAAACTCTGAAAAGCTTACTTTTCCTAATATGGACTTTTCTGATTATCAAAATTGTACTCTGAACTAAGTAAAAGTAATTTAATGAGAGTTATCAGAGCGCAGAGAAAGATGAATTTTGGCTTTCAAGATGGATGCAGGATTATCTAGGAGGTGAACTGAGTTTCAAAGGACATATAGGATTTGATAGATGGTCATGAGGGACTTCCCTGGTGGCTCAGATGGTAAAGCATCTGCCTACAATGCGGGAGACTGGGGTTCAATCCCTGGGTTGGCAAGATCTCCTGGAGAGAAGGAAATGGAAACCCACTCCAGTATTCTTGCCTGGAGAATCCCATGGACAGAGGAGCCTGGTAGACTACAGTCCATGGGGTCGCAAAGAGTCGGACATGATTGAATGAGTTCACTTTCACTTTCATGTGGTAAAGGACCTTTCTAGGCTGGAGGAAGTAATGAAAAATAAAAGTGAAAGTGTTAGTTACTGGACTGTAGCCGCCAGGCTCCTCTGTCATAGGCTTCTCCAGGCAAGAATACTAGACTGAGTAGCCGTTTCCTTCTCCAGGGGATCTTCCCACCAAGTGATTGAACCCTAGCCCTCTGCACTGCAGGCAGATTCTTTACTGTCTGAGTCACCAGGGAAGACATTGCTAGGCTGGAGAAAGAATACCAACAAATACTGAAGAAGAGTGACTTCCATATTTTCCTTAGGAGCAGTCCTAATATGGACTCTATAGAAGCCCAATTATTGAAGATTTATATCCACAGCTAAGAAGCTTAACCATTATTTTGTAATTATTGGAAGGAAATAAACTTATCTTTCTTAATAAGAAAAAACAGAACAAATCTACGTTTTAGGGAAATAATTCAGGTTGTATTATGAAGGATGATGAGAAAATGGAAAACATTGGAGAATGAGATTGTCAAAGGCTGTTCGAATGTTTGAGGTGAGAGACTTGAACTTAGCATTGGGAATTTTGAAAATGATGCATTAGAACCAAGGGATACCTTAGAATATAGATTTTAAAAAATTAGAGGATGGGGAAAAACACACACAGTCTCAAATACCTGACATTTTAGCCTGCGTGATTGGAAAAGGAATTGGAAATTGCAAAAGGAGGAGCTTGTTTTAGAGGAAAAGGCAATTTTAGGCTTAGGCTCAGTGTAGTGTTGGAAGCTTTTCTTCAGAGAAAAATATAGCTGCCTATTCTAAATTCTCATCTGAAGCTCTCCTAAGAAGTTCAAGTTTAAAGAAGATTGGGAGGAAAAAAAAAAGATTGGAGAGTCAGACTTTGAAGGAGAAAGCTGAAGAGGTGCCATCTGTTTTGCAGAGGTTAACTAGGATGAGATTTAAGAAAATATCATTGATGTGAAAATTAGAACTCATTGATTTCCTGAAGAGAGCAATTCTATTATAGTAGCTGGCCCCATGGCCATAGAAAGCTTGTCTAAAACGTAGGTTTATTAAATTGCTATTGCTGGTCTCTTGGACTAGGGCAGGGCCTAGAAGTCTGCTTTGAAAATCACTCAGATGATGATGACGGTGATGATGGTGATGATTATGAATATCTGACACACACACACACACACACACACACACACACACACACACACATATTATACAAACACATATATATATGATTTAGAGAAGGCGATGGCACCCCACTCCAGTACTCTTGCCTGGAAAATCCCATGGACAGAGGAGCCTGGTGGGCTGCACTCCATGGGGTCACTAAGAGTTGGAGACGACTGAGCGACTTCACTTTCACGCATTGGAGAAGGAAATGGCCACCCACTCCAGTGCTCTTGCCTGGAGAATCCCAGGGACGGCAGAGCCTGATGGGCTGCAGTCTATGGGGTCACACAGAGTCAGACACGACTGAAGTGACTTAGCAGCATATACCAGACACTGTTTTAAGTTGATTATATGCATAGTCTCATAAGAACTCTATGAGATATGTACCATGATTGCTCTATTTTACAAATGAGAAAACTGAATCACAAAGAGATTAAATAACTTGCCCCAATTTATACAGCTGAGAAATGATGACTCCACAGCCCGTGATCTTGACCACAGCACTGCTTCCAGCAAATGCTGAGAATCAGTAACTTAGCACACCGGGCATCAGAGGCAGCTAAAGGGAGGCCATTGACTCAACCTTTCATCTTCCAAGGCGCTTAGTCATCGTATTTATTTATTTCTGTGGGTGTCTTAAAAGGCATTGCTTTGTTTCCTGCTACAATTCTGGTAACCCTGTTTTGACCTTGCTTAATTTTTATTATTATTTGAGCCTTAAAAAATGTAAGTGACTAGGTTTCTTTTCACTTTCCAGAGGCCCTGGGCAAGTGATTGCAGTGGGAGTTGGATTAACTGAGGGGAGGCAGGGAAGTCAAAAGCAGCAGGGGTTTGGGGTTAAGGAGTAGCCCAGAAGTCTATGTAGAAGGGACTTAGGGAGGCCATCCGAGGTGGGGAAGCTGTGGCTTTAAAGCAAACACACCGAGTCCACTTCGAGTTATGTGAACTTGTACTACTTGGTTAGGGCATTGAGCCAGGGATACAGAAGGAAATAATTGAGGCTGGGAGTTGGGGTCAGGGGGAGATTGCTAAAGCCCCATTGAAAACTACCCTTCAGTGTCTCCAACTATGGACAGAAGAACAAAAATGATGTGGTAGATGATGAAATTATATGGAGGGACGGCTGCTTTTACATTAGGGTCTATTTATGCATGTGTTGATATGACAAGGAAAAAGATGGTAGAGATAAAGTTTTTGGTCTTACTGGAGAGACAAACCTTGCATAATGGGAGAGCAATTTCAAACGAAATGGGAAAGGATAGCAAGGTTAGACAAGCAGAAAACTAGGAACACTCGTTACTGTGACACAAAAAGGGAAAAGGAGAGTTCATGTCAAAAAAAGAGAAATTTTGAAGGAAGGAAGGTTAGAGACTTTCAAGATGAATGTTCTCCATTTTTTTTTTAAGAAGTAGGTAGCAAGGTCGTTGGCTCCCAGGACTCACTGGGGATTTGAGGAGAATGGTTGTACGCTGCTGCTAAGTCGCTTCAGTTGTGTCCGACTCTGTGCAACCCCACAGACGGAAGCCCACCAGCTCCCCCATCCCTGGGATTCTCCAGGCAAGAACACTGGAGTAGGTTGCCATTTCCTTCTCCAATCACCTGATAACTATATGTTTCTGTAGACCTTTAAGATTAGTAAGAGAAAAAAGTAATAGAAGCTCTTAGATGTGTCAGTGTTTACTGTTGTTTCTGAGATGCATTGGGGGGGTTGGAAGACTGATTCCAGGAGAGGGCAGCAGCGCTATAAGCATTTAATTCGGGTACATATTTCTTTCTTCTGTTCACTTGGCTTTTAAAAATTAAGTAATAATGTGTTTTCTGTCCCTATTACCTTAACTAATGAAAAAAATAGAGTCTATAAAGGCACTTAATTGTTTTACAATTAATTAGTCTCACACTACTAAGCATAGCAATTGTGGAAAGCACTAAGAATTACCCTTATATGTAATAGTTTGATTTGAAAAATTTTGATTTGAGATTGGCCTAATTTTGCCTCATCTCTATGTGTAGCTTATAATAAGAAATTAAAAAAAAAAGCTCACCAGCTTAAATGGCTTTTAAAATGTAAACTGTGGGAATATAGGACTAATTGTGCTTGTTGAAAGAGATTTTAACATATAAACATTAATTTTTATTGAGCACAGACTGAATTGAAAAAGGCTAAACTTCCATGTTAAAATAATTTGGCAATCTAAATGCAGATTCAAAATATCTGAAAATATAAATAAATTAAAATGTTAGGCAGTGTTTTGCCATCTGTAATGAATTAGCATTCCATTTTACCAGCTGCTGCTGGGGTTTGGAAGCTAACTCAGGAGCTGAACACACTGGTGGGTTGGTTGCTAGTGATACATATAAGAACCTGTAGTTTAGACTGAGGGAGGGCTGGACCAGTGATTAGAGAAGTCACTGCAGTTTTAAGCATTGGAGATTCTTCCACGTGAGCCAGGAAATAAGGGTACACTTGGCGTATGGATGTTAAGTACAAAGGAGGAAGATGGGTACCATTACCTGCTACTAAGTGGTCAGAACATTCAGGATGTTGTTCTGACTACTCAGCAGTAGTGTTTGAGCAAGGAGCTGTCCTTGCAGGAGGAAAAAAGAAAAAATGGCACCCGTCTTTTATCTCAGTTCAGTCACTCAGTCATGTCTGACTCTTTGCAACCCCATACTGCAGCATGCCAGACTTCCCTGACCATCACCAACTCCTGAAGCTTTCTCAACCTCACATCCATCAAGTTGGTGATGCCATCCGACTATCTCATCCTCGGTTGTCCACTTTTCTTCCCTCCTTCAGTCTTTCCCAGTATCAGGGTCTTTTCCAATGAGTCAGTTCTTCGCATCAGGTGGCCAAAGTACTGGAGCTTCAGCCCTTATAGTAGGTACATTTTAGGCTAAAATGGCAGTATTTGTATATTGCCATGAAATTTCATACTCCAAATTCTCAATTTCTTTTTCTGCTTGCATTTTATTTCCAAAGTTTTATTCTGAGCTTAAAAGAGAGAATGATTTCTTGGNATATGGACTTTTCTGATTATCAAAATTGTACTCTGAACTAAGTAAAAGTAATTTAATGAGAGTTATCAGAGCGCAGAGAAAGATGAATTTTGGCTTTCAAGATGGATGCAGGATTATCTAGGAGGTGAACTGAGTTTCAAAGGACATATAGGATTTGATAGATGGTCATGAGGGACTTCCCTGGTGGCTCAGATGGTAAAGCATCTGCCTACAATGCGGGAGACTGGGGTTCAATCCCTGGGTTGGCAAGATCTCCTGGAGAGAAGGAAATGGAAACCCACTCCAGTATTCTTGCCTGGAGAATCCCATGGACAGAGGAGCCTGGTAGACTACAGTCCATGGGGTCGCAAAGAGTCGGACATGATTGAATGAGTTCACTTTCACTTTCATGTGGTAAAGGACCTTTCTAGGCTGGAGGAAGTAATGAAAAATAAAAGTGAAAGTGTTAGTTACTGGACTGTAGCCGCCAGGCTCCTCTGTCATAGGCTTCTCCAGGCAAGAATACTAGACTGAGTAGCCGTTTCCTTCTCCAGGGGATCTTCCCACCAAGTGATTGAACCCTAGCCCTCTGCACTGCAGGCAGATTCTTTACTGTCTGAGTCACCAGGGAAGACATTGCTAGGCTGGAGAAAGAATACCAACAAATACTGAAGAAGAGTGACTTCCATATTTTCCTTAGGAGCAGTCCTAATATGGACTCTATAGAAGCCCAATTATTGAAGATTTATATCCACAGCTAAGAAGCTTAACCATTATTTTGTAATTATTGGAAGGAAATAAACTTATCTTTCTTAATAAGAAAAAACAGAACAAATCTACGTTTTAGGGAAATAATTCAGGTTGTATTATGAAGGATGATGAGAAAATGGAAAACATTGGAGAATGAGATTGTCAAAGGCTGTTCGAATGTTTGAGGTGAGAGACTTGAACTTAGCATTGGGAATTTTGAAAATGATGCATTAGAACCAAGGGATACCTTAGAATATAGATTTTAAAAAATTAGAGGATGGGGAAAAACACACACAGTCTCAAATACCTGACATTTTAGCCTGCGTGATTGGAAAAGGAATTGGAAATTGCAAAAGGAGGAGCTTGTTTTAGAGGAAAAGGCAATTTTAGGCTTAGGCTCAGTGTAGTGTTGGAAGCTTTTCTTCAGAGAAAAATATAGCTGCCTATTCTAAATTCTCATCTGAAGCTCTCCTAAGAAGTTCAAGTTTAAAGAAGATTGGGAGGAAAAAAAAAAGATTGGAGAGTCAGACTTTGAAGGAGAAAGCTGAAGAGGTGCCATCTGTTTTGCAGAGGTTAACTAGGATGAGATTTAAGAAAATATCATTGATGTGAAAATTAGAACTCATTGATTTCCTGAAGAGAGCAATTCTATTATAGTAGCTGGCCCCATGGCCATAGAAAGCTTGTCTAAAACGTAGGTTTATTAAATTGCTATTGCTGGTCTCTTGGACTAGGGCAGGGCCTAGAAGTCTGCTTTGAAAATCACTCAGATGATGATGACGGTGATGATGGTGATGATTATGAATATCTGACACACACACACACACACACACACACACACACACACACACACATATTATACAAACACATATATATATGATTTAGAGAAGGCGATGGCACCCCACTCCAGTACTCTTGCCTGGAAAATCCCATGGACAGAGGAGCCTGGTGGGCTGCACTCCATGGGGTCACTAAGAGTTGGAGACGACTGAGCGACTTCACTTTCACGCATTGGAGAAGGAAATGGCCACCCACTCCAGTGCTCTTGCCTGGAGAATCCCAGGGACGGCAGAGCCTGATGGGCTGCAGTCTATGGGGTCACACAGAGTCAGACACGACTGAAGTGACTTAGCAGCATATACCAGACACTGTTTTAAGTTGATTATATGCATAGTCTCATAAGAACTCTATGAGATATGTACCATGATTGCTCTATTTTACAAATGAGAAAACTGAATCACAAAGAGATTAAATAACTTGCCCCAATTTATACAGCTGAGAAATGATGACTCCACAGCCCGTGATCTTGACCACAGCACTGCTTCCAGCAAATGCTGAGAATCAGTAACTTAGCACACCGGGCATCAGAGGCAGCTAAAGGGAGGCCATTGACTCAACCTTTCATCTTCCAAGGCGCTTAGTCATCGTATTTATTTATTTCTGTGGGTGTCTTAAAAGGCATTGCTTTGTTTCCTGCTACAATTCTGGTAACCCTGTTTTGACCTTGCTTAATTTTTATTATTATTTGAGCCTTAAAAAATGTAAGTGACTAGGTTTCTTTTCACTTTCCAGAGGCCCTGGGCAAGTGATTGCAGTGGGAGTTGGATTAACTGAGGGGAGGCAGGGAAGTCAAAAGCAGCAGGGGTTTGGGGTTAAGGAGTAGCCCAGAAGTCTATGTAGAAGGGACTTAGGGAGGCCATCCGAGGTGGGGAAGCTGTGGCTTTAAAGCAAACACACCGAGTCCACTTCGAGTTATGTGAACTTGTACTACTTGGTTAGGGCATTGAGCCAGGGATACAGAAGGAAATAATTGAGGCTGGGAGTTGGGGTCAGGGGGAGATTGCTAAAGCCCCATTGAAAACTACCCTTCAGTGTCTCCAACTATGGACAGAAGAACAAAAATGATGTGGTAGATGATGAAATTATATGGAGGGACGGCTGCTTTTACATTAGGGTCTATTTATGCATGTGTTGATATGACAAGGAAAAAGATGGTAGAGATAAAGTTTTTGGTCTTACTGGAGAGACAAACCTTGCATAATGGGAGAGCAATTTCAAACGAAATGGGAAAGGATAGCAAGGTTAGACAAGCAGAAAACTAGGAACACTCGTTACTGTGACACAAAAAGGGAAAAGGAGAGTTCATGTCAAAAAAAGAGAAATTTTGAAGGAAGGAAGGTTAGAGACTTTCAAGATGAATGTTCTCCATTTTTTTTTTAAGAAGTAGGTAGCAAGGTCGTTGGCTCCCAGGACTCACTGGGGATTTGAGGAGAATGGTTGTACGCTGCTGCTAAGTCGCTTCAGTTGTGTCCGACTCTGTGCAACCCCACAGACGGAAGCCCACCAGGCTCCCCCGTCCCTGGGATTCTCCAGGCAAGAACACTGGAGTAGGTTGCCATTTCCTTCTCCAATCACCTGATAACTATATGTTTCTGTAGACCTTTAAGATTAGTAAGAGAAAAAAGTAATAGAAGCTCTTAGATGTGTCAGTGTTTACTGTTGTTTCTGAGATGCATTGGGGGGGTTGGAAGACTGATTCCAGGAGGGGGCAGCAGCGCTATAAGCATTTAATTCGGGTACATATTTCTTTCTTCTGTTCACTTGGCTTTTAAAAATTAAGTAATAATGTGTTTTCTGTCCCTATTACCTTAACTAATGAAAAAAATAGAGTCTATAAAGGCACTTAATTGTTTTACAATTAATTAGTCTCACATTACTAAGCATAGCAATTGTGGAAAGCACTAAGAATTACCCTTATATGTAATAGTTTGATTTGAAAAATTTTGATTTGAGATTGGCCTAATTTTGCCTCATCTCTATGTGTAGCTTATAATAAGAAATTAAAAAAAAAAGCTCACCAGCTTAAATGGCTTTTAAAATGTAAACTGTGGGAATATAGGACTAATTGTGCTTGTTGAAAGAGATTTTAACATATAAACATTAATTTTTATTGAGCACAGACTGAATTGAAAAAGGCTAAACTTCCATGTTAAAATAATTTGGCAATCTAAATGCAGATTCAAAATATCTGAAAATATAAATAAATTAAAATGTTAGGCAGTGTTTTGCCATCTGTAATGAATTAGCATTCCATTTTACCAGCTGCTGCTGGGGTTTGGAAGCTAACTCAGGAGCTGAACACACTGGTGGGTTGGTTGCTAGTGATACATATAAGAACCTGTAGTTTAGACTGAGGGAGGGCTGGACCAGTGATTAGAGAAGTCACTGCAGTTTTAAGCATTGGAGATTCTTCCACGTGAGCCAGGAAATAAGGGTACACTTGGCGTATGGATGTTAAGTACAAAGGAGGAAGATGGGTACCATTACCTGCTACTAAGTGGTCAGAACATTCAGGATGTTGTTCTGACTACTCAGCAGTAGTGTTTGAGCAAGGAGCTGTCCTTGCAGGAGGAAAAAAGAAAAAATGGCACCCGTCTTTTATCTCAGTTCAGTCACTCAGTCATGTCTGACTCTTTGCAACCCCATACTGCAGCATGCCAGACTTCCCTGACCATCACCAACTCCTGAAGCTTTCTCAACCTCACATCCATCAAGTTGGTGATGCCATCCGACTATCTCATCCTCGGTTGTCCACTTTTCTTCCCTCCTTCAGTCTTTCCCAGTATCAGGGTCTTTTCCAATGAGTCAGTTCTTCGCATCAGGTGGCCAAAGTACTGGAGCTTCAGCCCTTATAGTAGGTACATTTTAGGCTAAAATGGCAGTATTTGTATATTGCCATGAAATTTCATACTCCAAATTCTCAATTTCTTTTTCTGCTTGCATTTTATTTCCAAAGTTTTATTCTGAGCTTAAAAGAGAGAATGATTTCTTGGCAAGAATTTGAAATTTGAAGTAGACATACCTAGAAGTGAATTCAGACTCTGTTGTTTCTTAGGTGTGTGATCTTGTCAAAGAAATTGCTTAAACCTTCTGTGCCTCAGTTTCCTCATCTATAAAAGAATGATGATATCTATCTGGTGAAATTGTCAGGACAATTCTGACACCTTGGAAAGCCACCTCACTCTGATAACTGTTTCTATAGCCTTGAACATATGTAAATTGAGGGAGAAAAACAACAATGGCTTGTATTTGGTCATTACGCCTTTCTGAGAGATAAGGCCCAGCTCAGTCATCTGTTGATTTCCTCCACCATGTTAAGATCTGTGATACTATGAGTAGTAAACGGGGCACAGACGTGATGGTTCACCGAATAATAATGTGCCAAAACCATACTATGTTTGTTTCACAGATAGGAGATTACATTGGTACCTCAGCTGGTAAAGAGTCCAGCTGCAATGCAGGAGACCCTTGTTCGATTCTTCGGTTCCTGGGTGTAGACTTATCAAAAGGACAGATGCTTACTAAGAGTTTGTTTGCTTCAGAATTGAAACGTCAGTGTCCTACATCCTTACATTGTCAGTATCATGCAAACTCAATACATTCTGCTTCTAGAACAGATTTCGAATTCAGTGTGTGATCATTAAGCATTTTGTTGTCTTTCCTCATTTTGAAGAGGACAGTCACTTGTAAGTGTTTCACTTTTAGCACTTTTAAGTAATGAAAGGAGTTGTGTAATAGATTGACCGGTTCCCAGTGTGGTACATACACATACACAATCATTTCTGTGTTTCCCCCTTACCTCTTGACTGTTGATCTTCTTACCAGTTAGCCTTCTAGGTATTGTAAGACGTCTTCTAGATATTATAAGATACCGTAAGTCTTCTAGAATTTACATGCTAGCCAGAAACAGCTCAAAGTCAATATTTATTAAATCAATACACAATATTTTTAGTGCACTGTGTGTGCTAGGTATGGAATACCTAGCTATGACTGTTACAATCCTGGCCTCACATAGCTGACATCTTAATGGGAGTGGAGGGGGTGATGGTTTGCACGGCTGCAGATGTCTGAGAAAAGACGAGCATGTGTACTGTGATCTGGCGAGTGCTGTGATGCGGAAGACTAGCGTGGTGAGGGGAGCTTTCCTATAGCCAGTGGTACAAAATCTGCAACACGTCACCTAACAGTGTATGTAAAGCAGTTAGGACTCAGGGATGTGGAAACGCCTCTGTTGTTCGATAAACGTAGTGTCTGGCTCTGACGGATTTGTGCAGGCCACGTGCAAACCTGTGTGGTCTAAGACCTGACCACAATTTAGAGAATTTTTAGGTACATACAGTGAAAGTTTCCTGGGAGTTTCCAGATCTTTCTTTGCCTAAAAGTTCTGTCCTGTTCCCACCATCACAGAACCTTCAGGTGTCCTCCCGGGTTCAGCAGTCCTGAGTGTGCCCATCAGGCTGTTACACGGGCTGCCTGAGCCCACTGCCCAGGGGTCAGCACCTGTGTCGTCGATTGACTAGTGACTCACATTGCGTTACTCTGACTGGCCCTGACTGCCTCCTCAGCGGGACTTCAGTGTGAACTCAGAACCTGTTTGTGACCCTAAATTAGTCCTGTGTGCATTTCTCACCATTGCTCATCCATGCATGACTCATGGCTCGGCTCTCATTTTAAACGTGTGCACTGGGGTCACTCTTAATTGAGCCTTCCTTCTCTTAGAAGCAGAATCTCATACTTCGCCTGTGTTGACTCAGCCCTTGAATGTTTGAGGTGTCTGTTTGGCTTTGTATGGCTATAATCCTAGCTTTGTAGCCTGGAAATTCAGGCTACTTGTGGTCTCTATTTCCAGCCGGTGGCCTAACCACCCCACTTCCTGCTGCTCCTGTCAAGCTCACCTACTTAGACTTTTCCACATGTGTTTCAAGCTTTGCCACCAAGATGATGGAACTTGGCCGACCTGGTTTCATTCCTTCAAGTCAAGCTCAAAGTTGCCACATTGGTTTTGAAATCTGAGGTGATTTCTCCTACCAGAAATAATTTCTCCCTATTCGAAAGTGTCTTGTATTTAGTAATACTAGTAATACTTTCCTTTTCTACTTTGCATTGTAGTTTATTTGTATTATGCCTTGTCCCCTCTACTAGAGTATACGATGTTTTTGTCCATGTCCCATGGAGAAGGAAACAGCAACCCACTACGGTATTCTGGCCTAGAGAATCCCATGAATAAAGAGGAGTCTGGTGGGCTACAGTCCGTGGGATCACAGAGTTGGATGTGACTGAGTGACTGTGTGCACATGTACTGTCTCCTTCATATAGGTTCTAAGTAAAATTTTGCTTAAATTGAAGAAAGTGGGGAAAACCACGAGACCATTCAGGTATGACCTAAATCAAGTCCCATATAATTATACAGTGGAAGTGAGAAATAGATTTAAGGGCCTAGATCTGATAGACAGAGTGCCTGATGAACTATGGATGGAGGTTTGTGACATTGTACAGGAGACAGGATCAAGACCATCCACTGCCCCACCCCCCTTCAAAAGAAAATGCCAAAACGCAAAATGGTTGTCTGATGAGGCCTTACAAATACCTGTGAAAAGAAGAGACATGAAAAGCAAAGGAAAAAGGAAAGATAAACCCATTTGAATGCAGAATTTCAAAGAATAGCAAGGACAGACAAGAACGCCTTCCTCAGCTATCAGTTGAAAGAAATAGAGGGAAACAATAGAATGGGAAAGACTAGAGATCTCTTCAAGAAAATTAGAGACACCAAGGGAACGTTTCATGCAAAGATGGGCTCGATAAAGGACAGAAATGGTATGGGCCTAACAGAAGCAGAAGATATTAAGAGGAGTTGGCAAGGATACACAGAAGAACTGTACCAAAAAGATCTTCATGACCCAGATAATCACGATAGTGTGATCACTCACCTAGAGCCAGACATCCTGGAATGTGAAGTCAAGGGCTTTAGGAAGCATCACTATGCACAAAGCTAGTGGAGGTGATGGAATTCCAGTTGAGCTATTTCAAATCCTCAAAAATGATGCTGTGAAAGTGCTGCACTCAATATGTCAGCATATCTGGAACACTCAGCAGTGGCCACAGGACTGGAAAAGTTCAGTTTTTCATTCCAATCCCAAAGAAAGGTAATGCCAAAGAATGCTCAAACTACCGCACAATTGCACTCATCTCACACGCTAGTAATGTTCAAAATTCTCCAAGCCAGGCTTCAGCAATATGTAAACCGTGAACTTCCAGATGTTCTAGCTGGTTTTAAAAAAGGCAGAGGAACCAGAGATCAAATTGCCAACATCCGCTGGATCATCGAAAAAGCAAGAGAGTTTCAGAAAAACGTCTATTTCTGCTTGATTGACTATGCCAATGCCTTTGACTGTGTGGATCACAATAAACTGTGGAAACTTCTGAAAGAGATGGGAATACCAGACCACCTGACCTGCCTCTTGAGAAACCTAGACACATGTCAGGAAGCAACAGTTAGAACTGGACATGGAACAACACACTGGTTCCAAATAGGAAAAGAAGACCATCAAGGCTGTATATTATCACCCTGCTTATTTAACTTCTATGCAGAGTACATC